>JAODKF010000116.1:10651843-10665939 GCA_026779585.1 Mormyrus proboscirostris
TTTCAGATAGCACATTTCTGGATAATAGCTTGCCAGTTCAAAAAAATACTGCTTGCCCAGAATATTAGTTTTGTTTATATTTCTGCATTTATCTTGTTTTTCTCCCCCACAGACACATTTTAGAATGTGTCTACAATTCAAAATGTAAAAATATACTCATTGGTAGTGGCATTAGTCTGACCTCTCATGTGGCTCTTCAGAAATAATTGGCTCATTACAGGATGTTTTTAATGTGATGACAGGCTTGTCTAGCCTGAACTCTAACTACTGAGAAACTGAAATTGAGGAGAAAATTTTTGCGTTGTTAAACTATGGCTGTGCTTCAGTACATTTTTGAAACTGAAAAAAAAAACTCAGGAATACTTTAATCTGTTAAAGTGCATCCCTAAACTGAAAGTCAGTACATATTAAGTTTATCTCCTTGTATATAAAAGGTTTCCTTTGTGATGTGACTGCGAGGAATCTAAGGGATCAGCCATCTTGTTTACTCCATTGAGGGAAGACCTGACCTACAAGGTCATGTGCTGCCTTGGGTTACTGGGTCCTGGGACTATGAAGGCGATCGTGTTGTTTTCCCAGCTCCCCTATGTGGTCTCCTGGTCTTTTATCTACTTGTGGATTTCCATGACCCAACAACAATTTTTGACTGAGATTTGGCACTCGACATCTTCAGATTTATCTGTCCTGAACATCAACCCCGACATTCTCCTTTCAGTGCAATCAGCTTACTTCCCTTACCTGTTACATTCCATTCCACAACTTAATCCATTTGTCTCACAGACAATAATCCTATTTGACAGACAATAACCCAATTCAGGCCCATTTCAACAACTGTGCACTTTTGGGGAGGTACAGTGGAGAGAATTTGAAGTTTTCTGGCTATGTTTGTTGCGGCTATTGCTTTGACATTAGCAGTCCTGTGAGTAACAGTAAGGGGGTCAGAGATGAGGGTGGGTCACTGTGGGAGTCTGAAACGCAAAATCACATCTCTGGTCAGTCTGACTGAGGGGAGCTAAAGAACTTAAACAACATTTTGGAGAGAATACCGATTTTTATTAGACAACAAACGTGCACACGAAGCATACACACAAGCATCTACAGTACCTGGAAGATTTAAGACATTCAGTTCAACCTGTACTGATTTTTTTTTAAGTAATAAGAAATATAAATGCGTCTATTTCTGGAACGTTGACCGGCTCATGGTTCTGCTGTCGACTGTGACCCAGATTTTAACCTGCGTGACGATACAAAAGACCACGACAAGAGAAGATCTACAATGTAACAAATGTTCACATACAGTATGTTCACAGCACATAACCCCCCTACTTTTCCAGCAGCATTTTGCTAAGCTTAACTTTAATTATCAATGAATACCAGAAACAACACTGGCCTTTTACTGCCACGTATCAGTTTATGTTAAGTCACAAAGACTTAACATTAACATTATGCTGTGCCCAAGACAAGTCGATGTGATAATTTATCTTTCACTCATGGCATGACCAGGTCTGAAAGTTATAACTACTGATATTAATAATGCTTTGATCTATGAAGTGAAAGTCTCATTGCTTTAATGAAATAAACTAAAGAATGCCTGGTGTTTACTCATCTTTGTTTCTAAATCACAAAAACAGATATTTTGTAACATGTTTTAACAGTTTTTAATGCATAAAAAAATCTCTTGGATGCAATGGTGGTTTATTGGATAACACTCAGACCTCCATGGTTGTAGGTCTGATTGCTACAGATGCAAATATAACCGTTACATGAATCTAACAGCTTTGTATTACACTATTATTAACTTTAATCCGTTAATTGGACTGATTGCAGGGTGGCATAGTGGTTCAGCAGACTGCACTGTTGCCTCACACAGGGATATGAATCATCCTCCCCTATACTGAATGTGTATTCTCTCCGTGTTGTGCTGGTTTCCTCTGGCTGCTCTGGTTTCCCAGCTAACGGGGAATGTTCCCTGAACTTTAGCCAAGGTTACGTAAAGGTCTTCTTGAAGCTGACAGGGACTGTTCTTACTGTACCGTTAATGGAACATTATTTCCACATTTTAACAAAGTTTCTGTCAATATCAGCACAATAACATTATTACCTGAACCACATTTTATCTTAATAAATGTTAAACAATTTTGTTTCATAATAAAACTATAATTTTATAATAGTGCTATATGTGTGCACTGTAAGCACAGGGCCCAGCCTTGAATCCATGACTTCTCAGCACTGTGTCAAGTAATATTGTGGTGACTGGATTTTTATATTCGTTTGCATGTGCTTTTTCAATGTTATTTTTTATCTATTATCTGTATCTGTGCCACTTGCTCTTGGGATTCTTCTTGCGGCAGCAATGATCTATTACGGCAGTATTTCCCAATCTGGTTTTCAGGGACCCTAAGACAGTTCATTTTTTGCTTCCTGCCAGCTCCCTGCCAGACATTTTTGCTCCCTCCTCAGGAACTGGGAGGGAGCAAAATCTTGGACTGTCTGAGGGTCCCTGAGGAGCACATGGGTAATTTGTAGCACCTGTGCTGTGGGAGTGTAACAGACAGAGAGGCAGTGAAGAAGGGAATGGGCTTGGAGGAGCAGACACCGGGGGGGTCCGGGGGCATCAGCATGCAGCACGTTTGTGAGGAGGGAGTAGCTTTGGAACATTTAACAATGCACTTCATTTGCAAAACGAGGATGTCCTTTCTTATATGGAATACATCATGTGACTTCTGTGGTGGATTTGTGGCTCATTTGCTTTATGCTCGGGTTGTGAGTGGATGGAAAGTGGAGAGAGAGAAGTTTGTGGGTGGATGCAAGTGTCAATTAGAGAGGAGCTGTAATGCAATGACTAAAGAAGGCAGTTCTGGCAGGGATATGGACCAAGAGCTGGAGATGGGGGCGGACAGTAATTAACTGTGGTTCTCCTGGTACCTTTTTGTATTGCTGCCCAATGCAAGTTTAGTGGCTTATTCACTTTATCCCATTTCCCTTGTGTTGTTACTCGGGGTGTTTTTCAGTACCAAGAAAGTAACTTATTTGTGGTTTTGGCAAGAGCAATCCAGCTAACATTCCTCCCAAGAATGAACATGGGCCGCAATGAATCACGAGATCGGTCTCATTTGGCAAGGATGTAACTGATACATCCTTATTATTCGGGGTGGCCTGAGATCGACATCTGGGCATGTTTACCATCCTCTGTACTTCTGCTCTTAGTACCGGAACTATACTTTGACAATGGAAGATGACACAACATGCAGATGCATGAAGACAAACATAGCCAAGTACGCATATTGGAAAAACACACTTGCTCTGTATATGTGTTGCCGCCTGGTCTAGTCAGGGATGATTAGTAAGCGGTGGAAGAAGACTATGTGGTCAATTTCATTTTGATTTCATGTTTTAATATTTAATTGGGGTGGATGTCAAATTGGTATTTAAGTGTGCCGTATATTTCTCATTGGGCCCCTTGCACTGCCTGTACTTTATGCCTCCCAGTTAATGCCTGCTGGTTTAGTACTACTGCCCTGCCAAGTGGAAGGTCTGTGCCCCGTGTGACCGCTTTTAATAAAGCCTTCAGGGTAATAAAGTATTTATTGTATAGAATTGTGCACTTCCGTTGCCTGTGTAAATGTCGGGAATCCTTAATGTAAGGGTGGAGGCAAATATAGGTTGATGATGACTTTTAATTCCCCTTAAAGGGGGTT
The DNA here is from genome assembly GCA_026779585.1 of Mormyrus proboscirostris. NCBI lineage: Eukaryota > Metazoa > Chordata > Actinopteri > Osteoglossiformes > Mormyridae > Mormyrus > Mormyrus proboscirostris. Next base: position 10,655,542 of record JAODKF010000116.1, read on the forward strand.
GATGTTATATTTGTGTGGATATTGTTTCGAAGCAGCCTTGTTTGAGTGTCGCCTGGGTCGGCTCACTGTGACTCTGACCAGCATAAGTGGTATAGAACCTGAACGGATGAATAAAATTGACATTTACACAGCAGGGCTAACATATTACCTATAATGTGCTTTTAAATTAAGAAGCCACAGTATTTACGTTTTTAATGACATGGACCATGTAGGTGAATTCTGAGTTTTAAATACTGCTGGGGGGGGGGTATGCGTGACATTGTAGTTTGAGTTTGTGTGCCATTTTAACAAAATGGAGACGACAGCTCTTTATAAAAGGGAAATGAGACTTTACTGACAGTCTGACACTCACCGCTAGTTTACAAAACCAGTGGCACAGATATAAAAGTGAACAGTTCAAATAACACTGGCACTTACAGTTACATGCCAAAACACATGAACTCACACGCACACACACGCCACAGCAAACATGACAGTTATGGCAATTACTATATTTACAAATATGCGAATACACATATTACTGTACACTATTTACAAATTGCGCAGTTCGGTTTCAAAGCATGCCGGTAAACTGCATAACTGGTCCGGCTGCCTAACTCTATAGTATCACAATATCAATAAATCTTGGACTGCTATATGGACAAAACTCAGTGCCTCAACACTACGTTTAGATTTTTTCCTCCTTGATAGATTACCAAAGAAGGATCCTTTGGGGAAGCATGTAAATCTCTCCTCAGATTATTCATATGCGTATTTCAAATCACTGTGAGCCAAACCAACAGAAGTGGTTTAAAGTTAATTTTGATAGTTAGAAATTCATATATTTTAGCGGAGACTTTCAACTGTAGCCAATACTTAGAGGATTATTGAGTATACTTCTATTTAGCACATAAAATGAAATTACAAAATATGTCCTTGGAAGCCTTTGACAGGCAGAAAACTTGGGTAGCTTTGCCAAAATAATTTCACATACTAGACAAGACTGGCCAACTAGCTTAGAAACATTGTGCAGAACAGTGTATTATTTGAGAACTGACAATTTACTTGATCAAAAAAAGATAATCAAATTGAAAGGTGCAATGGTTTTAATCCAGTTCTACTGGAGTTTCATAAAATGTGTTAAATTGGTGTTGCACAATAGCCAATCACCATTCCCAATTAAAGTAAGTGGGTGGCAACATATTACTGCAGGGGTGTTTCTCATTCGCTTAGTAGAGGACAGAGTTTATGAAGCACAATAAAGGCAAACCTTTCATCAGAACAATCCACCAAACTGGGACTCTAACAAAAAGTTGTACAATATGAAGTTGCCATCCTAACATCAATGTTCTGATTAAATCCATCAGATGCTATAGAAATTCAACTTCAGACTCTATGTATTGTATACTCTGCTAACCAGCAACCGGACAGAAACAAGGTTTCATTTCACGCATATTATGATATTTTGCCAGTACCAATTGCGATAGCCTATGTCTCTGAAAGGTACCATGTTCTTTACGTAAGTAAAAGTAGTGGAAGCTAGGTAATGAAAGTGTTTATAGACTTCAAAATGCACATGTCAGACATATTAGATTACAAATCAGAAAAAAATCTTCTCAGAAATGGTCTCTGAAACAGCACAATAAGGCGATATTATTTTTAGAGATGGACGATCCACATTTTTTCAGTTCTGATCCGATTCCGATACACAACTGCTGATACCGATACAGGTTCCGATACAAAAGCTCTTTTTACTTTGTGATACGTTATATATTATTTTTTAATAAATACAGATTAAATACAAATGGAAAAATGTATGACAAAAAATATTTAATTAGGCTACTACGGACATACATAACGTACTGTTTCACCTCGTTTGTTTTAAGCGTTTTTGAGGCATTTGCAGTTCAATATGAATATATTCAAATCAAGTATACACAAGCGGCGAATGCTTAAAATTTTAACAGTTTTTCTCCCATTGGCGTCAGCGCAGTTACACTTTTGTATTGATGGCAGCCCCTTATTGTATCACAAGCTGCAGCGAGTTCGCAAAACAGTCCAATTAAGTTTGCGACTCCCAAATCATCCATTGCTTTGTTTTGTTATGTGGGATTGCCCATTAAACACTATTCCCACCTCTCAAAACCTTATTTTAAATAGATTTCAAATCGCTGTGCTACTGGTTTCTGTCAAAAGCGTTTAATACATCCAGATCGTCACGTCTTATCTTACGCTCCTCGTACTGCCAAAGGTATGCGCATGACGTCACAGCAGACGGAAGTCACTGTATTCTCGCCCACTGGGTAACAAAAAAGACTGAGGGGCAGCGATAGCGTTCGATTTGAATGCTGCAAAAAAACACATGTAAAATGGGAAAAAGCTGTCGTGCGATTGATTGCCAAAAACTAAATAATTAATTATAGGACGTGGATCCGTTACGCATCGCCGATACCCGATCTGTCAAATAGGTCAGGATCGGCGCCGATACCGATCCGAAATCGAATATCCGAATTTAACCATGTATAGGACAAGTGGTATAGAATAAATGAATGATGGTAATTGGTGTTTGATGTGAATGTTTATTTATGAATGAAAAATTAATGATATATATGAATGAAGGTTATGTAGTAATTCGTCTGAGTAATATATGCCATTAGTTGTTACCATAACTGAAGAAGGACCTAATTAGCTATTATGCAGATTCTCTTCCTTTATGGATGAATGTATATTTCGTAATTGGATCTGCAGTTGTCGTGGTACATTTTCCCTGTGTTTAGTGCAGTCATTCTCCTACCATACCTTCTCATGACATGGCATTTGGCACAGTTAGGTCTTGCGTACCCCTCCAGGTACACTCACATCCTATTCTCAGAAGGCAGTTAAACAGACCCTTTCATTACGATTTATTTCTGCTTGTACTGTATAATAACTAGAGTGATTTCTTAGACTTGTAGCTATTTATCACAAATGAATTGTAGCATTCTAGTGTGACTGAAACAAGAAAAGCTTTGTGTCTCTTTGAGGCTCAAAGCAGATGTGCCATGTGAAGCACGAGTACTATCTGGAATTTGATGTAGATTATCTGGGATCTTATATATATTATAGTTCAACTCAGTTTGTCTTGGTAGCATCCATGGCTAATTCTGGGTTAAAGAGCTTATCTCATCTTTTATGACATATTCATGACTGCTTACCATTTATTTAACACAAATCAATATAAACAAATCCTGCATAGATATTAGGATCAGCTTGGATCATTTTAAAACTGGACGACCCCCAACTATCAGATAGACGTGTGTAATGGGGTGGAGGGGAAGAACATGATACATCTTCAAGGCAGTAATATATAATCTATAAATGCACCTTATTGCTTTGGGAGCTTAACACTGTTTGGGATAGAAAAACGTAGAAAAAGCTACTCTTTTTTTTGCATTTAGTAAAGAGAAAGACAAAGAGTAAAGGCGACGTCCAGAAGAAAGAAGAATCAGATGGTATGGGGAAAAGAGGAAGGGGAGGCTTTTTCCTCACATTTGTTTTTTTTATTGCTACGGTTAAAGGAAGAAGTCTGTCGGAGATTCCGAGGCCAAAAGCAGGTGAAGCTAGAAAATGATAGCTTAAGATGAAGAGTTTTAATGAGAGACAAAGAAAATAATTACCTTGCACTGTCACACCTAGAATCTGCTCCTTGCTCCCTCTCTTCCATTAAAAGCACTGGAATGTGCGTAGAGCACTGGTTTGTGAGGAAACTAATGACTGTGCCAATTCCCAGTGCAATTACTGACTTCAGGCCGATAAAACTCTAATAATCTACCAGGCAGAGCAGCTGAATTCTGAGCTGACTTATCTGAAAGACAAATTAGTTCAATTTTGATTAAAACATGGCAAAGCAAAAGAGGAAGAAAGTGTGGAAAGGAGGTCTAATACGTAAGTTCTCTGAATAGTGAACTGCAGGAGTAATTTGCATCTATTCAAGCATGAATACGTACTAGTGTAACATTTAATTGTATAACATCTAAGAGTAAGCGGCTCTCATCAAATCATGATGGACGTGGGTGGTGTACTGCAACAAGGTCAAAATTACTCTAAAGTAGACAGGGACTGTTTATCTCTAAACTCTCATCTGCATCGATGTTATCCATCCATCCATCCATCCATCCATCCATCCATCCCGGTGATGTGGCAGCCAGGAGCCTGTCTGTTATAATGGTCAGAAAATAATAAATTGAAGAATCCAGACGAACGATTAACTTTTCTTTATTTCTCCTTACTCTTGTAGTACACACCTCTTTTTCTCCTGCGCCCCCTACTGTTCTGGAGAGTGCAGTCAGTCAATATCACAGTCCACAGTATTAGTGTCTATCTCAGCTGCATCTCGCTTGTGTGTGTAACACAACACTGTCCCAGGCACAAAGCAGGAGTATACCTTAAGTGAATAAATCCATTCTTGAAAATATTATTCTGTTTACTGAAACCTTTTAACAAACTAAACCTCATCAAACTTATTTTCTGTGTACCTCATATATGTAGTAGTCAAAAGCAGTCAGTGACAAGATGTTTATGCTAAATCTCAGGTGCAAGCATGTCACTGTAAATGCAATGAATATCTGAAAGTCAGACAGATACTGTGAAATGAATTTCTGTTTCACAGGGAATCTGCAATAAGTTTTTGCCATAAAATATCACTTGCACCATCACACCTTGAAATAAAGTCATATTACATCAGAAAGCAGAACATTCTGGTGTGTGTGTGTATAAACATATATATAAAGTATTTGTATGTGTACAGATTTTACATTTTACAATTTTTTTAAAGAAATATTATTAATTAAGGACAGGCATGAAATTAAGGACAGTTTGCAATGCAGCAGCTAGATATACAGGTACATCTCAAAAAATTAGAATATAATTTCTTGACATTCCTTTCAGAAAGTGAAATATATTATATAGATTCATTACACAAAGAGTGAAATATGGCAAGCTTTTATTTCTTGAAATTATGGCTTACAGATAATAAAACCCAAAATTCACTGTCTCAGAAAATTAGAATATTGTGAAAAAGTTCGATATTGGAAAGTCATGGTGTCACACCCTAATCAGCTAATTAACTCAAAACACCTGCAAAGGTTTCCTGAGCCTTTAAATGGTGTCAGTCGGGGTCAGGAGGTCACGCAATCATCAGGAAGACTGCTAACTAGATAGATGTCCAGAAGAGAGTCATTGACACCCTCCACAAAGAGGATAAGCCACAAAAGGTCATTGCTGAAGAAGCTGGCTGTTCACAGAGTGCTGTATCCAAGCATATTCATATAAAGTTGAGTGGAAGGAAAAAGTGTGGTAGGAAAAGGTGCACCAGCATCAGGGACAACCGCAGCCTTGAGAGGATTATCAAGCAAAATCCATTCAAGAATTTGGGGGAGCTTCACAAGGAGTGGACTGCGGCTGGAGTCATTGCATCACAAGCCACTACTGACAGATGAATCCTAGACACGGGCTACAAATGTTGCATTCAAGCTACTCCTGAACCAGAGACAACGTCAGAAGTGTCTTACCTGGGCTAAGGAGAAAAAGCACTGGATTGTTGTTCAGTGGCCCAAAGTCCTCTTTTCAGATGAAAGTAAAATTTGCATATCATTTGAAAATCAAGGTCAGTCTGGAGGAAGAGAGGAGAGGACCAGAATCCACGTTGCTTGAAGTCCAGTGTGAAGTTTCCTCAGTCAGTGATGGTTTTGGGTGCTATGTCATCTGCTGGAGTTGATCCATTGTGTTTTCTGAAGTCCACAGTCAACATAGCCATCTACCAGGAAATCTTAGAGCACTTCATGCTTCCTTCTGCTGAGAATCTTGTTTCAAAGGTACCAAAGGCTGGTTCAACGACCATGGTGTTAATGTGCTTGATTGGCCAGCAAACTCGCCTGACCTGAACCCCATACAGAATCTATGGGGTATTGTCAAGAGGAATATGAGACACCAGACCCAACAATGCAGATGACCTGAAGGCTGCTATCAAAGCAACCTGGCCTTCCATTACACCTCAGCAGTGCCACAGGCTAATCGCCTCCATGCCACGTCGCATTGATGCAGTAATTCATGCAAAAAGATCAAGAGATTTGTTATTGTTTGGTTACAGTTAGAATGTTATAATATTATAACAGCTAAGATGGATGATGTTACGTGATTTCTGGTGCCAGACATGGTGGTTCCAGCATCTCAGCCTCCCTCCTGGGATTTTCATGTACTAAAGTGTTTATAGTTTACAGGGAATGGTGAGATAAACAAGAAAACATTTGGCCAGCGAAAACACCTTGATAATGTCAGGGGGCAGAAGAGAATGGCCAGAGTTATTTTAGCTAATAGGCTACAAATGTAAAAATAATAGCTCGGTTCAGCTGTGGTGTGCAGAAAACATTAAAGTGGTTCTGTAGACAAAAGGCGGTCCTACCAAGTGCTACATTGAGCACCAAATAAGTAAATATACTGTGTTCATATCGATAGATCCATCCATTCATTTTCTAATCATCTAACTGTTGATCTCGGTCAGAGTTGTGGGGGAGCCTGGACCTTCGCGCCTGTAGAGGGTTTCTGTGTCAGATGGAATTAACTGACATCTAACGCATGTTATATTTTTATTTCACGATACTAGAATTACGAGAATATGCCCATAACTGTACTCAGGAACAGGTTACTAAATTGTTATTAATACAAAGTGTTAGGTGGTTAAAAGTGGTTCTAACTCTCTAATTAAGATGGAAGGCCAGTTGCATTTAGGCACCACATTTAGAGAGCTCTGGAATAATTTCATCAATGTGGAGCTCTAGATATTTAATTGGAGTCGCCAAATCGTTCATATGTGTGCCCTGCGACGTGTCTGCACCCCATCTTGGGTTATTCCTTGCCTTGCACCCTTGGTCTCCAGGATAGACTTTGGACCCCATGACCCTGAATAGTATAAGCTATTACAGAAAATGGATGGATAGAAGGTAGAGAGTGTAAGTGAGCCTCAGCAGTTTCTACACTTACATTTCCAGAAGATGCCTCCTGCTGCATTTTCCTTTAATCTAAACAATTTACTTTACATCAGAAAATCAACTTTAACGACCATTTAAGTAAGCGATTACATACAAAAAGGAGTGTGGTTGTACTGCAATACAGTGGAAAGGAAAAATTTATAGTGATCACGGCTATAGCGATCAACCGATTATAGAAATCAAGTAGTACGCTTACAGTGTTCATTTTGGGTCTTTTTAAACATGATAACATATGGAAGAAATTAAAACTGAGGTATTAGTATTATTTTATTTTACTTTGATCACCCTACTTTGCCTTGATGTAACCCATCTGCTTCTGGCTAGCTACTAGCTACCTGAGGTTAATGCTGCATGCACAGAAAAAGAAAGTGACTTTCTCTCAATGACAGTACTGTAATTTGAAGCACATCTGAAACAGGTCTACTTTGAAACTGACAATAAAAGTAAATAACCACGCTGTCTGTTGTATTGTCTTATATTCATGTAACAAACATACAAATGTCAATTATATAGTAATCCGCCTGAGACATAAAAAAGAAGAAAAATTGGTTATAATGATCATCTGTTTATAGTGATCAATTTCACAGAGATAGACGTGATCACTATAAGCAGTTTCCACAGTAGGCCTGCGGCTTAGTGCCTACGACCGAATCACTGCCCAGATATGTTGGAATACAACCGCACGACTTGGAGTATGTTATTGCTTTTACAAACCTCTCCAGTAGCATTCATAAAGTAAGAGTAATTAGATACTGTATATTTTGTTTATTTTTTTTAACATTTACGGGCCTCCATAAAAGGAAAAAAATAGTTCCTGAAACATCAGCGAAAGTGGGATGGGCTACCGCACCAAAACCTTCCGGGTACCTGGAATATTCAGTCCATAACCAATATAGTTTTGTCTATTGTCATCAGTGCCAGCAGTGAAACAACTAGCTGGCTTATTAGCTGAATAACTTTGCATTGTAAATTAAAACTATGCTATAAGATATAATAAATAAAATATTGTGCCGCTCAATTGGTGAAAAGATCAGCAAAGTTCAGTTATTAACAGGAACTTTTATTGTGTGGTCCTTAAAAGGACAGCGGTAAAATAATGAGTGAGAATATACATTCTCTGTGGATAGAGGCAATAAAGACATAGTGCAATGAGTCATACTTTGAAAACATTCTTTTTTGGTTCGACAACTTCTTATAAAAAAAGATTACATTTGGTGCATGTTAACAAAACAAAAAAAGTCCAACAAAATGGAATTCATATGAACCTTTCATTTTTGACACAGGTGGAAAGGCAGGCAGGTTCTCAAAAGGCACCAAGCAAGAACCAGCCTAGCACCAGCTCTGTGCTGGTGGAAATGAGGCATATGTGACAGTTATTAGATACACTCTGTAAAGTGGAGTGATACATGCATCCATAACTGGATAAGCAGACTGTCTGCCTAAAATAGTAATGAGATGCGTGTTGTGACCCCCAAAAGTTAGTAATCTGTATAAATTTAGTCCTTATGCTCATTATATTCGGCTAGGGGAGCATGCCATATGCAGCTGATTTGGTAAAGCATGGAAAGCGATAAGCACTGAATTAGCGATGAAGAAATGGACAGCCCAGCAGATATAACAACTATTAAAAGCAGAGATACTGTGGTTGAACAAGGTAAAACACGTTGATGTTTTTGTTGTAAATATAGTTTTCATTTTTTTAGTTCACAAGTTATTTTCTTTTATTTAGGGTCCATTTATTTCAATGTTAGCTTACGATAACATTAACCCCAACAAGCCCAACATGCGCAAACACACACTGGCACAGTCAATCAACAGAGAATAAGCCCAGATTGTCAATGGAACGTCTATGGTAGCAAGCAGACAACTTTATGGCTTTAATAATGAGTTCATTTAGCAGCTAGAATGACAAAAGATATTTAAAATCCTCTTGCTTTTCTAGCGGTCCGTCACCCAGAATAGCGCCTGTGCCTAATTTGCTGTTCAGGTGCTTGTGCATAGCGCTACCTCTGTGGTATATACCATCGGAACTTTGCACAGCGTAAAACTGCCTTTTTGTTTTGTGGTAATTTGAACTACCATCATAATTACATAGTGATATTAGAGGAAAACATTGTTATAATGAGTTGAAGCTCAAGTACAGCTTATTGAGCTCTCATTACGTTCTCATTACATTCTCATTACGTTTGCATTACGTTACAAAACTCATTTTTCATTTTACAGAAAAAAAAAAACACTATACCACATGCAAATCACAAAATTATTATTCTATTTTAATGTTAGGACAAGCTGTATATTTTGTAAATACTACACATTACTAGGGCTGTAATGGTACACATATTCATGCAGGTACTGTTACTATTTTATATATATTTTTCTATTTTCCAATTACAAGTTACTTATATTTTAATGAAATACATTTTCTTGCACCAGTATTTTGTATTTTATTTTGTTACATGTATCTGTGCACACCCTGCCTGTTGTAATAAATAACTGACTCATTAATGTGTTTGCTGATTTGTTTTTTTATATATAATTATATTTACTCTTTCTGAAAAACATAATGAAATTCATCTCATATTAATCAATTATTAATTTAAATTGATTAATTCTTTTCTGTTTTTAGTAATGTGTCATTGTCTATAGAAGAATCAGCAACTGGCCATGTTAGGCCACAAATCTTAAAACAAATGGCAACACCGTCACAGATTCCTTTTCTTGTCCTTTGAGAAAAATATATGCAAAGACACACACAGACAGACCTTCTGTATTCCCCAGTCCCCTGCATGGTACTTGTGGCTTATACTGAAAATAAAATGTTTATATGCATAAAAGAAATGTACTTAAAAAGCAAATCCTCCTGTCAGACTCATGCATAATATTTTCAGAGTATATTGTATTATAATAAAATTATACGCATGAATTGAATAACAAAAGAATGTATGTATTATTAAAGTTATGCATTAAGTGGTTTCCATCTTTTTTGATTTACTAATCTCTAGCAGTGGTTAATATCCCTTTAATGATCCTCCTGAAGAATGTGTAGTATATAAATGGCTAATTTGCCATTTGAAATGTCTATTGTATCATACAAACGAGTATCTTACTTTCTGATGTCCTCTCAATCCTTTCCTTCATTGTCAATGTGCAGCCTTTTCCGATGATGGTGGTGATGACAGTCGTAAGGTTATGAAGCCATTTCTCATTATGACTCAGCCAGTCCACGATGGATGGTTCATTCTGAAATCCGCATGTGCGTTAGTAAAGTGTGTCTGACATTTGGCTGTGAAACTGGGCCAGATAGTTTTCCTTTGGGGCCCAAGGTACACGGTAATGGAGTGATACACAGAGGTCAGGCGATTCATTGTTGCTTACTTTTGTTACAATTTCCCCC
>JAODKF010000116.1:10678861-10692264 GCA_026779585.1 Mormyrus proboscirostris
CCTGGTGCCCCTGCTTATGTCTTTACCTGTTTTATTCCCTAGTGTTGGTTTCTGTTTCTCTGTTTCTTTGGTTAGTTTTTAGTTTCCCTGTCTTGCTCCTTTTGTTTTCATTTAGTTTCACCTGTGCCCCGTTTCCCTGGTCTTTGTCAATTAGCCTCACCTGACCTGCGTTCGTCTCGTTACCCCTTAGTATTTTAGTTCCGGCTTCTGTCCTGTTCTCCAGTGGTTCGTTGCTTATGATTTTGCTGTTTGTGATTTAGACTGATTGTATTTGATTGCTGTTGCTCTTATCTGGTTTCTGTTGTTTTGCTTTAGTTTATTCCCTTTTACTTTTGACCCCCCCGTGGTCCCTTTGTTTTGTTAGGCCTGTCTTGTGTTCCTTTTGTTCTATTTAATAAACCCCCATTTGTGTTCCTGAGCTCCAAGTAGGTCGTCCACCTCTTTGCGCACTATGCCCCGTTCCCGTGCCCGCCTTCGTGACAGGCATAGAAGAAAGTCTGCAACATTTAAACCAGGAAGTCAGCTCCAATGTCTCCAGTTAAGATTGTGCAGACTTCTTCCCTTGGGTTGAATTTGCCAAAAACTTGGTGGTAAGTTTGGGCACAGGGATTACATTCACCACTTCAGTGCTATTTAGAGTATCGGTGTACCTCACTTTGACTAAGGGTTTAGGTGGAGTGGTCAGGTCTGGTGGCAGACTCACCCGATCTGGAAATATAATCAGTTACACAGGACAACCAGTGGCAGAAATTGGAGCCCATACAGTACACTGTCCAGATTTTGTACATGTGATGGCTGTCTGCAGGTCCCATCATGTATGAAATAACAGATCTACCCAATAAGCTCCTGTCTCTCTGCTGCTGTATCTAGTAAACTGGATTCCAGCCAAAGACATTCTCCACCAATCTGATTGTTGACTTCCACCAGGTCAGTCCACCTGAAATCCCAGGCCTCCCAATCATGATGTCATGCTCTGAGTGGGGTGTCTAGTGACGCCACAACATCTCCAGTCCAGCGGGGAGAACCAGGGCCCGTACACTTATAGTCGTCGGGGGATGTCCTCTGCTTAAAACCCAGTCCAGAAGTGTTGGCTATCTTTTGAAATGAGGAACGTCCTAACCAAGCAAGCAACAGAAGTGCATTTCTGAGTATTGTTGCTAGCAAGTGTCAGTCTGTAAGAATTGGTTTCTGTACTTGATGATTTCCCTGATTACATCTCTTTGCTTGGTATTCAACCATGTTGTCCAGGTCCATGGATTCTGGTGTTTTGTTTGGATCCTAGACTTGCATGCGTCTGATTTTGCTCCTGGTTTTCCCCTGTAAGCACGCTCACCTCAGGTTTCATTCATTCCTGGGATTGTTTGGTGCCAGAATATTTTGGCTGGATTTTATTCTGCAAACTCCGGCACTGAGAGCCACAAGTATTGTTGTGGGCATGACACTGATGAGCATGAAAATTACGTAGTCAATATGGCTTGGCCATTTCAGTTTCCAAATTCCAAATTCACTGGAAACTTGCAGTGAGGGGTTTCTGGCCACCACTTGTAATGTCCCAAATGATGAAACAACTCATGGAAGAAAATGTCTTATTCTTCTACTCAAGTATGAGATTCAGTGGATTCTGCGGTGACCAATAAGTATCAACACACTGCAAATTCAGCAAACATTTACAAATTCTGAAAACACATGCAAAGCATAAAACGCTGCAGCTTCGATCACAACACAATTTAGGAGGCACCGAAATGAGACAGACCATTACGGCTGGGCGGTATATTGAATGTTTACTGTATATCGATAAATAATCAAAACAAAATGTCAAATTTTATTTTAATAAATTTTCAAAACACATTACCTTTTCAATAGGTACCAATAGTATTTCTTCCTGATTTTAGGCAACATAAAAGCTTCAGTCGTGGTCATCTAAAATCAAACCACTCGTCTGATGAGGTAGCCCTCCAGTCCTGGAGGGCTGGAGCCCTGTGTAGCTTAGTCCTTTCCCTGTTCCACCATAAATGATTCAGCTCAAGAGCTGTTTGGTAATTAGCACAAGGAGATGAATCAGGTGTGTTAAATGAGGGGAAACCAAAAAATGGGCAGGGCTCCGGTAGATGCTCAACATGGAAAGCATTATGCTAATTGTAGTTGTGAACTGGTTACTACTAGTGGTAGTAGGAGTCAGTCATATTGGTGTAACAAGAGTCTGAAGGCTCTCCCACATCATTTAAATAAGTAATATGGGAAGAATTTCTTTTATCAATAAGCAACACTGGAGAGGGAGTAGTTGATAAAACTAAAACATCCAACATCCAAACTCATTTGAGACAACATCAGCTGAGTGTGTGTAAGCAAAAACAACCTCTGCAAGTTTATTACTCCATGGACTTTTAGGCACTTTTGCCAGCAAATTCAAACTGGGCTAAAAAAAAAATACTATGGCTATACTACACTATGTATTGATACAGAAATACAACCAAACTCTATAACAGAGAACACAGGATTTAGATGAGATTTAGTTCAATGTGATAGTTATGATATAGTTATTGTTCAGTTTTTGTTTCTACTTATTTTTATCATGTGTAAATAAGTGTGTTTTAGGTTGTGTTCTTCAGACGCATCAACAGACACGTTGCCTTTTGTTTGGTTTACAACTGTTCCTAATTGTGTTTGCAATTTTAATAATAATCTCAAAACAAATTCTGTTTTCCCACTGTACTAAAATTGCATCTGAACCCCAAACTGAGGTGTATACCAAACTGTGACTTTTGTGTAACGTTAGATCCCTATTAGTACTTAAGTATATTTTTCTGTGTGTGTCACAAGCCAAGCATAAATCACATAGTTAAGCAATTTTCTGTTTAATTTATTTTCAGGGCGGGGGGTATTTGAAACAGGTAATTTGAAATAAACATGTACTTCCAGAAAGCAAATCATGTAAATTGATCTATAAAAAGACATTTGACACTGTTCTGATGTTGCTATTTTATTATTTATTTATTTGTTTTGGCAGTAAGGGAAGGGAAAGTCATTAGTTGTCATTGCTGACACACAGTGCACAACAACAAAATGTGTCTGCTGCATTTAACTCAGAGCAGGGGGCAGCTAATTCAGTGCCCAGGGAGCAGTGCTTGGGGGTGGCACCGTTCTGGTCAGGGAGTCAAACCAGCAATCTTTCAATTACAAGTGCGCATCTCTAACCATTTGGATGTCATTGCCAAAGGCCAGCACTGCCCCTTATACAGTAATCTAAATTTAAACACAATAGAAGGAATTGTTAATATGCAGGTGGAAAAGTCATGTTCAAACTTAACACACATACTAATAATATTCAGTCTCTTAATCAAATAAACAGGTTATGCCCATTTAATAATTACAGTAAATTCACTGAATAATCAAAACCACTTTCTATTCATGCTATTCATTAAAACTTTGAGACAAACAGCCAAAGTAAACATAATTTCTCTGGTGCTTTTTAATGACTAAAACGGAAACTAAATCTAGTGATCGATGTTTTGATTGCTGAGCAAAATTGCGTTAAGGCAATTTAATATTTAGGATAGAGCTCCACAGGAAGATATGAACTTTACCTCTTTTCAAATAATGCCTTCACTAAAGCTATTAGAGATGGAAGTACTGCAGAATACTGAATATCCTGTGGAGCTTGGTGGTCCGGAATTCACCAGGCCTTGTTTAGAAAACTAATGTCAGTCACTTCTGCAACATTTTCACTCAGATAGATTCTCTTTAAAAGATTTTACTGTTGATTTCTCTGTCCTTTTATGAAATGCTATTTATGGACACAGTAATAATTACAATATTCAGAAGGCACAAGTCCATCCATCTATCCATCCATCCATCCATCCATTATCTTCTGCTTGTCCGGGGTTTGGGTTGAGGGGGTAGCAGCTTCAGGAGAGGTACCCAGACCTCCCTCTCCCCAGCTAACCCTACTAGCTCCTCGGGGGGGACACCGAGGCGTTCCCGGGCCGCTGAGGACCTAATCGCTCCAGCGAGTCCTGGGTCTGCTCTGGGGCCTCCTCCCTGTAGGACATGCACGGAAAACCTCTCCGGGTAGCCGCCCAGGAGGCATCCGCACCAGATGTCCAAACCACCTCAACTGGCTCCTTTCGATGTGAAGAAGCAGAGGTTCTACTCTGAGGGCCTCCCGGATATCCGAACTTCTCCCCCTATCTCCACCCTGTGGAGAAACCTCATTTTGGCCGCCTGTATTTGCGATCTCATTCTTTCGGTCATTACCCATAGCTCATGACCATAGGTGAGGGTAGGGACGAAGATGGACCAGTAGATCGAGAGCTTTGCTTTTCGGCTCAGTTCTTTCTTAGCTACGACGAACCGGTTGAGCGCCTGCAAAACTGTAGACGCCGCTCCGATTCGTCTATCCAGCTCCCGATCTCGCCTACTCTCACTCGTGAACAAGACCCCGAGATACTTGAACTCCTCCACTTGAGGCAGTACGTCTTCTCTGACCCGAAGAGGGCAATCCACCCGTTTCCGGCTGAGAACCATAGTCTCGGACTTGGAGGTGCTAATTCTCATACCCGCCGCTTCGCACTCGGCTGCAAACCGCCCCAGAGCACGCTGGAGATCCCCAGCAGATGAAGCCAACAGGACGACATCGTCTGCAAAAAGCAGCGAGGCAATCCTGAGGCCACCGAACTGGACACCCTCAACACCCTAGCTGCACCTACAAATCCTGTCCATAAATATTATAAACAGGACCGATGACAAAGGGCAGCCCTGGCGGAGCCCAACCCGCACTGGGAACACATCCGACTTATTACCGGCAATGCGGACCAAGCTCCTGCTCCGTTCGTACAGGGACCGAATCACCCGCAACAGTGGGCGCCGGACCCCATACTCCCGAAGCACCCCCCACAGGGCACCTCGGGGAACCCGGTCATAAGCCTTTTCCAATTCCACAAAATATTCAACTATCGATCTCACCCTCCTCTCCAGTACCCCGGAATAGACTTTCCCAGGTAGGCTAAGAAGTGTGATCTCCCTGTAGTTGGAACACACCCTCCGGTCCCCCTTTTTAAATAAGGGGACCACCACCCCGGTCTGCCAGTCCAGTGGCACTGTCCCTGACCTCCACGCACTGCTGAGAAGGTGTGTCAGCCACAACAGCCCCACAACATCCAGAGCCTTCAGGTACTCCGGGCAGATCTCGTCCACCCCCGGGGCCCAGTCACCGAGCAGCTCACGAACAACCCTGGTCACCTCAGCTTCAGTGATGGGCAAGCCTCCCCCATCATCCTGAGGCTCTGTGCCCTCAGATGTTTCAAAGGCAGTGTGCGTAGATGTATCTGAGGCAGGGTTGAGGAGGTCCTCAAAGTATTCCTTTCACCTCCATGTGATGTCCCCAGGTGAGTTCAACAGCACCCCCTCCCCACTATAAACAGTAGGAACTAGGAGCTGCTTCTCCCTCCTGATATTCCGGATGGTTTGTCAGAACCTATTTGAGGTCGATCGAAAGTCACTTTTGATGGCCTCACCGAACTCTTCCCACATCCGGGTTTTTGCGTCTGCGACCACCCGAGCGCGGTTCCGCTTGGCCCGCCGGTACCCATCAGCTACTTCTGGAGACCCCAGGGCTAATAATTCCCGGTTAGCCTCTTTCTTCAGCCTGACAGCCCCCCTCACCTCTGATGTCCACCATCAGGTACGGGGGTTACTCCCACGACCGACACCGACCACCCTGCAGCCACAGCTTTGTACGGCCACTTCCACAATGGATGTCTGGAACAGTGTCCATTCAGACTCAATGTCCCCAACCTCCCCCGTAGTTGGAATTCTGCCAGACGTTCCCAGCAGACCATCACTATATGCTTGGGCCAACCAAGTCTGACCGGCCTCCTCTCCTGCCACCTGAACTAACTCACCACCAGGTGGTGATCAGTTGACAGCTCTGCCCCTCTCTTTACCCGAGTGTCCAAGACAGAAGGCCGCAGATCAGATAATACGATTATAAAATCGATCACTGACCTGTAGCCCCGGGCATGTTCGTACCATGTCCACTAATGGACACCCTTATGCTCAAACATGGTGTTCGTTATAGACAAACCATGCATTGCACAGAAGTCCAATAACAAAACACCAGTCGGGTTCAGATCAGGGAAGCCGTTCCTTTCCATCACCCCCTTCCAGGTCACACTGTCATTGCCAACGTGAGCGTTGGAGTCCTTTAGCAGAACAATGGAATCTCCTCGTGGCACGCCAACCAGCATACCACTAAGGCAATCCAAGAAGGCTGTGTACTCTGAACCGACATTCAGCGCACAAGCGCAGATGACAGTCAGAGACCTATCCCCGTCCCGAAGGTGCAGGGAGACCGCCCTCTTGTTCACCGGGGTAAACTCCGATGTTAATGCACTGAGCTGTGGGGCCACCAGTAGCCCCACCCCAGCCCGGTGTCGCTCAATCGCCGCAACTCCAGAAGAAAACAACGTCCAGCCCCTCTCCAAGAGATTGGTTCCAGAACCCAAACTATGCGTTGAGGTGAGCCCAACTATATCTAGTCGGTATCTCCCAACCTCACGCACAAGCTCAGGCTCCTTCCCCATCAGAGAGGTGACATTCCATGTCTCGAAAGCCAGTTTTGTCAGCTGGTGATCGGACCGCCAGGGCCTCCCTTGGCCGCCACCTGATCCACAATGCACCAAACCCCTGACATTCCCCTTGCGGAAGGTGGGCCCACCTGGGGACAGTCCCGCATGCCTCTTTCGGGCTATGCCCGGCGGGGCCCCATGGGCCAAGCCTGGCCACCAGGCGCTCGCCAACGGGCCCCTCCCCCAGGCCTGACTCCATGGTGGGGCCCCGGTGACCCTAGTCCAGGCGAGGGAAACGAGACTTTGCTATTCATACTTATCATAGGGCTCTTTTGGATTGCTCTTTGTCTGGCCCCTCCCCTGGGACCTTTTTGCCTTGGGAGACCCCACCAGGTGCTATTGCCCCCGACAACATAGCCCCCAGGGTCACTGAGGCACGCAAACCCCTCCACCACGATAAGGTGGCAATGAAAGCACAAGTCATAAGAACAAAAAAACTTACAAATTTTCAAATCTTAAATAAATTAAGCTAAAAACACTACAAAAGTCATTTCCATTAGTGTGCTGTATCATTCTCAAACATACAATATCTAAATGAGAAGAATGAAGCTTGAGGAATAACACTACTAAATTTTTATGTGAAGGCCTCGCTGAGCCACTAAATGTGATAGTCATGCATTGCATTTACTTATTTTGTAGACGCGATAAACTAAAAGCCAGTGCAAGTAATAAATGCACTGAACTACAGACAAAGAGGTTCAATACAAACACATAATCTATGATACTCAAAACGGCATTGCTACCAATGTGAGATTCAAAAACATCATTCTAAAATGGCACAGGCTGAATATGTGCAGCCAACAATTATATCTCTCCCAGAGGTCAGGCTGTACAGCCACACGTACATTAGCAGGCAAAGCCTGTAAAGAGAGCAGCCTCTTGAATGCAATTAAGATGTGATCAAGAGTTCAGGGCTGAGTGTTTGAGAATTTTCTTACAAGAGAGGGATTTTACAGTTCTCAGGCTTCTGTGAAGTTTGTTCTACCCCAGAAAGTCCCAAACTGAAGACAGATGGTTTTTTCATTTCAAAACTTAAGGACATGAATCCATTAAGAAGATGTGATGTTTAGGAGGATACCGACCTTGATTTGCTTAGATCCCATAGATATTTTTCTGTTCCTTAGGCATCATCATATGCCGATGCCAAGGTTTTAAGCTTAATATGAGCCTGACTGCAATCAGCATCAAGAAGGAAGTCTTGTGGGCATTTTGGGAGGTTTAAAACATTTTCTAGCCGTGCTTTGATCAGAAGTGGTTTATTATGTCAAGCTGAGACCCCAACATGGAAGTAGCTACTCAGTCCTTCACTCCTGAGACCAGAAGCTGCATTGTCAGCTTTGTGAGCTACAGGTAAATCTGGAGCGGGTACATAGACATGTGAGAGGACCCCCCCTCGGTTGGCAAAATCTATGGAGGGGGATACCCATATTCTACCGAGATGAACCTATTTCTGGCTATGGGCAATAATCAGAGGGCAGGCCTGCTGATGCTATAATGGGAGACAATGTGGCTCCTGTTGAACATGACAGCAGAACAATGAAATCACAATGAAATGACGGCTCAATGGGACATGTAAAATAGCAGAATTTAACAATTATCTCCATATAAATCTTCTTTGAGGGAAATTGTTTAACTCGTTTAAGTATTAAACAGGCTAAAAGCCATTTAACTACAGTAAAAAAAAAAAACCACCATTGAGTGTTCTTTTATGTATCAAGAACATCTAATATGAAGTGTTTCAGCCTCATACAAATGTTAATGTGTGAGGTTTAGGGATGGCAACAGGACAGAGGTGGTGCATAACAATGTTCCGTTAAACATTCAGGGAGGGAAAAAATAGGGTCAAAGCACATCTGACACATTAAAAGGGAATGTTGAAAAAAAGAAAGTGATAACTTAAAAAGTGTCTCAGCCAGTAAAGCACAACAGAAGCACAACACCTGCCCAGCAGGTCCTTAGTTCTAACTCCGCCTATTTAAGTCCTAATGAAGCCAGCAGCCTAATCACAGTCATCTGGATTTCATTACCTCAGGCACTTATCCTGGTGATCAATCACCGTGGAGGTGTAGCCATTCACTTTAAACCAACGTACCCCTTTGCCGTCGCTCTGACACATGGCATAGGGCTGTTCTTTCTAAAGGTTAATTGAAATGTTTCCATGAATATATTCCTTCTGAAATCCACCCGACATGAACTTGCTTGGCTTGTCCGGTTATTCTCAAATGTTATACCACTAGTATGTTCTGCAGCCTTCCAACAACATGCCTCTTGAAGAGCACCGTAAAGCCCTATTGCCGATGTAGAAAAATTCATGCTCGTTACAGAATCGGTTCGGAACTGCATCATATGTTAGATGTTCTGAGTGGATAAATAATATGTCAATTTTTGTTAACATTCAGATTTTTCTTTTTTAATGGGATGGATCACATTTAACTATTACGGCAGGGTTTTCATCTGAAAACAGACTCTTTTTTTCTTAGACAATGTGACCTTAGACAAGGTGCAAAAGGCAGTTTTTTTGTTAATTCGTGTCTTAAAGGCGTACAATAGTGCCTGCACTCAAACACTTGTGTCCCTGGATCCTTGTCACAAAATCCTTTCCATGACTTTGCTACATTGATAAAACCTCAAGGTATGAAATGGGCCAATGACTGTGCTTTGTTCAGTCATCCATTCGTGTGCATGTGAGGGACATGAGATCCTTGTATAGGGCACCTTATAATGTAAATTGCTCCCCAAAAATACCTTTAGGGTCCAGCTGTTATATATGTTCTCTGGATGTTTTCCTGCTTGAGGCTCCAGATATGATATGCAATTATACTGTTCATGTTATTCATGTTCATATTCTGTGTGTTATTTCTGGACTAAATAATGTTTGTCTGTTAAGATCACAATGAAAACTTTCAGTGTTACAAAAAAGAATGCCTTGAGGTTTTTTTCGCCTGCTGCAACAGAGGATCGCTAATGTTGGGTTAAGGTTGAAGACTAAGGGAAGCTTAGCTTGAGAGCTACTCCAAACATGACGGTGATCAGAAACCATCATGAAATCGGACGTTAGTTCAACACAGGATGGCCCTTCCAAGCTTCACAGGGTCAAAGCAGGAATAGCACAGCTAATGCTATCCTAGCATAAACAAAGACTTAAAGAGGAGACACAAAAAGCAGGTTTAAAACTAAAATGAGTTCATATCTGGGACTACAAAGCAAGCATGGAGTCAAGACAGGCTTTCTGGGAGTAAGAAGGTATAATAAGACACTCATGTGTGCTGAATTAACATGGAACAAACGCAGCATAAATAACCAGCTGGCTTCTCACACGACAGCCACATCCCCTTCTCAAAAGTACATTTACAATTTTAAATAAAAAATGAACTGCATTAAACGTAGATGGTTGTCTATTGTGTATCACTATATGTTTATCCGTGAGTATGCATATTTATAGTGTTTGCTAAATGGCTGCTTTTTAGCCTCCACTCTGAAAATGTGATGCGGAGAGACCCAAACGAAACCCCCAAGGTGTAATCAGTCGGCAGAGTTTGGAGAGTCCTGCCTTTAATGGCATGACGGACACTGTTGTTAGCCTGGCCTGTGATGGCCGACGGGTAATGCAGACACAAAGGGCAAAATTTACATACAGTGCAATGTATTGTTTTTGCTTTTCCTCCTCCTCCTCACCATTAAGTCTGCGATACAATTCTGTCGATCCCGCCATCCGTCATGCCCTGGAAGCCAGGCCGCACGGCATCTAAGACTGATTTCTTTCATTTTTTGTTTTCTGACGGGAAATCATTTTGAAATACCTGACAGCGAGGGATGGGCAAGAAAAATAAAAGGGAAAGGAAATTCAATCAGAATTTATTCAGCCAAGCATTTAACTACCAAGAGACAGCAAATCCGGCAACAAAGTCTGCGTGTAGACATATACGCAGCATGCAGATACGGGCATCACAACATAGACAAACCAAAGGAATATTGCCCTCAGAAAGTCCCTTTGGAAACCTGCCCCCTTATTTTAAATACCTTTGTTCAGCCCTTCGCTGTGCAGTGTGGCCTCGCAATCAGGGCAGTGTTCTCAATTCCCTCTCATTTCAGCCCAACGTGCAAAAACATGCAGTTACGTAAACTGGCATCCAAGACGTCCTGCCCATCCTGGGTTAGGCTCTAGGCTACTGCAACCCTGTAGGTAATAAGTGCTATGATTGATGGGTGGATATGCAGTTCCACTCAAAAGTTTAGACATACTTACCCATAGAAAGGCTTATTATTATTATAATTATGCAGTAACCAAAAAAAGGATTAAACATAGACATTAATTTCTTAAAGGCGCAGCTCTGTGGGTTGGTGTTGCTGGTACAAATCCCTGAGTTGGCAAAATGATGCCACTGTTCAGCAAGGTCCTTAACCCCAATTGCTGCAGGGCCTGGCACTGAACTATTATAGTATATAAAGCACTGAACTCTCTCCTCTGTGCCAGTTTCATGAGGTGGCATTTCCCAGCTGTCCTTAAGGAAGTTCCACATATGCTGAGCTCTCATTGGCTGCTTTTGCTTCACACTCTGGCCAAACCCCTCCGAAACCATCTCTACTGTGTTCAGGTCAGGTGGCCAGGTCATGTGACGCAATATTCTATCACTCTCTTTTGTAGTCCGTTTGATGTGTCCAAACTTTTGATTGGTGCTGCCAGTTCTGAAATATCTTTCAGCCATTTACTGGTGAACTTGTGGACATAAGTATTATAGGCTGTATCGAACTTGGATGGATCCAGTATCAAAGTACTAACTTCTTTAGCACTGGGAAGTTGGGCCACAAACCTGATTTGCCATGAATTTTCACAGATTTCAAAAGCGGACAGGAAGTATTTGTGCTTGCTATGAATAATTTCCAATCTCTATTCTCTGTTCTTTGCTGAAAAATAGCTTATCTTGCAATGATGGCTTGTGTTTGGTAATGCTATAAAATGTTCAGAAGTCCCTGCCAATAAGTCGGCATTGTGGAATTAATTCCCACTCTCTGGCATTGCCTGTTGAGTGATATAGCTGCTGTATGCATTTCTCAGGCAGTGTGGTGTGCACACGCAAAGCTGAGTCCAGAGAATCTATGACAGTCGCTGCACCTCTATCTGCAAGGGCAACCAGCAGAGTTCGGAATGCAGGTCTCTCTATCTCAGCGACAAGTGCACAGCAACCAGTTAAGATTTCCCACTGATATGCCATTCACTCTCAGGAATGACAAATAGCTCTTTTATTATCTCACATTGACATTTTTTCTGGTATCAGCCCGCTGTATTACATTTTTTTTTTTTTTTTTGCTGTGCTATTAAAGTGCTGCATCATTAAGCTGGATAATGCCATTTTTAAAAAGCTGACAGTCCAGCGTTTTTATGAGCGTCAGTGACTGTTGTGGAATAGTAATCAAACCATATGGAGAGCAGCGGTGTAAATGGCTTCTTAGTGGTGCAGTGAGATGTGAAGGACAGGCTGACAGGCGGCCGCGCGGCGTGCAGACTAATGAGCTACACATCTCACACGGCGCTCCATAGAAACGCGGGGAGGGCAGCGACCGGGATGCGCTAGTAATTAAAAGTGAAACATGACAAACGACCCTTTGCGGATTCACTGTTTTCTTATCTCGCCTTATGATGCGGAGCTGTAAAGTTTGTTTTCGCCGGGTTACAGGGTTTTATAAGCGCCGTGGCGAGTAATTACTTGCAGGCAGCCTTTCCCATCTCGCGAATTGCGTTTTCATCACGTTTGCGACGGTCCATGCAGTCTGGCACCAGCGGTCATGGTTGGAGATATGGTGCAGGATAGTGAGGGTGAGCTGTCTTGCCACCAGAGTAATCTATATCTATTAAGGCTGCTTCTATCCATGTATGCCTCTCTTTATGGCTATTGATGGCAGTAGCATGAGGTTGGACCTCCAGACTCCTCGACTGTGACTCTTCGACTGCATAACAGAGATGGAGAACTGTTTCGGTTGTTGCCGTGTGTTTTACTTTATGTCACTGCCACATGTGGCTCATGCAGGATTCCTGCATACATGCAGTTGAGTTTGGCAGAACCCATTGATGGGGACACAAAAAAAGGATGCTGGAGTGCTTAGCCAAAGGACCACTGAGATAAGTATACCGATGAATAAAGATGACACAACAGTGCCTTAAACAGGCTCACTTCAGTTAGCGCTATGGCTTTCATCCAGAGCTTCAAGAGCTATGGTGTAGGTGGCTTGGAGAGGGCTCTAAAGCGCTCTTCCAACAGTCTGCCAAGTTTGATTACATTTGGCCAGGTCATTCCAGGCCTCTCCAGATTAAACCCTTACGAAAGACACAGGGAAAGGGATCATTTATTCTTCTTCTTCAATCATTTTCATCGACCCTGCAGCAACAGATGTCTCTAGTGCAGACTGACTTACACAGCAAACACGGTGTTTATATACATTTACATGACATCTATGGCTGGTTTTAATGCAAGACAAATGCAAGAGATACTAGATGCTTGCAATCTTATTAAAAATGCAGTGTAATTTATTGGTTATTAAGGAAACAGGGATTCAACAAAAGCATTTTTGTTTTCAGATTTTGTGGCATTTCTAATTTTATGTGAGTAAATGCCATCCATCCATCCATCCATCCATCCATCCATCTACTATTGTGACTGCTTAATCCCCACGTGTAAATGCCTCTTTGTAATTTATTTATTGCTTATGGCATGTTGGGTTTGACCATAGGATTATATATAGCTTCCTGTATATATAGTTAAAAATATATATAGTTAAAAT
>JAODKF010000116.1:10697390-10726312 GCA_026779585.1 Mormyrus proboscirostris
GCCAACAACAACAGAACAAAGGGAAAGAAAGGAAGAAACCCTAGTTCCCTGCCTGTCTGCACAAACCATCCCCCCCCATTTTTCCACACCCCCTGTGGCTCCGCTCACTCCTCTCCATTTCCCTCTGGCAAGCAGACGGAAAGGAGCTTCATTTATCAAGATTGCAGAGCTTCACCACGTCGGCAGCTTCCAGAACAGCCGGTCCCTGTGCTCCAGGAGTGTTGGGCTTGCCACGTGGAGATGCTTCAAATGGCTCCCGGGGAATGTGGCTCCGGGGGCCCCCAGGGGCCCCAGAGCCGGAGACGGGCTTCCTGTGGCAGGATGACAGCAAACAGTGTGACATTCCCAGAACACTTCAGCCACAAAACCACTCCGGATTCCCAGTCCCCCCCGTTACCAAGGACAGCCTTTTCTCCGTCCTCTGAAGTTAAAAGACAAATGAGGTATCTAGTAGCTATTAGCTAACAATGAATTCCGGGATTTACTACAACTCACAATAAGAAATTAAACAGTGTTTTCTAAATGATTTTTGCTAATGTGTTAACCCTTGTCATTTCTTTAAATATGTGTGTTCAGTTTCTGTCTAGTTAACTCCAATGCACAATGGGTCCGCTGAAACATCATGACACAGCCCATTTCCCTGAGCGAACTACGAATATTTCTTTTGTTTATGCTGTGCACTCTATATTTTTTCTAATTTGTTTCTGGTTTTGTTTTTTCTGACCCTTGGCTTGTTACATTTATTGTTCATGAAAAGGGAAAAACTCCCAGAATGACTTGCTTTGTCACAGGATATTGTGACCCCCACTGGTTTCCATAAAAGCTTTGCTGATGTATGGCATAGCCTGTGTGCTCCTTTAATTCAGTAATGGAATAATGGCTTGATGATACATGGTAAGTGTGGTGTACGACCTCGCCGTTTCATCCTCTTCCCTTTAATTTGCTCCTTTCTCTGCTCCCTGTTCGCCTACTGCTCTGCCCTCAGCTCACATAAGCTACCGTCCGGGCAGTTCCGTGACGGATACACCTGCTCTCTTAATTAATTACCACAAAAATGGCGGAGAGAAATTAAAATTATGCCATGAAGTGAGTAATAGCTTGAGTTTAAAATTAAGGTGATGCAATTAATTGTTAGTCCTCAAGAGCAGGGAGATCGGGGGTGGCTTCGGTACGTATGTGTCATTGTTTTCTAGCACGATGGATGGTGGTTCCTTGCTCCTAAATATGCAGGAGACAAACATAAATGCCTGAAGAACACTTAGGTACCAGAAACATGCTTCACATTTTAGTTTCAGGAAGGCCAAACTGATTTCCCATCGTTACGTGAAAGTACTCTATAAAGGATGGCTGTTTTACAGCCAACACATACCTTACTTGTTATGTTTGTTTTATTAGGGACCGACCTCATGCATAGACAACTGTGCAAACAGTGAATAAAAGCACCATTTTTCAATTAATTCTGTGGCTCTGAGCAGGAAGAGTGGTTGCAATATGGATGGCAGGATTTTTATTTAATCTGGGGAGTATTTACTGAACTAATTAATGTTCTGCCTGCCCCAGGGCATTCTTTGTTTCATAACTGAAACACCCACAGCACTGTCCAGCAAGGCCCCCCCTGCCCGAGATATTCTTAGACCTCCTACAGTGTTCAGATCAGTTTGATTGGATTGTACACAGCCCACTCTTTTTCCATCACGAATCATTTGTTTGTCATTGCTTTTTTTTTCATTGCATCACCGGTTCCATCAGTGTAAGACTTTCAGATTAAAATACCCACCCTTGTCCAATACCATTATTACTGTCTTAACAGCAAAGGCTAGAAAGCTGAAAGCTTCTGGACAGCTTTAAGGTGCTGCAATGAGCACGACGCATGCATGCATATTCTTTCAATTTGAGTTTTTTAAGTGTCACCGTGACAGCAGACAGAATATCATTATAATGATAATTATTATTTTGAGTACGGCTGTTTAGAATCATATTTGTCTATGGTTTATACTGTGCTCTCGTGCCTGTAACAATAGTGAATGTCGTTCTTAAGGATAATGAGTAAAAATTTGCAGCGTTTGGGCCCAACCGCAGTGAGATGCAAAGATGGGTGAGTACAGGGGGGTCTTGTGTGATCCCACTGCCAAGCATGGAGGAGGCAGCGTGGCCCATTGAGTTCAGAATCCAGGTCACCTGTTACAGACATGCTTGTCCTTCCTGGGCAAGCTGCCCTCCAGATGGGTCCAGACTAGATGTTATCAAGGCTGATGCAGCTTTCAGAATTAAACAACTATGTTAGTGGTCTATGTATTTACTATACATACATTTTATTATTATTTTAGGATGAAAATTATCTTACTTATTTTACTTGTTCAACACTGAACGTTTTTCAGGATGTATCCCAGTCAAGCGACACGTGGCGTTTATTTGTAACTTTTTTAACACCTTTTTTGTGCCGTTCTCAGGACACAAACCTAATATGACGTGTGTGTTTGTGTGTGTGTGTTTGTGTCTCCGCTTCATACTGATTTAATGCCCCTCCAACTCACCCCTTGCCTCCTTTCCTGATATCTCATTCAGATTGACTGTGACGATGTGCTGTCAAACGTGGAAATAACCTTCATCTGCTCTGCCTTGATGTCCTGGTTTCTTGAGTTACTGGTTTTTACTACTTTTTATTCGGTATTATTTATTTATTAATAATTGGAGTTGCTTCTGTTTGGTTCTGGTCTAACTTCTGGTCCAGTGTTTGTCATAGTGTCCCGGTTTATGCTTACTGCTCTCCTGAGCCCAATTTCATCAACTATCTTGTCCTTGGTTACTCTTGAGCAGCTTGGCACTTGAATCCAACCCAGCTGTCTCATCTACAGTATGTACCTCACAGTTAGTAGCCTTAGTCTTGTCAAAAAAATCAGCTCAAAAATCAGCCTGTCAAAGAGCAAAGTTCCGACTGCTGATGATTCCTGCATGAGACAATCTGAGGCATGACATGGCTACGCAGCTTGGGGTCTGTTCACTTGCTGTCGTGAGTGTTTCTTGTTTTTAAATTTTATTTTATTTTACAGTTCATTCCTGCGGCTGTGACACAGTGTCTTGTTCTGCTCTGCTGGTGACACTTGTAGTCTTTACTGAATCCAAAGCTATTAGTATGGCTATTATAACACACTTTAAAGCATGCCATTCCATCAGGATTATTGCTGATTGAGCAGCTTTACATAGCAAGATATAGAACATATTTCAAAATCGTACAAAATCGTGTGTTTCCCGAAGCCGTCTTGACGCTACGTCGTTTGTAAGTTCTTAAGTTGTCTCTTAACGCTTTCCTGAAACATTCTTAGTAAAGTATATCTTCTATGAGATATTCTATCATAAGGCTCGTTTGAGCCTCTCTCAGTTGTCCCTTATTGCCACGAGTACCTGGTTGCAGGAGGGGCCTCTTCTATTCACCTACTCACATACCGCAAGTGACCCCCCCTATTCGGACGGTTCGTATCTGAAATTAGCAATACAGACACTCCTCACCTAACAACCACCCCGACTTATGGCCAGCTCCCTGAACAGTAGGGATCGTCCACTGTGTGACACTACAGGTTAATTTACATATAGGCCTAATATATCTTCCCCCAAAAAGTGCCCTGGAATAGTCCGTCAGTAGCCAATAAAGAAGCACGCAGGATATTCTCTTACATTATGAATGAAAGAATGAATGAATGAATGAAAGTCACATTTGTATAGCGCTTTTCAAGACACCCAAAGCGCTTTACAGTAACTTTTCTTTCGCCTATAGTGCTGTTGCTCCTCCCGATATCAGTGACATGCACCCATATTGGTGCACGCAGGTGTTTTATAGAACAGATAAAAATAAAGTGCTGATACTTCAATCTGGGGAGGCTGGTTCCTGCACCCAATTGGCAAAAATCATATTTACGGTTAGACGATTCAATTTGTTCATTTTGTATTTTATTTTTAGGTTCTCCACAGTTCTGATTAATGCTGTATTTTGAAACATTCCTGCAGTGTTATATTTATAAAGAACACTTTCTCTCATGTGGCAGTAGTTGCTGCATGGAGAGAGCAATCAGTTCTTGAGCCATCAATGTCAACCAATCAGGCGTTCTGACGCATTTTAAGGTCGCTCTTAAGAAGCTCCCCATTGAGTAATCTCTTAAGGGATTGTTCAGGAAACAGAAATAGGAAATGTAATACCTTTCGTAAAATATATCTTTAGAGCCTTCATAAGACGCTAAGAGTCATAGTTATTGTGAAATCCACCCCTGGATTATCTAATCTATAGAGTTTAATCCCAAATACCTAATATGGAATAAACGGGTCAGAAGAGTCAAATTAAAGAAAGCAATAAGAACCTGCATTCCTGGGAACTGCTGCAAAAGACGAGGGGCCTGAACTGTATCACAGAGCCGGATTTCTTAATTAGCCAAATGACTCATTGGATTTAAGGTGCACCAGTTTAAATGGACTTTATTTGCGTTGACTTACATCAGCCTAGGCTACCTTAAATCTTCGCGATACAGGCCCCAATTATGATATGCCAGGGACTGAAACTTGTTGCTAAGGAGTAAAGTGGTGGCTATTGTGAGGAATCCAAGATATAGAATTAACCTTCAATTTGCTTAATCGTTTTTGTATATTGTAATGTACCTTTTATTGTAATCTATTTATAGTAAGAAATTGGAACAAACTCTGGTTGTTAGCATATGTACTCAGACTTTGCCTATCACTGTATATTCTGCTAATGAAAAACTTCCTGGATGTTGCTTATAAATTGTCTTTATTGCAATTCTCCATCTCCGGCATCAGTCATATGATTCTGGAAGCTGCATCAGCCTTCATAACATCTGCCTGAGCTACAGTGTTTAAAGTGTTTAAAGACCAGCAATCTGAAATTTGAAAATATTGCATACATGGACTAATATCTATCTGTATAACTGTGATGTTTGGGTATACAGAGCTGTGCAAAGATAATGTTTAAATGATCTTCCCATTGGTGTAATAGTATTATTATGTATGTAAATGCGTGTTATAGTAACCATATCAAAACCACTCATAAGTCACTCCAGTATTTGCAGCAACCATCCAATACACCCTTGTGACAAACCACTAGTGGTATGGCTATACCTCATTGACTTTTGAAAACTAGTTTAATTTATTAGTTAATTAATTGAGTAAATAAGTAAATAAGTGAGCTGCTGGTGAACTCAACAAATACATGGAATGGCTGAGGTGCCCTCAAGGAGAGCTTTAGTAAGCGATGCTCTTCCAGCCATCCAACAGGATAGCAACATTTCAGAGAACTGGGGAATTAGAATTTTTACTCTTAATTCTCGCATATATTCTAATGCTAAATTATAATTTTTATTCTGAATACTTAATACCCAAATAAATAGCTTAAAAGATTTCCTTTGCCTGAGACTTTTGCACAGTACTGTAGATGTTTGTGAATATTTATGTTTAAGTCTAACTTGCAGGGATAGTGAACATTAGTCTAATTTTGATCATAATCCTTTTTGTTCTATCAGTATTTAGAGGAAATGCCACTGTAAACAGGAGAGAGCCACAACACATCTACTGATATTTATCAGAAATTGCTCAGGTTCTTTCTGTTAACTGACAGGTTTTGCGCTATTAAACATTACTATTGCATTTCTAATGTTGGGTGATACACTGGGCAAAACTGGAAGCACAGCATCTGCTCCGGATTTGGTAATTGAACATTGACTATGGCTATGCTTGTTCAATCAGTTCCAGGGCATATCATTTCCAGTGCACCTTTTGCCTTATTAAGGAATAAGATAATAGGAAATTTGAATAGCATAAATCAGGGTCTAACAGGGCAATGTTTTCATAAAGCTCACTGAAATGGCAAGTTGCTGTGGATAAATGCAAGGGTTAAGCAATAAAATAATAATGAAAGTAATAAACCAAAATTCCATACATAAATGGGCAAGGGTTATTTTTCTAGGCAATTAATAACCATGTATCTTATGTAATACAGTTAACAGGCGATGTGAGGGACTACCGGACTGATAAATGCATGGTTATAGTTTAATGAAAAAGGCCAATGTTTAATCTGTTATATGTGATTATATTTTTCATAGTTTTATTTGCATCAAAAAACTTCTTTGGGTGAAAACAACACAGCGCCAAGTCTTCAAGATACAGTCACTGTTTGTAATTGCATGCAAATTTTCTGGCATTAAACCACTGGATCATTTTTAATACTGGAATGGTCCCTTTCAGCTGTTATTTCTGTGGGTTTTACACAGACGACATTAATGTGAGCTGGCGACGGGTGATCTTTTGACATTCACTAGGCCCAGCCCCAAGTGAGTGACTCCTCAGATAATAATGGCCAGCTGGTCCCATTATGTGGGTATGTTAAAATGGCCCAACTGCCTAAAACCAAGAGATCAGAGAAGAGAGAGAACTGTGGGGGAAGCTGCAGGACTTCTCTGCCTGTTTTCTTAAAGGGTCTTGCTTGTGTTTTTCATACTCTTTGTTAAATAAAGTCCTTTAATTGCAAATCATGTTGCTCCAAGACTCAGAGCAGCCTATCTGGCAGCCCCTCCAGCCCACCGCTAGCTAGCCAACTGCTGTATCGATTCAACTTGTGCATAATATTAGACGCCGTGCATTTCAGTGCATATATTCAGCATCCATTTACATGTTGAAGTTGTGCTAGGGAGAACATATTGACATTGACCAGCAGGCCATCCGTAGCTTCTGGCTGAGCACTTTGACACAAACTTTGGCAAAGCCTGAGATCTGTAACCCAATACACAAATCAGCAGATTGCATCAGCTTTCTAGTGAGCAATATGCCCCGGTATCTTCATGGCTCTGGTGGCTTACACCCAAACCTACCCATCATTGCTGGACCCCCTGGGAAACTCTTCTGTGGACGGCGTGGGGGTGCATTGTGAGGTTTAATGGGGAAAAATATGTAATGCTTGGCTTACATTTTTGAGAGTCTATCAAGTATCAAAATTAAAAATAAAATGTTATTCATCACCAGCTCCTGTAACTATAAGCATAGCACCTAAATGTAAATATTTACAGTCTCCATGACTGTGATGTGCTAAGGGATTATAAAGTAATGTTAAAAAATTCCTAAATATTTCAATGTTTGACCAGGGGACCATGGCTATTGTGTAACTCCCTGTGTAAAACTGGGAACAATCCGGCCCATTGTGTGCAGGCCTGCTGCGTTTATTTGTAATGCAGCTGTCTGCATGCAGATTATTCCCGTGGCTGAATGCACAGGTAAGGGTCACATCTTCTGAGAGTTTCTGACCATCACTGATGATCCGGCCTCCTGGTTCCTCTCCTGCAGCTAGGGCAATGGTCTCCCCTTCCACCCCTGTTGCTGATGAAGGACCCTTTCTTTTTCTGCTCTTTCTTCCTCACCTCAGCAAGTGTTTCCTCAATTACCGTCTGGATTTCCTCTAACTCTGATGAAAAATCCTTAAAATAACAGAAGCCCTACCCCAGTTCCCCTATTACCTTATACTAAGTAAATGTTTCCACAAAGCTTCGGCCACTCACGATCTTCTGGGTAACGGGGGCCCACCGCCCCCCCTCCCAGCTGCCAGCTCTGCCCTTCCTCTCATCCTTCGGGGGTTAATGTGATGGTTAGCTTAATAATTGTAACTTATCTTATTTGTTGCAGAGCATATCCCAATTTTCAGGTGGTGATGATTTCAGGGACACATATCTGCTGGCTAAGGACTACTGTCATCGTCCGGGCATTTCCTGGAGCCACAGCGTCGTTCCCAATTCCCTCGACATGCTGCCCTGTGCTGCCCTCCTTGCTCGGCAAAGTGAAGCTGCTGTACGCGAGGGAGTTGGCCTTTACTCTGCAAATCTCCATGACCTCCTGCAGCCTCTGCAGGACCTGGTCACCTGTAGACCCCAACCCCACTGCACAGTCACATGTGACCTTTGCAGCTCTACCCAGCTGTGTTCTTCCAAAAATCTCTTGGTGCCTCAGCCTAGCAATAGCCTAGTTAACCAGATATTCCGTTCCCCATGCATGACCTGACTCAACCTGAACATTAACCAATGCTTACAAACTGGTCTGTTGATCCCTGTTACTCAGACACCAGTTTGACCAGTCTGACTCCCTCCTGTTTGTAGCTTAGCTGCATTTTGCTCTTACTGAATAATATTGCACGAGACAAGCACAGAGACAAGCCCCGCTGCTCCCTGATGCAAAGTAACAGAAGGTGTTGAACATCTCGACATCATTAGTATTTTGGGAAGTTGTGAATATTTTGTAATTGGGAAATGTGTGTACAGGAATTACAGGCTTTCCATCCCAGGAGGTACAAAGCATGAGGCAGAGGACACCCCAGTCGGGATGCCAGCCCATCATGTGCATTTTTAGGTAACACTATACTTAAAGCTGTTGTCTATAATGCACTATAGATATCTTCATAATGCATTATAATGTTTTGCATAAGAATTATTAATGCTTTACAGCATATTTTATTGATAGTTATACTGTAAAGCATTATAATGTTGATTATAATACTTTATAAGCTCAAATAAAGCTCTTATCTATAATGGACTATATATACCTTCAAAATGCATTATTATGCTAAGTTTAAGAATTACAGATATTTTGGACTGCATTATAAAGGTATCTATAGTGCATTATAGATGAGAGCTTCATAGAGCATTCATAATGCATAATACACATGGCTACAATGTGTTATGCCTTTTTATAAATATTTATAGCCATGTTTGTAATGCTTTATGAATGCACTAAAATGTGTTAAGAATATGTTTATAGATTGTTATAGACATGTCATTCAGAGAAAGCGCTATTGATATTTTTCTGTGGAGAAACAAAGGTTGTTTAATCTAAACAGTGCGTCATATATCATAATTTAATTAAAATGATTAATAACAAACTCTTATTTTGAGTTAAAGTCCTGATACAACAATCATATGCTGATGGTTTTCTAATGCGTATGAAAAACATCAGTAGGTGTTACATTCTGTCACCTAGCAGGTGTTAATTATACCAGACTTAACACCCTTAAGTCTGAGGGCCCCCCCCGTTACTTTTTTCCCTCAAATTTATGCATTTAATATCCTAATTAGATAAGCTGTATAAATAATATATAAACACTGTAAAACATTTTTGAGAACTTTTATTTTGGCAGTGATTTCAGCTGATTGGTTTTGAATAAACCATCTGTTCTGATATAACGAAAGCTGACATTGACATTTTTCTGCTCATATTTGATGTCCAGTGACCACAGGAGGAGGGTTAAGCAGAATGCTCTTGTTGTCCATTTCAAGAGCATAAATTACTCCAGTGAATCAATAGTTATCACGAGTTTGTTAATTTACTTAATGCGGCGCAATATGACAAAACACAGCTCATACTGGTCAGTACTTGTTTTACAGTGAAGTTGCGGATCACTGGTCATGGCTGCTACTGGCATCGAGAGAACGGCGGTATGTAGCTGAGAAGAAAGTGGCTGATCACTGGCTCTGAAGTGTCCATATTTCAGGCTCCTTTTTCGTGACTCTGCACTATGAAATTAAACTTAGTAATACTTTTAAAACTGATGATCTAAATGCAAATAACACATGCGCATGCCTCTCAATGTGCTAAAGAGTATATTCTTATTATGAAAAAATGCAGGCAGCATGAAATTGATTTTGTAAAAATAATTATGTTTTAATTAACAGGAACAGCTGCAGCCGTATTCAGTCCTTACTTTTATTCCTTAATCAGAAGTGTGTGCCACCGTAATTAACTACGTTATTTTCCTGCATTAATTGATTTAAAATATTTTTCTGGCTTGGATTGGTAATTGATTTTCTGCATCTCCAGAGGGTGGAAAGGAAAGGCAAGAGAGAGGCGTGAGTAAAAATGGTGGAAAGTGAGGCTGTGATGGGCGGGGAGGCCATTGGTCACAGGGAGGGCCGATACGGCATGGCTGTTAAGCTGATTTACACAAAAGGGCAGAGAGAGAGAGGAGCACGTGCAAAGTAGCAGGGGAAGTTTTCTCACTTCTGTGCCCCACCCCCATTTTCTGTGTGGTTTCTCCTCTCTACATCAAATGTGCTCATTGGCTCACATATTGACTTGCAGTGCCTTGATTGGGTGCAAACTCTATAAATGCTCTCATGGGTAATTTAGGCCTCACCTTATGATTTCAAGCTAAAAGCTTTATGACTCTTGACCCTAGCAAGCTGCCAGTTTTTTGTGTTCTTTTTCTGAGGCTGGGTGTCGTCAACCAATAATAGATTCTGGCATTTGTTGAAGCTTCAGATAATTTTCCCTGGGGATGATTTACTGAAAATTTAGAGTGAATTACAATGCTCACCCACAGAAATATTGATTGAGAATATTGACTCACTGCCAACATAGAAAAGTGTTAACCTGAGCAAACAAACATAGGTTGCAGAAGGGGAAACCAAGCCCAGGCTCCTATGTGCTGTGGAAAGTGTCAGCTCCAAGATCCATTAACTGCCATGATTCTCGTCCATGTCAATCCCCTTTTGTATAAAAATAGACACGCTACTGCTTGACACTTGATTCCTTTCTTACTTCAGCACCAAAATTTTGCAAAATCGCTCTGCCTTAGAACCAGATGTAGAACCAAACCAAATGTGTAACTACAACCTTTTCTCTCAAAAATTAATTCGGTCAATCATTGCACATATTCTGTAAATCATTTTAGTCTTGTTTTCATTCTCACAGAAAACCTGTACTCCACCTCAGGTGAGTGTGCACATTGCTGATCAGAATACAAAATAGGAAACTAACCGCCCTGATCATTACTATGGGCGATTTTAATCACATCAGCATAGAAATCAAGTTCCCAGAACATAAGCAGCTGGTTAATTGCTGAACTAGAGAAGTGGAAACCTCTACAGCACATGAAACAATACCTACAGAGGTATGGGAAATTTGCAGCCATGTTATTAGCCACATACAAGCAAAAGCTGAAATTAGCTAAACAGATCAGGAGAATACTTTATGAATAGACCATGGGGAGAAATATTAATTCAATGAAGTGGAATGTTACCAGAGGTTGCATGTGATAAAATGTATTACTACAAAATACTGTTCAGCCATTTCTGTTCTCCCATCAAAATCACTGGGAAGTGCAACAAAGGAGCAAAGCCAATGGGACAGCTGCTGATGGGCCAGGAACAAACTCCTCAGTGCAATAGAAACAGCCGAAAAAACAATGCAAAAATAAACTGGAGCAATACTGTACCTTGTTCCCAGCAGGTGCTTCAGGGCATGGAAGGGCGTGGAAACCCTCACCATTTATAAATACAGAAAGCCCTTGTGGAAATGTGGCTCTGTCTCTGCTGAAGAAAATTCAGTGACTTCTACCATGAATCATGTGGGACTTTCACCTACCAGGACTCTCAGGAAGTTCACAGACTTACATATGTATCGAATTGCTAGTACCCTAATAGACAGCTAGACCTTTAAGATCTTTTGACCAGCGTTTAGTTGCCGTTCCAAAGTCTGACTCAAATCCAAGGATTATAATCATTTTCTTGAATGGCTCCTATAGACTTTGGAACAGCTTACCTCCATGCATTGGATCAACTGACTTGGCAGCATTTAAAAGTCTCTTTTAAAATCTTAGTCTTTGTAAATGTACATGTGTCTTAATTTGTTTTTTTAATGTTTTAGATTTTTGTTATGCTTTTTTTATATATCTTTCACAGTTTTATCATTCATTCATTTTCCAACCCGCTTTATCCTATTGGGTCGCGGGGGGGTCTGGAGCCTATCCCGGAAGCAATGGGCACAAGGCAGAGAACAACCCTGGACAGGGGGCCAGCCCATCGCAGGGCACACTCACACACTGTTACCATTCACACCTACGGGTAATTTATTAACTCCAATTAACCTCATCATGTCTTTGGACTGTGGGGGGAAACCGGAGTACCTGGAGGAAACCCCATGACGACACAGGGAGAACATGCAAACTCCACACACATGTAACCCAGGCGGAGACTCGAACCC
The DNA here is from genome assembly GCA_026779585.1 of Mormyrus proboscirostris. Classification (NCBI taxonomy): domain Eukaryota; kingdom Metazoa; phylum Chordata; class Actinopteri; order Osteoglossiformes; family Mormyridae; genus Mormyrus; species Mormyrus proboscirostris. The sequence goes on from JAODKF010000116.1 coordinate 10,709,406, forward strand.
AGGTCCCAGAGGTGCGAGGCAACAAATTTTCATCTCATTTTACTGTTTGCCTGGACAGTCCTTTCTTTTATTTCATTTGTGTCTGTTATTTTATTCCTCTGTTGTAAGTTTGTACTGCCTGGCTTATTGAAGAACAGAAAGTCTATCTGTACACACAGGCCTCAACTCAGAGCCAGCCCTTGGGGGGGCGGGAGCCAGCAGATTCGTATCCCTGAAGGCAGGCATCTGGTGGCTGCTCCTCTATCCATGCAGTCCACCCTCCTGTAGGCCCACCACCTGCAGGGGGAACCATGGGGGGCAGGTGCGATGTAGATCAGGAGGAAGTTGAAGGCAGGGGTCTTGTCGTACTAATTATTGGCTACCTAATCTAGCTCTAGCAACATGGAATGTAACCTGTCTGGGAAAGGAGTCTCTTAGTGCAGGAGATAGAGAGATACTGACTGGCTCACCTCATTATTCTACTGGGGGATGTTAATGATCAAGTGGGTAACAACAGTAAAATATGGAAGATTGTGAATAGTAGCAATGACCTGGCCAATCTGAACCCCAGTGATGCACTGTTGTTGGACTCCTCTGCCAACCACAGTTTGTCCATAACAAACACCATGTCCGAGCATAAAGGTGTTTGTAAGTGCGCCTGGCACCAGATCACCCTAGGCTTCCATGATCGATTTTGAAATCATTGGACCTGTATCTGCATGGTTTGGACACTTGGATGAAGAGTGAGGGGCTGAGCTGTCAACTGATCACCACCTGGTAGTGAGTTGGATCAGATGGCGGGGGAGAATGCCAGATAGACCTGGAAGACCCAAAAGCATATTGAGAGTATGCTGGGCACATCTGGCAGACAGGGATCTTCAACTCACATCTCCAACCGAATTTTTCTGGTGTTTGCCCAATTAGTCTACATGTGTTTTGTGGACCTGGAAAGATGATATGACTTTTCTGCATCCGTGTTGACCATAAGTGATAGCTGGAACTGGGAGGGAATTCTGGGTATCCCTGCTCAGACTAAACAGTATGGTGAATGTGCCCCCGCAACACAGCTCTGGATAAGCTGCAGATCTTAAATGCATGTACACACTCACACCCAAAGTTTTCACACAGGGCCAGCAGTGCATGGGCTTCTGTGTATCCTGCAACATCTGGAATCTCCAGCTACGCATGCTTGGTTTTCAGTTTCTAGATTTTGGTTCTGAACACCACACCATTATTCCCATATTTGTACATAGCCAGGTGTCCCAGCTGAGTTTACTCAATCTGTCACAACTAATAGGAGTATGTGTGGCTAGACTCAGACTGCCTTATCCATAGCAAGGCTGTGTATTCCCCTTTCTTTAGTTGCTGTAGATAAATTAAAACTCAGACGACCCATCTGTCAAGGCACTAAAATTTATATACGAAACTGCTCTTCATGGCTTCATCGTTAATAGCGACAAGGTGATGTACCATAAGTGTGTGAACTGTCTGACGTCTTGGTGTTACCCCATCCAAAGTCCATGTACATTGCAATACTCTTGGCAAATAACATAGGCATAATCATCTGAGTACCAAATTCATTTGATTAATTAACATACTTCCTGCTCAACAGATAATAGGGTTAATGCCCCCAGGAATCTAAAAGCCCTTGAGTTTTTAAACTTTCAACATTCCGTTTTCTGGACTCTTGAGAACAGTGTTCATATATTCACTCGATGTGGCATACTAATGCGGCAGGGCAAAAAAAACTCAATCATGAAGGAGAACGAGAACTTGGAAGCCAGCTAGGTTAATGCACTCAGAAACAGTTGGACAAGTCCACAGTTAGATTGCACTTTGGAGGTTTGGCAGAGTGTTTAGCATTTGCTGCATATGCTCCACATTCTTGTGGAACCCGTACGAAAATAAAATAATCTCAGTGTGTCAAACGCAACAGTACTGTTAGAGGACACAGAAACATTGGAAACTCGTTTTGGGTATCTAGGGTAGAGGTTACCAAGTACCAGTCTGCAGCCAGTATTCCACTGGGTCACAGAACGTTGTCTGGGGGAGGGGTTACTTAATTTCCAGAACTAAACAACACATTTCCAAGCCATGTCTTTTTTTACGTCTCCTGACTTTTGCAAGTTCTCATCTCACCTGAAAGAAAAATGGAAATGACTAAAAATGGAAGCAGCTAAAAATCTAGTGCTGATTGATACACTGGTGCCTCCTTGATCACCTGGAGTCAAGAAGATTAAGTAAAAGTGAGCAAGAAGCTAAGCAGCTAGCAAACAAGCTAAGATGCTGATGATGTTTTCCTGTTCATCGTGTGTGTTCGTCTGGGGTTGTCGAATGGTTGGGAATTTGATGCAAAAGATACATAGAGACATTACTTGTCTTACATCAGGTGAACAGGCTTTAAATGAAGACTGAGCATGCAGACAAAACTTTGACAAGAGAAAATGTTATTTTGCTTGCAGTTAATTTGGTAAATTACAGCATGGACAAGCTAATATGAATATAGTGAACAATGAAAAACTTGTTTTCTGGATTTACAATAAAAATCACACTTCATCGATCATTTACTAAACATTTTTCCGACTGGGGCAGAGGCGTTTCAGTTTTCATGTGTTCATTTTGGGTTGTACTGCTCGTTTTATTGTTGAGAAATGGAGGCTGGAGGGGGACAGTATAAAATTTACACTAAATGTGTACGACAATAATGGCTAAACAGGGTGGCAGAAGCCACCTAAATAGGGTTTAGAATCATTTATGTTAATTCCTTTTCGTGTGCTAAGTTTAACATTGTGTTGTGTTTACATTTTAATGGCTATTAGGTTAAAAGATCAAGATCGTAAGAAAGCATTAATATATTTGAAGGGAAGCACAGCAGAAAAATTAGGTCATTTTAGGAAAACGACCATCGCAATCGTCATTCAGACCAGCATACTCTTGTATTGTAGCTTCAGGTCTGTGATCTTTAAGCAGCTGAAGCCTGCTGACCATAGAAACAATCCATGACACAGACACCATACTTTTCAGCCTATAAATCACCATTTTCTCCAAAGCCTTCACATACAGTATATACTGTAGCTCAGGCCATCTATTCACATGTACCTGCGCATGTCATTCTGTCAACTTACTTGTATGCACCCATTCATGTTGGTAATATTGGGAAAAACAAAATGGCGAACGATTCAAGATGACACGAGCTGACACACACTCCTCCCAGAAATTGGGGAAACACAGTGGCAATATATTGTTATTTATGGAGACAAAGATCCATTTCAACCATTATTTATTTCTTAAAGAGATTTGAAAAGGCTTTGAAATCAGATGTGGCGCATCTAGAAGTTTGAATACGCTTTCTGTGTATATGTGGTATATTAATGACCATTTTATGATTGATAGCGCGGCACAGATTGTTCAGACTGCGTTGAGAGAGACACTGCTCCTCTGCCCTTGACTCGAAATATTTTAAGGACATTGATCAAGCAAAGATGATTGATGGGGAGATGCTCGGTCCCAAGCGTTATCGACGGAGGCTTTGACGGTGGAGCTTTCTCTCATAGATCCTGCTCTGCCATGGCATACCTGCCGTCTTCCATGTCTTTCTTAGTCAGCCCTACTCTGACCAAGGATGGACCTCAGCTAGGGCATAGGGCAAACCGAGGGGATTCCCTTTCTGCAAAACCGGTCAGGCACTTTCTCCTCCCTTCACTTGTCCTACAGGTGTTTGTTGTGTGTTTCTCACCGGGTTAGGCCTTTGATGAGAAGGTCATTGGATTGAATCCCTAGGCAGAATAGCCACATCTCTGCAGGACCCTTGGAGCAAGGCCCTTAATCCCTCAAAATGCTTCAGGGGCACTGGATAAATGGCTGATCTTTGCTCCGTCTCAGAGCTCTGTTCTCAACTGTATTTATGTTTGTGTCTCTCTCAAAGGCGAGCATGATGGGAAATGTGAACAGTAAAGAATTACAATGTACCTGTACTCATGCAAATTGCCAATAAAGCACAATTTCAGTTCATTTCATTTGTCACTCATTGGCTTTTCTCAGAATCATTGATTTCCTGATCGATTTATATGAATTTTTTTCACTGTAATATATTTCCTAATGTTTTTCTTCACGTCTGTTTTCACCTTCTCTTTGTCCCCCTTCTGTTCTTTGAAGTTCTACTTTATAATAGGAATATTCACAGTCACTTTGTGGACAAAATAGCAAGCTGAAATTGCTGAAATAAATACAAACCAAATGAATACAGCTGCCAACAGCTCATTTTCCACATGGAAGAATCCCCTCTTCAGAAAGAAAATTGCCATGAGGCCTATAGCAGTCTGTGACTATCCCTTACTCAAATGATCAGAGATATTTACCGTTCTGATCCTCAGCTGATGTGAAGTGCCTTCCCCTCACAAACACAGATTACTGAAAATGTCTACTCAAGTACTTTTTAGCTTGACCTTTGTAATGAAAGACTGAATAGACAAGATCGTTCCTTTCTTATAAATTCTCCCAACACACCGACACATTGCAGTGTCACGCCCGGCTCGTCCGATCCTCGTGTGTGCCACGCCCCCTCATTACCCACGTGCATTACCCTGATTGTACTCCCCTGTTACCTGTTAGTTTCTGCTTGTTCCATGAATATCAGTCCGCATCTTACCCTTGTTCATGAGATCTGTCACTGATGTTCGTCGTTGTCTACCCAGTCCTGCCTTAATAAACCCGATCACATTTGTATCCTCGGCTGCCTGCCTTCGTCCTTTCCCAGCGAACGTGACACACAGAAATTAAAAAAAAATAAAATGAACAAATCAATTGACGCCCAATTTCATTTTGTATTAATTTAGTAATCTGAGGGCTGGTCTTAATGATGCCCTTGATGACAATGCCGTCTGCTGATTTCTAATAACAGAATTTGGTACTTCACTCATACCAACTGCTTTATTTGTGTCATTTAGCAAAATAAAAAGCTAATTATAAATAATAGAAATTGATGAAAAAATGATGCATAATAACTTTCACAAAATTGCAAGTAAATGTGTAATGCATTCAAATTTTAATTTCCTAATCAAATGTCAGCATTCACACATGAACTGTGGCATATTTATGGTGAAATGAAACTGGCTTTCAGTCTGTGTTTTTCCATTGTATTATGTCTGGATACAAAGGTCCCGCTTAGGGATGGGGATTATGGGTTGATCTTGGTATGGGAACTGCCATTATCTCTTTTGGTACCAGGTAGTGCCCCCCCCCCCTCATTTAACAATGACTCCATACAGTATCTAGATTGTTACTGTAGAGAACAATGAAAAACCTTGTGGGGCACAAAGGGTGGAATGTTGTCGTTTTGGGACCTATATTACTTTGTCTAAAGTATATTATTATTATATTTTATTGATAACCTATGAATATACTATAACATAGAAATATAAAAATTCCTAGTAGCTTCCTACAAAAATAAACTTAATTTGTCTTTCATAACTTTTCCTGAATCATTTTGTGTTTAAGTATCCACATGTTCACAGACATGACCCCCATCATTGTATTCTGTCCAATAGCATCGCTTTGACATAAACTGCATCAGTAATGGATTAATATTATACACACATGCATAATAAAGGGAATGAAAATGGTGATAGTATCATAGGCCAAATTATGTCTATAACTGTTACTCTGCACAAAGCATTTATCCAGCAGGTTGACCATTGGAAAAAACAAGACAATATTGAAAAGGATATGGAGTGCTTTTTCATACCTAATCTGAATGAAAGCCAGTCTGTATTTGCATTTAATTAGGAACAGCTCAGGCTCTGAGCAGAACAGAACAAAGGAAAATACAAAATCAGAATGCTTGAGGGCCAAAGTTCACACAAAAGAGGAAACTGTCACAAAAGAAATGAGAAAAGGGGTTAAAGAATTAGGGAAAGGGTGACAAAGAGGGAGAGAAAGTAGGAAATACAAAGGACTGGGAAGTATGACAAAAACAGGACCAGAGTTTGAAAAGGAGATAAAGGCTAAGAGTTTCATTGGGAGAAGTTACTCCTCGATGGCAGCGAGGGTGCGAGCGAAGCTGGGGAGGCGGGTGTGAAGGCCGGTCGCGCGTCTCTTCCTCCTGACAGTGATGCCCTGAACTGTGTGTTGTCCATATATGCCTTTGTGGCCTGTGAGTCATAACCAACACTGACAGGTGGCTGCACTCTTCAGCAGCCCGTCGGTGAGCTGATTAAAACAGATGCACAGCCATGCAAAACACGCAGCTAGTGCTTATTTTCCTGTGGGTCACTGACTGGTTAATAATGGCTGAATATTTAATGCATAAAATACAATATTACTGACCTGTACATGCATAGTTACCTTTCAAAATGTGGGTGTTATGGGAAAAAATCTTAAAATATGAAAGGTTAACAGCAGAAATTCTTGACTGCTGAAAGTTCCTTAGCAGAGTACCAACAAGCTGTATTCAAGACAACTAAACCTTAATTTAAATCCATACCTGTATATGAAATCCTATTAAAACAGTATAAGCAGTGACAATTTTAAAATGAACAGCATATAGAACATTCAGTTAATTCAGAGTCATTATTATTAGAGATATTTTGTTTAAATACTGAGACTGTAATTTAAATTATTATTAACTGGACTGAGTAGGTGGGGACCATTTTTTGTTCTGAAAATATGTAAGAACAGTACAAGATAGATGAGTTTTTTGATCCATTCAAGAGTTTGTTTGCTTGTCTGTTTGACCACAATCCTGCTCATAAATAAATGGATTCATTTATTTGTCCACGAAAGCATTCAGGACTAGCGGATGGATGGATGGATGGATGTGTTTATTTATGAACTTAATATGTGCTGGCAGAAAAGCACATTTGAAAGTGCTTTACACTAGAAACACCATTCAGCTGATATAAATGAGTAAATAAAGCTCCAATTAATTACCAGAACTTCCTTGACCCAAACCAACAGACAGGTTTGATCATGCAGTTTCATAATTAGTGCATCTTTCCTGGGTTTCAGATTTATTTTCCATTTTTTGTTTTTTTAAATAATTAGACTTTACTTCCTATTAGCCATGACAATTAGGGAATGCAAATGAAGGGGAGGCAGATCTGAGATCTGAGATCTGAGCAAGCTTAACAAGTACTTGGTGATTGACCTGACCCACACTGTTGGAACAAAGGCATCTGATTTCCACTCGGCTCTGTAAAGGCCAGGTTTGTCTTCCTCAGATGGTGGATTATATTCCCAGTCACATCATTTCCAAACTTGCAGGTATATTTAAAAGCACTATCGGAACTGATCACTGTGAAAAGCTTCTTGGTCTGTGTCCAGAAGAGAGTCTGTGGTCTTGCATGATTGGTTACCGTGCAGCACGATGTGCCCTATGCAGATAGAGGAGGAGACCAGCTCTGAGATCACAAGGTCAGCTCAGTTCACCTTATTATGAACGAGCTGCTGTCCTTGAAACAGAGCCAGCGGTCTGCTTCGCCCAGGCGGCTCCTCTAATAAAGCACTGGCACATGATAAAAGTCATTATCATTCAAATAAAACAAACTGAATCGTCAACAAACTCTGCTTTGTTGTGTGTGATGGAGAAACGGATGTGTGGGTCTGTGCCAAGTTTTCGTAATCCAATTCACATTATAGCTTTTAATTTGTTGTGGAATGGCTATGGGTGTTTCATTGTACTTGGACTCATTAAATCCTAATAAAAATAACCACTGATGACTACAACAGTGACGTGAGTCCATTTTTTATGCCCTTCACAGCGAGAACAATCTGTGAAAATACCTCCTTCCTGTATTTAGGCCTTTCTGACAAAATGTCTTGCTGACCTGTAAGCTATTTATAGCTATAAAAAAACAAGTTGACCTCAGCCAAAATGGCAACAAATTCGTTTAACTTAAAGGCTTTTAACAAAAGGCGTACATATAGGAGTGAAATAATTTGCCATATTTTATTTTTCTGGGTAAAGTGAAAATGATCAGACTGTGAGCTGCATGGAAAGAACAATCATCCTAATTCATTATTGGAAATAAAGCAACTAAATAAATCACTCACAGATCCTTCATTAACTTTCGCGTTGTATCGAACTGAACTATAATTTAAGAAGAATGAAAGACGTCAAAATATAATAAACACCAGGTTATATATGGTGACCATATTCGTTGACTATAATATACAGGCTTTATATTTCATTTTAAACTACAAGTTTCGGCTTGAAAAGGACAAGCAGGAGCACAAGGGGTAAATGAGTGAATCATTCACCTTCCGAATGTATTAAATACTGTGCAAACATTTGTCAGTGGCATCCCCATGCATGACTGAGCAAAGCTGAATATGACGGAAAAGACTAGCACATTTTTCTTTGTTCCCCCTGCTAATTCATTCACAGCTATACTTAATGAACTTGCTGGGCAATATATAAGAAATATCAAGCACTATTTTTATGGCACGAGTACATACTCCAAGCCTTGGAAAGGTCAGAAAAAATGATAGTTGTTTCTCCTGTGGCAGTACACTATACAGGCATAATTGAATTTCAGATGTATTTATTGCTATTTAACAGGAGTAGTACATTTCTGGGGTAAAATTTGCCATATTTTTTTTCACTGCTGCCCAGACCATAATCAAAATATGCCGCATTGTTTTCCTTATGACATTATACACTTTTACAATACGACATTATATAAGAATGTATTTATATTTATGTATGTGCCATGGCAGGGCATGGTGTAGACAGAAAAAGAGTGATGATCCTGAAACAGAAATGGGTTTTTTATGGAAGCAAACACCAGGGAAAGCACAAAAAAATGGGACTGTGGGGGTCAAAATAAACAGGGAAAAAGACTAAAGGAACAAACTAAAGAAACAGCACAACTAGGGAGCAAGACTAGGAAACTAAGCAATTCAACAACGCCCGGCATCACGAACAGAGCAGAAGCAGGGACTTAAATACACAGGTAACCAGGCTAACGAGGGGGGCAGATGTGGAACATAAGACAGTCAACCAAACAGAACAGGCATTCGCAACAAGCAACAGGTGCAGTGACCAACGAGCACTGAAACTAAGAGACACTAATCACACACTGGGAATACTACACTGTGATTATTAACGTGGAACAAAAATATAAATGGGACAAGCGGGGAGAACCCATAGAAACACTGGGAGAACAGAGAACCAATAAATAGACAAAAAATGATGACGTTAGCCTCTGGCCAGCCTTGAGACCATGAGCGGAGTTACAGTCTCTGACCTGCACCGTCAACCCACTAGGTTATGCAGCATTCTGGGGAGCTGGGAAACACACAAAGGCTGAAGGGGGGGGGGGGGTGGGTGGTTGATGCCTGCTGGCCAACACAGAGAAAAGCCACAAAGGCAGGGACCTTAACACATGTGGTTAAAAATAGCTATTATTAATGTACTACCAACAGCACAGCCTAAGAGCACCTTCTGTAACCCATGCATATGCATATTACATATCTGCTGTAAAATACAGTAAAATCCCGCTATAGTGGACTCACTTATAATGGAATATTGTCTATAACGGATAAGGTCTGCTGGCTGCTCCTTAAAGAACATGCAGAAAAAGCATCTGATATAGCGGACTCACATATAATGGAATTTCGCTTATAACGGACAAACACTTTGGTCCCCAGGGCCGCTTTTAGGTGTAGTTCTGTTCGGCTATAACGGACATGCAGGCTCTGCTTACAAGGCGTGTGGCGTGCCGGTGATATCCAGTGTAGATACGTAGTCGGGATTATTAATAGGTCATCTGGTCAGGTAAAGTTGGATTACTACATGTACAATATACTGTAATAATCTATAGCACAAGTGTGTCTGCTGGGGTGTGGTATGAGTAAATGTTATTGTATGTTGTGTTCTGGGCAAACAGCAACTCTGGATATAACAGACTTTGGATATAACTGTTTTTTTTGTTTTGCCAGGTCCCTTGAAGTCCATTGCAAATGGATTTTACATTTTTATTATACTATATTTCAACTCACAGTGCTATGTTAAACAGTTCATCTGTTGAAACTACATGATATATTTTGAATTAAAGCTAAATAATTTTTATTTTGGAAGTGATGCACTGCTGTGGCCAGTTGGCCTTTGATTTGCATATTGAAGTACCACAGGTACATAACCCAAGTTGTTCAGAACAGAAAAGCAATATGAAGCTGGCAAAGGGATATATTAAAGGAGTATTCGAGTAACTAGTATCCCTTGATGACTCTAAGTTTCAGCACCGTCTGTGAAACGTGAAGAGTAGTAAACTTGGGTATGTTTTGCAAAGGTGTTTTCTTTTATATGGCGTAGGCATCCTTCAGGCAGATTTTGGATGGACTGTGTCAGTAGAATGAAGACTGATGGAAAATTACCATTTTGGCTGGAGCTTGGCGAAGCGCCACACTGGCTGGTGCTGGGGGGAGGGCAGATACACACAGGCTTGGGGTTATGGGGTTACTGAGAGAAGATGGAAAACACACATATCTACACACAGTAAGTTACACAAATCGAAGTGAACATCATCTGACTTGCCCTTCCAGGATGAAGGACAGCACCCATTGTATCCCTGAACTGTCAGAACATTATTGATAACACATATCTTGAGATAATGCAGCAGTCCTCTCTTATTTAATGCACTAATTAACCAGACACAAGTGTTAGTTACGTACTGATCCCAAGATTGCTCATTTTAACATCGATCGATTACAACAGTTCATGATCTGGTGGTGCCAGAAAACGAGGACACTGGCTGTTACCTTATCCCACGGCTGCTTCCCCTCGAAAGGCTTCGGCGCAGCAGCGTCGCTCCCGTAAATGATGTATTTGCATGCTTTCACCTGACGCATGACCATGACCGTTTACTCAGGCGAAAAGCGATCTGGCTTGCTGGGTAAATGCGCCATTGTAATAGCAATCCACAGTAGATCATGCGCCTGCTGAGGTGAGGTGAGATTCCCTTCTGATCGGTTTTTTGCCCAAAACACGCCTCTGAATAATTATAGTGCGCCAACATTCTTTATCGATGGTGAAAGCTCTGATGCAATAGCGAAATCTCTGACACATCTTTATTAACACCCTGCATGTTTTGGTGCCACTTAGATGCCTATGAGTCTCAGTGGTCAGAATGAAGTGGAAGTGCAGACTATTGAATCGATACCTTGAGAAACGAGTATTGAAACCATTTTATGCATGCATGATAGAATTGATACTTTAGGTACTTTTGACAGCAGTAGTTACTAAGTTACTCATGCTCTTTAAAGTAAGGTGTTATCAGTTAATTTATTAGGCAGTATCAGTACTGTTAAATCACAATGCAGGGCCAGCAGCCTCTGGGGCAAAGGGGGGGTAGGACTCAAGGGCCCAACGGTGAACGGTCTCAGAGTCCTAAGCACCAAGAAGTGACCAGCCACGGCAAAGTTACACCTCGTGTCAAGAAACATACATTTCTTATTACAAAAGTTAAATGGGGTTAGGGTTTCTTGTCCGTGCTCTATGTAATGCAAAGGATTAGGGCATCTGTCTGGTAATGGGGGGCATTAAGATTCTCTCATCATGGTGACAGTTATGGGTCTGCTAGGTGTCCCCTGGTCATCAGAGAGTGCAGGAATTCTCTGTGATTTTAAGAGTTGACATCACAGACCAATCTTCCCTCCTCAGTCGCTATTGCTCTGGAGAAGTCCCTGACAACAGCAATAGATATTTTCAGTGGCGATAAAGACCTGAGTGAGTGTCCTCACATCTTACCCATATTATCCCCCTAGGAGTGACAACAATGTATCCTCCAAAGTGAACGACATGCCTGCACCCTTTGGGAATATAAAATTTTGATCCTCTCTCTCAAAAGCTGGCAAAATAATGACAAATCCTGTGTTGTGGCAACAATGAACGCGGGTATGAGTCAGTACGTTAGAGATGAATCCTTCCTCTGTTAAAATTGAGTACTGATGAGAAAAATGGCCACGAAAGTAATTACATACCGTAGCTACTGCTTTGGTGACGACCTCATCGCGTATAGCCCACACATGTCTCATCTTCCCCAGGAATAACAGCTGCTTCCATGATGCTGGAGCTCGTTCAGTAATCAAAGTCAGCTGTTACACTTATGAAGAACTGTGATTCTATAGCCTCTTACCATATTCTGGTGAATGGGAGACGCCTAATTACATGTAAGAATGCTAATTATGCTAAAGGCAGCAGACATTTTCACTCCATACATTGCTTCGGCAAGTTCTCCCTTGTACTCACAGAAGGACTTTTTTCCCTATGTTAGTGGAACACGATACATGCAATAAAAATTACATTATTTGATTATGTCAAATTATTCTTGTATACATGGCAAATTAAAATCTGTGCGTGTGTGTGTGGGCGCCTGATTTCTGTGTTTTCTTTGTAATGTCTGATATACAGTCTTTTTATTAATTGGGATCTGGTATGTTTCCATCAGTCAAATTCCTGGCTAGCTGTGAAGGGTATGAAGAGGCTGTACATTTTCTGCACTCTTACTGTAGGTTCATTAGGGATATGCCCTCAGCCTTCTTCTGCCTTCAAGTTCGTATCAAAGTCTTTGTGTCTATTTCTGACCCAGCTCCAGAACACAGAATGCATGTCAGCATAGGGCCGTTTGAAACTTCTGAGGTACTTCTGAGTATCTCACATTTCTACTATAAATCCCCATTTAAACAAGTCAGTGAATCCATCTTTTAAAAAAGGCTTTTAATTTTATACCTATGGGAAGGTATGCATATGATAGATATGAAAAGAAATAGTATGTAATCTACGAGCACAGTCTGCCACATACCTATGTTCAAACATGTAAATAACTGGGCGTCACATTAAATAATCAAAGATCCAATCAGTACAACATATGGCTGGTCCTCTTTATATTTCCTGTTTGCCTACTTCTGTGTAGTTTTATTAATATAATAGGCTGTCTATTGTGTTTGATCAACGCTCTTACTTAAAAATCTTAAATAGTATGGTTCAAATGACATGTAACCTGTTCCCACAGAGGTTGCTGAAGTATGTTGAACAAATTCTCTTAGCATTTTTTGCAGAATATCAATGTCACAGTAAGAGTAGATTATTTGTCAATTCTGTTACCGCAATATTACATTGAATAATAATCCATTCATCCATTTTCTGAAGCTGCTTATCTTGTTCAGGGTTGCGAGGACTCCAGAGCCTATTGGCACAAGACAGGGAACAACCCAGGATGGGGCCCCAACCCATCGCAGGGCAGAAAAATAATAATAATAATAATAATAATAAGAAGAAGGAAAAAAAGATGAAGATGAAGAAGAATTTGAATTTAGGAATAATAATATTACATAGAAAAGCCAAGAAAGTATGGTGTTATGCATGCTGTGTGTAGTTTTGTTTGATGATTGGACTTACAAAATGCATGCTTCTGTCAGCTCTTTTGCTGCTCAATAGTAACAGAGTTGACAAAGGGTAACAAGGGCTCAATGTTTACAACTCAATTTAAAGTATTTCCATTTTTATGTCCTGAAGACAGTAGAGATAGTAGTAGACTTGGGCATGTATATTGTTTAATACAAAGAAAAAGTTTTTTGGTTTCATTTCTAATCTTCAGATGCAACCTCAATTCTGAAATGACTCAGTGGTGAAGCTGTCTACCTATCAGCTGATTAACAGGCACTCAAATATACAGCAGTTTACAGATTTAGAGTTTACTTAGCAAGAATGCATACATCTAGATATTCAGTGAGATAATCCTGGTGAAGAGGTCGTATCTTCATTCCTTCTTAAGATATGATAATGTATCTTTAGGGTCAGAGCTTAACCGCTATGCAGCACCTGCAATGTTCATTGAGTATATGAATGTTTATCATTTCTGAGAAGACATTATTGCCCTGCCTGAGAACCACTGCACATAATCAAGGCCAAGTGTAACACGGACATTGAAGACTGAGAGCTGTGCATATGAATGGGCTGCTTTCAGGAGGAGCTCAATCCCTGGCTGCTGTGTCTGCTAATCAATAGCTATTAAATGTAGAGCACGCATTGCCTTCCTGTCCTCTGACTGCCCTTTCGCTCGTAACAAGCAGCTGTGCGAACACTGCCTGTTCAGTGATACGAACACGTCAAAGGGCCACGCAGAAAATAAGTTAGTGCAAAGCTCAGAGAAATAAATAAATATAAAATCCTTCACTTGTGACTCTTTGACTTTCTCTATATACAATCTACTGTTCATCTAGCTTCCTACCATAAGCTATAAAAATCACTGCGCTGTGCTTTTGAATTAACCCAGGTGATGCGGATTCAATTGATTCAGTCCGAAAGTAATCTGGATTTGGCATGCTTTCCAACCACTGATATGATTAATCATGTTTATGCTGTTTCTGTCTGGCTTGTGATCTATTTAGTAATGACATCAATCCCACTAATAGCATTTATCTCAACTGAGGTCATTCTGATACAGACATTAGGAAAGTCCAGGTGATCTCCGTATGTTAGTGGTTTAACATCTGCCTCACCTCAAACGTGCCTCCTGGGAAATGCGCAGTGCTGTTTGGCTGAGAGGCTCCGGCTGCAGATATACTGTGAGGGACATCCACAGACAGACCTGAAGTCCACTGTGCCAGCAGTAGCGTTTTTTGGTTTAGTCTGTATGATGGATTTTTTTGGTATCTGCTACGCTTGAATGGATAATGAGCACTATTTAAAAAACACATTTTTCCTCTTATTGTTTATTATGTTGGAGATATGGAAAGCTACACCCTCTGGCAATTAATTTCTTAGGTTTTATATGAAGTTGTAACATTAAGGAAAAGGAAGGTTTTTCCTATATTTGCTATATAATGTCTGTTTAACTTAAATTTTCTCTGAGACGATGCTAAATCTTAATGGAATGTGTTAAGATAAACACGTGATAGTCCGATGTCTTTCTTGTGCACAGCCATTACTCTGTGCTCTTGACAGAGTACGTTTAGAGCTACAGTATTGGGATTACTGGTTTACTGTTGCTCGGTTGAGTATGTGAGGTGTGTTCATTTATTATTTATACCACTTATAATGTCTGAATAGTCACACACTTGTATCTGCTAAGCTGACTTATAACATACCTTACATTTATTTACCTCGTGTCGAATCCCCGTGTGATCAGCTGTTTCAAGTTGCTGTCATTAGTCCTGTGTGTTTAAGTCTGCGTTTAAGTGTGTTCCCCGACTCCGGTCATTAACGCTGTTACATCCGTTTTATGGTGTATAGTGTTTCTTGTTGTTTTCCTATTCAAATTCATCGTCCCGGGTCCCGTGCTGCTTCCCCGCTCCGCGCCCGACTCAGCGCAGGACAGAACAACTGTATGACCATAATGTTTTTTCTGAGTTTTTCATATTCTTGTGGCTTTGGATAAAAATGTCTTCCTTTTCAATAAGTGTAATCTATGTTTATTTCAGTTGTTAACCAAATGTCAGCCTAACTGTACGTAACAAATGGGAGTCATTTTACACTCCTTGACAGACCAAAAACAAGGGGTTTTAATTGCCTGGTTCACCATGTGATAACTGCACATGAATGAACCAGATAAGACATTTCTATGACAAATGTAAACTCACCTTGTGTAGGGCAAGTGCAGCATCATGCATAGGATATCTGGACTCATACAGAAAAGCCCAATACTTACTGTAGATATATCATGAAACTCACTATTATATAGGAATGTTGATATCTTTGAGACACATCCATCCCACTCTGGTCACACTCTGTCTAAACTGTTACCCTCGGGCAGATGTTTTTGGATGATAAAAACACAGAAAAATAGGTTAAAAAAAAAATCATTTTTACCCAAAAGCTGTGATTGCATTAAATGCTGCTTATAAAGATATTCAATTTGAATTTAGTAATGGATGCGACTGCAACTAGAGAGAGGCTTTTAGCAGATTACATACAATTTTTTAATAATGATTGCTGCAAACATTTTATACACACTATGACAGAGACTTGAATGTTCATGAAATACATTACTGAGGAAACTGTGGTTGCTTTATACTCCTATTTTATATTACTGAGAATACACATTACAAGGAAACAAAACTTTAAACGGCACTGTAAAAATAGACAATAAAATATAAGCATAAAAATACTATACTGTAGTATAGAAAAATCGGAGAAGACTACTGGGCTAATGGCCATGGAAATGTCATGGAATGTGGAGACCGGAGTCCATGGTCACTGACCCTGTGGAGTGAAACATGACAATTTTAATTTTTTTTGTTGTGCTGCAAATCTAACAATACACTTTAAAAAGATGTTCTGGTCAAAACACTCCTGCTCACTGAAAAAAGAACACATCACCATTTCACATTCTAGTTTGTATGATTCCGCATGAATGTGTTTGCATATAATAAACACAACACAATCTACCTTTTGTGGTAATATAGCCCATTCAAGTATTCTGCCCTCAACTTCTGTAAAACCATGTGCAGGAAGTAATGACCTTCAAGCCTGTAGTCAAGGCAGCACCCATTTATTATGAATTCTGTTGACGAAATTTAACGAATTTATTTTCAACATATAAACATTTATATTTATTCATTCATTTGACACTTTATCGGAAAACTGCTTACAAAGAGCAGGGTTGAGGCCATTCTGAAATGCGTTTGTCAATTCTAGTCCAAATCAGGAAATTAACCATTTACTTCATTCACCAGAGTTTATGAAATTTCAGGAAAATTTAATTATGTTAATATATTTACACAAACCAAATAATTCTACAGTTAACATACCTTCTTTATTTACATGCATGTCAACATGTCTCTTGGCTCATGGTAACGCTGTTGGTGTGAACAATGTCACTGGGCATAAAGGCCAATGAAAATGTGTGCAATAGGTACCGTGTTTCCCCGATTATAGGACATCCCCAACAATTAGGGCACCCCCCATTTTTTAAAAATTGGTCAGAATA
>JAODKF010000116.1:10735588-10750516 GCA_026779585.1 Mormyrus proboscirostris
TCACATACAATTTTTATCAGTCTACCAGGTCCTAAATCCGGACTCAAGGCGACAAGTATGAATTAATGTGACGGTGACGTCCGTCTTAACTGTGGCCGGTCTCTGTCCACATGTGGACGCAACGACTTGTTTCGGTTAATTTGCACAAGGGTGTAATGTACACCAATCAGGAGCTGTCGGAAAGTGAGCGTATTAAGCAACTGTACTTTTCTTAATACAGCAATCACAAAAGTCCAGCCTTGAAGAAAAACCTACCTCTACAAATCTGCAAATTGGAAAATTCTATTTAGTGCCCTGAACAACTAAGCATTCAAAAAGTACTTAGAGATCTGCTAATCAATATTCCCCCAAGCATCTTGCTAGGTACCTTAAAGCATTTATACATTTTAATTTAAAAGGACATCTGCACATTGCTGGAATTGAACTGAAACACGCTTTGCATATTTAACAAGAAGAAAGCAGAGACATACAATGCTGGAGAAAATATATCGTATGAGTATTCTCTCAACAGAATAGGTGGTGGGAAAATGGGAGGATGGATGGATGGATAGATGGATGGATGGATATACTGTGTCATGACGGGGCAACCAGAGGGAACACAAGAAAAACACCTACAACAATTACAGCAAGATTATCCACTTCAGAGAACACACAGGATCCAAACACAATGACCAACCAGGGCAAAAGGCAAGGGTAACAAGGGCCAAACAAGGAACAGGTGTGAGCCATTACAATCAACCAAATACTAAAGACTAGGGGCAACATGAAGCAGGTGTAGGTCATTAGCACTAAACCAAACAAGAATCAGGTGTGGGTCAATTTACAATCAAAAAAAGACTCAAACACTAGGAAAGGGGTGACCAGCGACACCTGCTGGCCAGGGAGGGAAATGACAGGGCAGGGGCTGATCCTGATAATAAGTTTATATGTACCCAGTGGCAGCTTAGGAGTTATTGGCTGTGTGTGTGTGTGTGTGTGTGTGTGTGTGTGTGTGTGTTTGTTTTTTTGTTTGTTTGTTTGTTTGTGTGTGTGTGTGTGTGTGTGTGTGTGTGTGTGTGTGTGTGTGTGAATATGCATTAAAACTTCATCCTGCAGGCTGCAGTGTTAAGAGGATGTGAGATTATTTTTATTCAGACTGCTGATAGGCCCAATAATGACTTGTAGGAAGTAGTATTATAAAAAGAGTGATACTGTTATTGTTGTTAAAAATGATCTGATGCATTATTTTCATAGCAGAAATAAGGAATATGTGCGGATTGCTAACGACTGTAAATTCAGTTATTATGCATGCATTTATGAATAGAGGCTGTGATTTGTAGAACAGCCATGTAAACCGGAATGTTTTGCTAGCAGCAATTCTCACTAGTATTCGAATTAGACTTCATTGCGTAAGCTGTCCAGTAAGTGCTGCTGCGTTCATAATTAAAAGTATATGTTTACTGAATGAAAAGGACGTGGCACCGGTCCGAGCCGCAACAGCAGCGCCGGAGGCTGGAGACGAACCTGCTGCCAAGGCCTGCTCTGGACCTCGGTCTGTCTGGCCACCAGCCACTCCGCCCCACCAGCAGGAGTTGTCGTGAGACAGCTGGCAAATTCAGTTGTGTGCCGTGACATCCATGGCTTTGATGTCGCTATTCCAAACGGCACCCGGGAACCAAGCTCAGGGGATGCTTACGAGTCTGTGCAAGAAGTCACAGGTGAAAGATCAGGGTTGGCACTTTAAGAGGCGGCAGAAATATTAAAGGGGGGGGGGGATTTAGTAGCAAGATCACAAGCACAAATAAGGGACGAGAATCAAGTTTTGGTCATTTTCGGCCGTTTACCAGCAGGATGTTGATTGGCTTTGCTTTCTGTCCTGCTGCTTCGATGGGAGACGAGCTCCAAAGCCCGGGGCGGGTGCGCGTCAGTCGTGCTTCTCCTCCCTTTGCCCTCTGCCACGCCGAGGTGCTGCAATAGGCTCCCCTGGCCACTGACAGTGCTCCTTCTAGAGACTTTTTCCTGCTGCACAGCGAGACCTATTTCCTTGCTCAGCAGGCTGCCTGCTGCATGGTCTCTGGGGCTCCTCTGATGAAAGCGAGCTGAACTAAATGCATTACGGGTAAATCGCAGCAGCAAGGTGTTTTTGGTTCCTTTGGGGGGGAGGGAAAGACTGGGCAGGGATAGGGAGGTGGCAGGAGGGGGTCTAGCCCTCAAATGGGTCTTAGTCAAAAACAGTTTAGACCCCTGCGAGGCAGAGAAACCGAATTCTTACTGAAATTGATTATCTTTAGAAGAGCCATACACATTTTTAATGCCATAATATTACATTTCAGTATTAGCATAAAGAACTTTATGAAATAATAAACAAACATATTACATTAACATATTAAAAATGGCAATAAGTCGTTTAATGTTATGGTAAGACTGTAATTGGTTGTCCTTTGTACAGGGCATCTAAGGAGTTATGGGGAAAGAAAAGAAACTGAATGGGAGGAGAGAAAAATGGGAAAGGAGGGGGAGTCTTTTTGCAAGATCTCACAATATTTCTGCGTTATCTCACAAAAGGACCCATAATTTTTTTCCCTTCCATAATTTTTTTCTTCTCCCACAGCCCTCCTCAGGGGCTCCATACTTCAGGTACTTTAACAACATTTTAAAGGTAATAAAAACGCAAAACCTTTTGTATGAGCTGAGAAATTAATGAGGCAAGACCGAGTCGGGGAAGAAAAAAATGTTTCATTCCCAAATTTGTACCTCAAAATCGCAAAGATCAAGAAAAAAGAGAGGTTTGGAGAAAGCTGGACATAAATATGGCAGCTAAGAAGTGAAGCTCCGGAGAGTGAGAGCATACAGCACTTTACAGGGGGTGACTAAAGCTTAGTTACCATTATTATTATTTTATCATTATTAGCAGTGTTAGACAGAGTCTCTGAAAACCTTTCAGTAACAGCAGAGATAAGTCACTCAATATAGTAATAATTCATTTATTATAATACTATTTTAGTATAAATCTTAAAGTATCTGGCATTAACAGTACTTAAGTACCAAAGGTATTTCGCTAGTATTAAATGCAGGCTTAAGCAATGTGATGAAACAAATTACTCAGTGTACAATGACTTTCTGTGTCGTTTTCCAAAAGAAAAACAACCTACTGTCACAATACTTTCATGAGATCTAGTAACAGGCCTACTTTGTGTTACCTTGCAAAACATATTTATTATTATTATTATTAATTGCAATGTATACATTCAAAGTACAAAAGGTAGAATAAATGGACTTAATCATTATGAAATTTAAAGACCTAGACATGTCCAGTACTGTAAAGTGTGTGCCTCAGAGCGTCAATGCACACCATTTAATTTCCAAATTATGTATTTTATGCGTAATTGCACTGTGCCCATTTACAAGGAACAAATGATTTGGTCACTAGCACAAAAACCTAAGTGATCCATATACTTCTTGAAGTGAAAATACCAGGGACGTATTCTAATGCTATTTTGGCTTTAAACCTAAACTCTGACACAGCTGTGGTAAAGTTAGCTTTATATTCCAAATTCAGATTTCTGGCTGCAATATCTTTCAACAAAATCAGAAAACACTTGTGGGCTTTCCATATTTCTTTTCTTTTTTGTTCTTTGTGTGTGGTAAGATAATTAAATATCAATGACTGTCTCAGTTCCACTCTTTGTAATTTGAATGGACAGAGAGCAGTTATGAATAGTAGTGCAAAAGCATTGTGAGATCTTGCAAAATCTCATTATTTTTTCTCTTCCATTATATTTTTACTCCTCCCATGTGAGAGGTGCTCTACAGATAAGTGTCTGTGGCTGTCGGCACAATACAATTATTTGTATTTTTACTACCCCACTGTAGGCAAAATGATGCTGGCTATATAAAATGTAATGTGTAAGGGCCGTTATCAACAGAAATAAATTAAAGAATAGACTTTTTTTATAATCGTAGTTCAGTGGAAAGTGAAGGTTATTACTGTAAGCACTCAGCTGAAGTACGGTGTTGCCAAAATAATACTTAGATACATTAACAAAGTACAGTTACTCAAGTACTGTATACTGCTAATTATCATCCATCCATCCATCCATCCATCCATCCATCATACCCACTTGTACTATACAGGATTGGGTCAAGGCAGGGAATAACCCAGGATGGGACACCAGATTTATTATTATTGTTGTTGTTGTTGTTGTTGTTGTTGTTGATAATGCTAATGACAATAATAATAATAACAATGCTAATAATCATAATAAAGATAATAATAATGCATATAGTGCTATATAAGGACCCCGAAATGCTTACATTTGGCCGGAAAACAAAGACCACAGTGAGGCATAATATGGGTAATGAGAAAATTGATAAAGCGAAGCATGTAAACTGTGGCAAGCAACGCAAAAATGAAGACATACAAGTATTAAATGGTGAATTCCTAGCTGTACAATGGATGAGGAAATGTAGCACCGCGATAAATAACAAAAAACACAGAATACACAATTGGATATGATGAACAGCAAGTAGGACATAGGCGACAGGTGAGCTAAAACAGTGGTGTGGGGAGGTGGGACTAGGCTGGGCGCGGACATTCGAGCCGCTTTGCCTGACACTTGGGATTGTATTTTCATTGTGAACATTGGATTGATCATTAAGCACACATGATTCATAAACGAGGGGAAGGATAATTCCTAGAAGCCGAAAAGTTCATAGCCTCACAACACGCAACGCTTCTGTGAAGCTGGCGATTTACAGAGGCGTAATCTAGTGAGTCCTGTTGGCTCCTGTACTGTAATTCTCACACTCACTTGGCTCTGGCCTGAAAGGCTTCAAGCTGGAATTGAATCAAAACAAAGATTTTGCCATGGATCCTTCATGCACTGAACACAGGCTTAAGGCTTAATGAAGATTCACTAAAAAAAAAAAAAACACACATATACAACTTAATTAGCTTTGAATGGGATCTAATGGAGCATTCATACTTTATTGTGCATTAGGACAGACATTCTTCAGAGTGCATATTCAAGTAGGGGGAAAATATAGATATTTTCAGGCGAGGGGAAACGATCCCCTTACTGCGGTTTTGGAGAATGAATAAATATGAGCAGACATTGCATATATTAAAGTTAAAAAAAGAAAAGGAAAAATAAAACGCATGCGTGTGGTTTGGGTCGTCTGTTGGGACTGTTTAATCAGGGGAACACAGAGGTGCCTGTTCACGGCATGTGATCATGCGTGCACGGTCCCACTCGGTCTGAGGGGAATCGCTGCAGTCAATGTCAGGATCCCTGCGATATATGTCATCTGAAAATGAGGCAGGATGCCTCTGCTGTCCTACTGTTTTCATTCTTGTAAGGAAGTGGACATGTCTGTAGGGTAACCTTGTCAAAAGCTGAGTGATTAGAACTGATTGTTCTAATCACTTGAATGCTTGCCTGACTTATAGAGGGGCAGGGGGCAGTTATTCAACTGTTTATTTTAATAGACAAGTAAACAATTTGGTCTGAATGCGGTATATAATCCTGTAAACAATTCAGTCTGAATACAGTATATAATGCTTCCTCATTGTTAGCCACAGTTAATGAGATTTATTCTTGCTGTTAATATAGGAAACAGTAGCTGCATTAGGTTAATAGATTAGACTGTAAACACGAAAGAAGTAAAATCCGGTCTGAATAATGTGTAATGCTTCCTTGTTGTTAGCCACAGTTAATGAAATATGATCTTGCTAGAAAACAGTAGCTGCGTCAGGTGCAAAAGCTTTTATTGATTTTGCTGAAAATTACATATTTGATGCAAAAATATTAACTTTTGCACTAGAAACGCTTGTATAATTCACATAAATGAAACATCTTATTCTCTGCTCCTTCGAAATGGTCCCTTTGTTTTTCACTACCATTTATTCGGTCGGTTTTCAGTATTGCCAATTGGTTGAACTTTCACGAGCTCTGGGTAGTAATCGCAAGTATGAGATCACGGATACAAGAGGCAGAAATGAGTTTCCTCTGTAGGGTGTCTGAGCTCAGCCTTAGAGACAGGGTGAGGAGCTCAGACGTTCAGGAGGAGCTCAAAGTAGGGATGCTGCTCCTCCGCGTCGAAAGGAGACAGATGAGGTGGTTCGGGCATCTATCTACTGTAGGATACCTCCTGGACACCTCCCTGGGGAGGTGTTTCAGGCATGTCCAACTGGGAGGAGGCCCCGGGGCAGACCCAGGACACGCTGGACAGATTATATCTCTGGGCTGGCCTGGGAACGCTTTGGTATTTCCCCGGAGGAGCTGGAGGAGGTGGCTGGGGAGAGGGAGGTCTGGGCATCCCTGCTTAGACCGCTGCCTCCATGACTCGACCCCAGATAAGCGGCAGATGATAGATGGATGGATGGATGGATGGATGAATGGATGGATGGATGGATGGATGGATGGATGGATAAGCAAATGGTTAAATTCAGTTGCACATATTAGCTGCGCAATGCAATTAAATTCAGTCAGACTGGATGGAGACTGTCCCAGTCTAGCCACACTGCAGCCATCTTTAGCTGTGCTGCAGCCATCTTTAGCTGTGCGCATTGCCCTGTGTCCTTCATTTACGAATATGACAGAAGGAGCGAATTTGAAGTTGTGACACAAAACCTAAAAAGTGATAAAAGCAGCATATTTCAGCAGTAAAATGTGAACATATTTTGCAAATTATTATATTTTCTGAAAAGGGCAATTACTTACATTCTACAAAAAGGGCAGGGGCAATTGCTACCCGCCCCAGTGCTGTGCATGCCAGGGCAAGTGGTTCTAAAAAGTACAATACACTTACTAATCTTTGTATTTCACCAAATTATCAAAAACCCCCACATTCATGAAGTAGAGCTTCTCTTTTTCCCATTATATCTGTATTGACCTGAACTGAGTAAATCAATCCATCATTAGCATGGCTATGCTTTTATGTTTCCCAGGGGGCATCAGAGGATCGAACTTTGAACTGCATCCTCCGGTTGCCTTGGTCATTTATCTTTGCTGGTACCCAGGACTGAAGGTATCACTAGTGTCTGTCTAGTGTACAGGTGGTACTGCCCCCCCCGCCTCGAGTCACACTGAAACACTGCGGGGCCTATTCAGCTCCGTCCGTCCACCTACCACTGGGCTGAGTGTGATCTCTGAACCTCAAAGAAGAAACCTGAGTTCAATACTCCTTCTGTGCCTGTAGCCTCTGGAGCACAATATTAAAAAAAAAGAGAGAAAGTTGTTGTAACCCCCAAAGGCAAGCAGGTGAAGCTATTTTAAAATGCCCTCTCTTTGTTTTCCCTATCGCTCTTCTGGGATACGAATTGTGTTCATTATGTCGTCTTTCTGGTTCATTCATTAAAATTTCTTATTTTCGTACCCGGGCACTTGGCATGTTGGAAAATTGCTTGCTTCACTAGTATTTTAGCAGCACCCATGAGTGTTAACCTGTACACACACACTCACACACACACACACATACACACACACACATGAAATTCCATCATTGTTTACAGCCCAGGTGTTTGGCCCTGGGTTATAATGGCAGCTGTCAGAGTCACAGATGCCTGTCCCGCAAACGGAGACGCTGCATCAGCCTCTGGCCAAACCTTGCCATCACCCCCATATCGCCCTGCTATCATCCTAATCTCTTCTTTCACCGGCACCCAGTCAGCTGTGGCCCACAGGAGATGAATCTTATTTAATAGAATCATTAATCTTCCCCAACAGTATTCTGGCTGAGAAGGAGGGAGAGACAGAAAGAGAGCGAGGGAGCGAGAGACAGAGAGAGATGAATTACTAAGGGCTTGTAAGGAACACAAACAGAAAGGACTGGGATTTTAATTGAGCCTAAGCAGCATCTTTTCCCCCCCAAACCCAAGATGGGGCTCACTTACTGCTGCGGTGAAAAGCATGTGGACACCAGCGGCTTCGCTGAAAAGCCTTTTTCTGCTGAAGTGTTTATGAAAATCTAAGCAAAGCGTCAACGCCATGAAGGAGAACATAAACATTTACACCCCTTTCACTTTCTTTGTTAATTCCTCATATGTTTATGCAGGAATTGGATAATTATCGCGTTAGGATGGGACACGATTTCATATCAAATGATATAAAATGGTGACTGGATTGACAGTTATCATAGTTCAGCTGGTGTTAAAGAAAATATTTGGATGCCTCAATTGGAATTTGCATGGTTTTAGAGGTGTTATATGTAGAAAAGAAGCAGAACATGCCATCCTGCTTCCGCACTATAAGATGCTTATCTCTGGCACCATTATTTGCACACACTTACACCACAGACTTTTCTAGAAGGCATCCAGTGCCCCACAGAATGTCTACATGCAGCATACGGGCTGTGTGAAGTCATTGGTTTGATAGCTGCGGCAAAATCACTTGAGTCTTGTCGAGTTATAATGTGACAGTGTTTCGCATTGGCAGGAAGAAGTGATGGTTTGCAGGGAATCGTGAAGATGAGGCAGAGGAAGAAGGAGGTGAGGCCAGCACTAATATGTATGAGTTTGTTTGCGGCAATGAGATCATGCCCTTATTAAACATGTGTACCAAAATTGCCTACCACACCCCTCCTGGTCCTGTTAGGGCCCCCTAGTGTTTGAGATGCTCCATGCACAAGTAACTTCAAATGTAAAGCAATAAGCAGAAAGTGACAAACCCAGAGTATTACTATGTTTGCTGGGGTTAGCAGCCTATGAGAAGAATCCATTTACAGTAACACAGTCACAGACCATTTACGTTTCCCCAGAAAGGTCAGCGGTTTGGGTGCTCTGAAGGATTTATGGATTTACTGCTTGCAGGGTCTTGTTCAGATTCTGCACTAAGGCTTCCATCAAACGCAGCGTCGGGAAAACACATCAGGGTGCCCTCAGAGACGTTCTACGCCATATCGACATAAACACACGTGAAGTGAGTTGTACAAAGGCGGAAGGTATTCATCAGTGAGAAGCATGATAGCTGACTGGTGTCCACATCTCTGTCCTTGAGCCTTGTGCTGTGAGTTGGGCTGAAATAAGGAAGGTTGGTGGGACGTTTTGGAATTAAAGTGCTTATCAGGTCAATTATTCACACGCCATCCTGTGTTAATATAAACACACGTCTGCCGACTAGGTCCCGCTTAGCAAGCAAAGAAGCACAGTTACCAGCCATTGCACTATCGATCGTCACCATTGCTCTTGAGTGTGATTTTTAATTTTTTTTTTTACTCATAGCATGAGGTCTTGCAGAGTGATCTCTGTGTAGCAAACCATATCACTGCATAATTGCATTCTAATTATCCTTTAATAACTAATTTACTCCATTATTTATAAAGAAAATAAATAATGAAATAGCATCTGGATTATTTTACTGTTCAATTCATCATTTTAACAACGGCACTGTCCTTGAGCAGGATAATTTCATATAAATTCAGGCAGAGGAATACTTGGCGCCTGGTTCCTTAGTACTGTTTGTAGGCACTACCAAATGCTACAGTGCAATTAAACTTCTGCGTCAAGCAGTGGTGGCATGGCAGGGTAGACCTACAGAAATCTGTGAAATCCTGAGAACTGTAATAGCTCCACTACAGTCTGTGTGACATGCTGAAATATAAGAAAAAAATAACATGAATTCAATAGAAGAACTAAGGTCTACAGCAGAGTTGTGTGTGATGTGTTGTAATTATTGTATGAATTTACTTGTGAGACATAACCATGCTCAGTACCAGGAAGATACTGTTAAAATCCATGTTGGAAACATTAATCTTCTATGCTGCTTGTCCTGTACAGCCCGGAGCCAATCCTGGAAACAACAGGCTCAGGCTAAGGAATAACCCAGGATGGGGCACCCACACATTGTAGGGCAAACACATCATTCACACATACATGTTGGAAATAGTGATATAAACAACGTATGCACCAGTGTTTCTCAACCCAGTCCTTGAGGACCCAGGTGATCCACATTTTTACTCCCTCCCAGTTCCCTGCCAGATGGTCCACATTTTTACTCCCTCGCAGTTCTCTGCCAGATGGTCCACATTTTTGCTCCCTGCCAGACAGACCACATTTTTGCTCCCTTCCAGCTCCCTGCTAAACAGACCACGTTTTTGCTCCCTCCTGCATGGACTGTTTGGGGTTCCCCAAGAACTGGGTTGAGAAACTCTAGTATATACAAATCTATAATGAGCTATAGGTGATGGTGTGTTGTGCCTTATACACCTGAACTGTGTGAAGATTTCTGTAGGAAGTAAGAGCAAAACGCTAAACCACTAAAAAGTACTATAGGTCATCCTTGACTTACGATCTATGCAACTTATGAATGATCAACTTTACAATCGTTCCAAGACTGCAGATATGTGGCCAGGACAACTCCGTTGCTGATGCCAGGAGTGTCGGCCCCCTGTGAGTATATGACAGTTTCCAGCCTGACTGTCAGTCACCTGGTATCTCCGCGAGACACTCACTGATTCATTTCGCGCTCAGGCTACTGTCCACAGTGCTCACAGTACAGTATTTGTTTGTGTAACCATAATGAAAAGGTTATAACAAAAATGAACTAAGAAAATGGCGATAAAAAGGTTAAAAAACACCAAACAATATGACTTGAAGGTGATATAATTTTACTATGCAGTATACTATACATATGCCAATTTTTGCATATAAAGGGCCGACATGGCTAAATTGACTTAAAACCAGTCAGTCGGAACAGATCTCGGTTGTAAGTTGATTTTTTGTTTTATAATGTCCTTGTGATTAATACTTCAATAGTGACCTGTTTAATTTTTCTCTCTTTACAAAGATGGGTATTTTCAGCTACCAGGTATTTGTGATTGGTGTATTTTGCTTGAATAGTCTGGGGATGAATGATAAAGGGTTGAAAAATACTTCAGAGTAAACTATATTTTAGACGCTTCCATTAAAATGCATTGGAGCACTTTGGTTCTTGGACAGATTATCGAAATCTCTTTTCCGTTATAACCCTTGTAATCTTCACACAGCAACTGTGAAGTACTGTTTCTTTGGTTTAAACCAAACAAAGTAACCTTTTTAACACCTTATTGTGATTTGACATTACATTGGAAAAAATATATAGATTTTCATACAGTATGACTTGATTGATGTACTTCGCTGCTTTTTCTCTGTAGCTTGTAGTGTAGCTGACAGCTATATTAAAATAGTAGGTTGGCTGTAGCTTTTATCTACTTTTAATCATAAGTAGCTACCATTTGCTGCTTTAAACTTGGCCCAACCCTGAATGAAGACGTGAAGAGTATTTTCCGATAACTGATTTGTAATTCATGCGATGGGATATTCCGGTCGTGCGCTTGTAGCTTCTGGCTTAGACTTCAGACCCACATGGTCCTGCATAGGACAAGTGTATCCCAAAAACTGATGGATGGATGGATGGATGGATGGATGGATGGATCATTTGTAATTCATTCTGAGAGTAAATGTAGTTCTTTCTCATTTAAGGATACATTGCTTTCATTCTTCATTTATTCAATAGAGCTGTTCAGCTGAGGATATCAGCGCTTGCTGGGAAGATAACAAATTGCTCACTATCCTATAGTTTTTGGCCCACTGTAAAGACCATTTGAATTTAAACCACTGAATTCAGTTTTAATTTGTATAAAATCTATATTTGAACATTACAAAAATGTTCAATTAGGCAATATCAATCAAATTATTTAATAAAATAGTAGATCGGTTCGCCAGTTAGCTCTGCAGTTATGCTTTTTTGTTGAAGCAACTTTTATTCGACTCTTGTTAGGGGCAGGAGGGGGGGGGGGGAACAGAATAAAGAATTTGACCCTGACTCCAAATGTGAAATAAAAATAGCACATTTTTCCAGACTTGATGCCCTAGCTGAAGTGCCTTCAGTGTATCTCTCCAAATCAGGGTGCTGTTTGTCTCTTCAACCTCAGGAATTATCAGAGCTGCTGAAGTGAGAAATTCTATCAGACTCACCAAAATAGGCTGCCGGAGGGTCTTGCTCCACATGGGAGAACAATTAGGGTGACCTTGTCCGCTGGCGTGTGATGGCGAGCCGCCGCTCCTGAGCTACGGGCCCCCCAACTCCGGCAGCTGAGTGTGGAGCAGCTCCCATCGTTTCCACATGCCAATCACAGCTCCTGTTTGAAGCCAGTGATACTGGGCCAGAGACTGCAGGTAATGGCATGTAAAAGCCGGCATTGTTGCCACTAAAGACAAGCTGTCAAAAGTCTTTTTGACTTCACATGCTGTGTTACAATGTTATGTGTACAGGTTGAAGTATCTATATAAGCATTAAGGGATTTTTTACCTCTTGTGTGACTGCTTGTATGAATCGCTATTATTCTGTTTATGTATTAGAATTTCTGTATTTGAAAAATTATCCATCCATCCATCCATCCATCCATCCATCTATTAACCTTTCTGTCCCTAACCATTTATATGGTAGGGTTACAGCCTCGCTGAAACTTATCCCAGGAATCACTAGGCATGAGAAAATTGTATATGCAACCTTTACAAATTTACAGATTGTCGGTAAAACTTGCTGATTGCGTTGGGGGAGTTTTGGGTTTGGGGCAGCTGGTGACAGATCGTCCATCTTTTAATGTCAGGGGTCATAAAAAAGACATAGTTTGAAAATATATAATTTGCTGTTAGAAATAAGAAAACCCCCCCCCCCCCATCTTGGTAGCACGCAGAGTTCTCCGGACTGGCATTTGGGAAACGTGACTCTGGGGCACTTAGTGGCTTCTGGAAAAGGCTGCCAGTCCATCACAGATATAGTCACACGTTGTCTGCATGCTGCTTTTTGGACGGCTAAAGGAAACCAGAGGACCCAGAGGAAAACTGCACAAGCACTGGGAGAGCATGCAAACTCCTCATGCACAATGTAAGGGGGAGATGCCGAAGCCTACTGGCCTGGGGGTAAGAGGTCACAGCGCTAGCCACTGAGCCACCCTGCTGCCAAAATTTGTTCTTTTTCAAAAGGGTACATTTCCTCAAGAAATAGAATCATTAAAGCTATGCAGCACAGCAGTAGCATTACTAACATTACTATTGTTGCCACGAAGGGCTCTTGAGTATCCTTGAGTGGCAGTAGCTCTGTCTTGCCAGCTTCAAATGAAACATTAATGCGCAACAAATTACACAAACATTTCATGATTTTCATGTAAATTCAACAAATGCTTGAGTGGCTTTAATAGGTCATACTGCTGTTTTATTAGTTTTCTTTGTTGTGGTCAAATGGGAGCATTAAGAATTTATGGCAAACACAAGGACAGCAGGGCCAGACATTGCCAGATGTGTGTCCGATATGAAAATATAACATGGTGCTGATGAAGCCAACATGCCGTTAAAGTCACATGCTTCTAAAACCTGGGCTGCTAAATTTGCACCATGGAATCCATGACAATAACAAGTCGTTGCCCTTTCCCGTTTACTGCTTTTTTTTGGGGCTTTGTGCAGATATTTTTGATTTTTTTTCATGAGTGGGTGACTCTGGGCTCTTAGTGATTGACAGTCCTGCCCTTGGGAGAACTGTGAATGTGTAGTGGTGGATACAAACCCAGGTCTCTCTTTAATTCTCTTTGCAATTCCACTCTCTGATGATTGCAGCAGACTGTGACCCCAGAGGTGCTGGGATTACGGTTTATTTCCATAATCTCCAATTAAAGAAGAGGAGCATCCTGGCACCGGTCCAGACCCAAACAGTCACATCTGAAGCTTGCCTTTACCTCTAAGCATGACAGGCATAACATCCTATATTATACAACAGGAAGATTCTGCTTTATATATATGACAGACAGCGTTTTTGTATTTCCACTGTTTTGGGTAGGTTAATGCAGAATACCCCGCCTGTTTTCATGAAAGTGACTTTGACTGTGACTAGCACGACGGCCTTTGCCTTCATCTGGGCCAGGGCAGTCCTCTTCATCTTCCATGCCCAATTTGTTGGCAGATTACTTAAACGGTAGGTGGTGGTATGGTTCCAAGGAGCAGGACCCCGTTCACAGCTGGGCATGCGGTTCTAATGGGCTGGAACTGCAGTTCCCAAACCTCTCAGAGTGGTGAGGTGGGCTTGCAGGTTCTCTGGTGTTGATGCCAGAAGCAACTACTCTTGGCAGGTGTCACTCCTTAGACTGTAGCAGGGTGAGCAGTACAGTATAACATGCATGAACAGCTGTTCCACTCTGTTCACGTGAGCAGAACACTTGCTGTAAGGTCACATTGGCACGGATGATCCAGATATGATAGTGCTGGATACTGCTATATGGCTCAAACTGTAAAATTCTCGCCCAAAGTAGAGGGTTTGTAATTTTTTTTTAACTTGAATGTTCTTTCCATGTTGATTTGCATCCCTCCTGCAGACCTGCATATAGGTGAATGTGTGAATTACCCAAAGTGTGATTTTGCCTTGTGATAGATTGGTATCCTGTGTAGGGTGCAGCCCCGCCTTATGCCTTACGCTGCCTAGAATAAGCTCCAGGCCCCCGTCACCCAGATTAGGATCAGCATTTGGAAGGTGGATGGAAGCTGTTGGTTATGAAATGTCCTTTTGCCCATTTTCACAAACTTTCTCTGTTTTAAATTACCGGCACCACATGATGATGATGATTTACTGCTTCCTTTCCTCCTGGTCCTTCGCTTTTCCACTTTGATCTCCTGTTGCTAACTTGTTGGTCCCTGTCAGTTCGCTTACCCACAATCCAGGCACAAGCAAGTGTACGCACTACCTGCTACTCACATCAGGACCCCTTCATAGTAAATCTTTATGGTTCATGGTCAACCCAAGAGCCAAGATGCGGCAGCACTGTGGACAAGCAGTCTAAGACTTTAAGACCCTCAAGACAGTGGAATCATTATAATGATCAGGTGGGACTTTTTTGGAATCTTGTGAAAATGCCCTTATCTGTAGTCCAGTTAATTTGCTAGACTATACTGGTGGCCAGCTGTTAAAATGTATACCTATCCCT
>JAODKF010000116.1:10759206-10779975 GCA_026779585.1 Mormyrus proboscirostris
TTTATACTCAACTGGTTGGTTGAAACAAAATCCTGGTTTGGGTTTTTACTTTCTGGACCTGAAATGTCCATCTCTGGAAGATACCACTCTGGTGAGAAATTGCCAATCAATGTCTTTTCTAGAATCAACCACCGACCCACTGAAAAGGTGGTGACACCTTACTTAATACCATGGTATTAGTAATTTATTAACACATTCATAGTGCGTTATAATGCATTATAAAGGTATCTATACTGTATTATTATAGATGAGAGCTTCATAAAGCATTCCTATAATGTGTTATGCCTTTTTATAAATATTTATAGTAATGTTTGTAATGCTTAGTGTGTGTGCATTATTTTTATATTATATTGTAGGGACAATGTAATAAAAACCTGTTATTTTGTTGTTGTCATTTTTCAGGTCC
Organism: Mormyrus proboscirostris; assembly: GCA_026779585.1. Taxonomy (NCBI): domain Eukaryota; kingdom Metazoa; phylum Chordata; class Actinopteri; order Osteoglossiformes; family Mormyridae; genus Mormyrus; species Mormyrus proboscirostris. Next base: position 10,759,613 of record JAODKF010000116.1, read on the forward strand.
ACACTAAGAACTGTGAATGCAATCAAAAAACAAAAACTGCCAAAAGTCTCATATTTAGTTTGGTTACTTATGATTAAGGTTAGGGCTGGGTAGGGGTTAAGGTCATCATATTGGGATTTGAGCTTTCCCCATATAAATGAATGGAGAGTCCAAACCTGTGTGCATGCGTGTGCATATATATGTGTGCATGTGTGTATGTCTACGTATATATGTGCAGGTGTGCATGCGTGCATGTGTGCGCATACACATTGTGGAGGATTAATAGATTTTGTGCCGTGGTTATTAAGTGCTTTTCTCCAGGACCTGCACAGTAATAATGGTCTCAAAGCCTGAGGATCACATGCCTACTGGTCTGGAGTCACAAGTTCGGACCCACTCATTGCTCACAGTCCTATGCAGAGATCTCTTCATGCCACATACATGCACCATGCTTTAAATAATGGAGAAACCACCATTTCATTTGGCAGAACAGCCTGGGAGAAATAGCACAAGCTACTTTTTAGAGCAACCCTCATGATAAAGCATGGGGTTCCTGTATGTTATAATGGCCTCCCTGGGGCAGTGGGAAGCTCAGAGGATTAGGAAGCTGTGGCTGTGGGTGGAAGGTTGTGGGTTCAAATCTTGTAGCCAATAGAATAATTACATTACATTACATTTGCTCCTGTCATGAAGATCAAGACGAGATATGCAAAAACTGCTCAATTTACCTGGGGGATGAATAAAGTAGTACTATACACAAAACATTTGTTTGTTTATTTGATTTGCCGTGTGTATCTAATACAGTGCATTCTGTTGACACAAATACAAAAGGCATATCTGATAGAAGAAGCTTATTTTAATTTGTTATATCGTTTCATTGTGTGTGTTTGTTTGAATTAGTATTTCTTTAGTTAATGAAACACCTCATTTAAGGCAAATCATCCATATTGCTATACTGGCAACAATACTGACTAACTTAGCTCAATTTCCTTAATTAATTGATATTTGTTTATGCATCATTATAACTATGAATATTGCATTGTTTTAGTATAATACTCTGCTATGAAGAGAAATGGTTACCAATAATGAGTTTATCATGACACAAAAGATTTAAAATCCTGTTCATTTAGAATATCATTTTTGCTCTCAGTTATGCTAACTTAAATTAACTACAAACTGTGTCTCTGCCAGACTGATAGAAATTCAATTCCATGCCCCTTATTAGTTTTCAATTGTGATCATAGATCTCTATCTGAAATCTTCATAGGACTAATGTTTTATTTATGTGTCTAGGTAAGACGGCAAAAATACCAGTCACCATGTTGACCAATGTAAGGTTTACCTGTAATACTATTGCGATATACTGATGATATTGTATCGCCGGTGAGATCTGTGCATCCCAGCATACCTCTGAAGCGCACATATATAGCCCCGTGTATGTCAGTGCGAATTGCCCTTGTATTGTTGTTGTAGTAGTTATGGTTAAGACTTGTTTCCCAATTGTGGCGTGTACCCTGTGTACCCTGTCCGATCCTCGCGTGCCCTTAGCTTGTATAAATCCATGTGTGTACCTTACAGTGCGGCATCTATAACCACCTGGCATTTCCACCGTCGTATTTATTAAGGAACTCATTGGGTGTCTGTAGTTTTGTTAAGGACACAGTTGTTTTCGCACGCAATGCCTTGGTTTGCTAGTCATTACGACATATTCAAGTTTTATTTGTAACTTGCATGAATGTATCAGTACACCAGCAATGAAAGGAAATTGCTGCTACTCCAAACTGTGCAATTAACATAAAAAGAAATCTGTATATGGATAATTATTATATTATTAGTAGTATAGGTGTTCATATGCATCATCTTCTTATTCACAATTTTGAAACTGGTAGCATTCAACCTTTTCCACTTCCCACACATTGTTTTTGTGAATTTAATTCTATATACAAAGAGGTCAAGGTATGCAGCTTAAATACACACATGTAAAGTGAATAGAATAATGTAGATCAATGACCTCATTCTTTTGCAAGGTGAGGGAGCAGCAACGTATCTGATCACTGCTCTTGGCTTACTAGAAGAAGATTGTGGCCATTTTTATCTCCTAATTCAACAAAGATGTTTCAAACCCATAACATGCCGAACACGGGCCATAAGGACATCTCTGATGTTGATGATGACGGCGCTGCGATGTGTTGGCTGGTGCGAGAGGTAGAAGCTGTGGGGAGGAAAGGGACAAGGCTGGATGTAAAACCAGACCAGGGAATCCTAGCAATCCTCGGTCAGGTATAGCTGCGAGCTTTCATGGGAGGTAAATTTAAAGTTTGCTCTCTGGAAGATGCTGTCACTGGAGAGTCGGGTCATAAAAAGTCCCACGTCTCCTGATAATTCCAAACCAGCCCCTCCTGCCTGATCCCCCACATTACTCTGAGAGGGCTTGTGTAGTGTATACACATAGCCACTGTCCAGTTTTTAAATTTAGTTTTATCCATTTAATAGCAAATATCATTAGGCACTATGGAGACAAGAGCTTCAAATCAATAGCTAACTAAAAACGCATGATGAATGCTAAATCAGGCAAGACATTTTCAGGTCCAAACAAATCCTGGTTCACCCTGGCCCCAGTCATGCTCCACATTCTGCATAAGCCCTGGTCTGCTTCTTCTTGTGCAATTTCTACTTCATTTTCTACTTAGGCAAGCCCATAATTTATTAGCATTTATATATCAGAGGCTTTGTTATTTATGCATAGCCACAACTGCCAGGATCATTCATATTTTGATCCATATGAGTAATTTTATTATCGCATAATAATCATAATATACATTTGATCTGAATGTATCTAATAAAAATGTGGTTTAACGTTCATTTTCTTTCCACTTCCATTACTTATTCATACTTCATTTTTTAATTTGCACCGTGTCTCGATAATTCAGTGCTACAGAGTTCAAGATTAAACCGCAAACAAATCTGTTTTGGTGTCGCAGCTGAAAACTTAATATCCATAGCAAAATGCAACACGTAGGAGAGGTAATTGCCATCGTGTGAATTTATGCAGTTAACTGGAATTTGCTCGTGGTGCCATAACTAATGTTAATGCAGTAGTTCTATCCCCATGCAGTATTTATGGCACACCAGTGCGCAGGTGTGTAATACATGTTTTATTATATGAAAGATAAAAACATTTTTAAAGTAATGCTAGAGAATAAAAGCATGTGATTCATACACAGATTCCCCCTTTTGCCTTCCCAGTAACCTACATATTTTTGTTAAATATGCATTATGTGCCTTTTGTAACTATGTTACCAAAATTCTACCCTGGAACCAGAAAAGCCCATCTTTATCTTATCTTATCTTATCTTGCTTTTTGAATTGCATGGACCGTGGCTCAGATGGCACCGTGATGCAGTAAGAAGCAGCGTCGCGTCTAGGGTATGAGGGAATAATCCTGCCCTGGCTCTGTGTACGTGAAGTTGCCTGCTCTTGCGGTGTTGAACAGGCTTCCTCTGGGGGCTGCGGTTCCCTCCCATTTTCCAAAGGCGGCTATGCAGTTAGGCTCTAAGTGGGCTGTGGTGCATGTTAGAGTGTGTGTCCTGCACTGTACTGGTATTCCATCCAGGCTGAGCCCCGGTGCCGTGTTCTGCCGAAGTCTGAGGGCCACCCTGTGACCCTGATCAGCATAAGAGGGTGGACGATGGATGGATGGATGGATGGATGAATGGATGGATAATAATGTTGGTATGTCTTTACAGACTCAATTATGAATTACATTACTAATTAAGTACTTCATATCACAAATTTTGCCATATATAGCATCACGTACAATAATTGCTGCAAAATAGAAACCTGCCTGAAAGAGCCCAGACTTCATCATTTTTTCCTGGTTTGGCTAAAATGACAATGCCCTTCTTTCATCATCTTGAGATACCAACCATTTAGTCTGTTGGGAAGACAAGTGAGGAAGCTGAGCAGTAACAATTTACTGCATTACTGCCTATAGGAAGGATACATTTCTGAGGCAGCAAGTCATTCATCTCAGTGAATATTAAGCACCTTTGGGCTCCTGTTCTGCGTTCTGCTGCTTTCCTTTTTATCTTCCTTTAATGTTGATATTATCTAATACAGTATTTATCCAGCTTGCAGCATTTTTACAGCACCACAGCAGAATTACAATTTAATGTTCAGTTCACTATTATATGCTGTATATTGTACAGTATAACCCTATGTATATATGGTATCTGGCAGCATTTTTAAACATCAAAAGTTAGGATTAAGCTAATTATTCTTCCATTCACCCAAAAGGTTCCGATTGGTGTTTATAAAGCTGTATTATTTTTCATTTAAAAATAAAAAGATTATCCTATAGCAAGTGAGAAATAAATGTTACAATTTATCAATAAAAATGATTTTTAAAATCTCAGCAATAAAAGATCCCCTATTATTTATTTACCGGGTGCTTTGTTTTCAGGTGATTAGGAAGCTCAGTCTAGTTTAGTATTTATTTTCACAGTGCAAGACAAATTAGAATGAGTTGAGGACTGATGTGATTGGTTGAAATAAAAAGCTTGAGTCAGGTATGGCAAAAACAAGAGGCCTGGTTTTACAGCTGTGTAGTTAATGTACAAGTAACTGGGTCAAGGGAACAGATGGTGGATATTTCTCCTGTATATATACACTATATGGCCTTTTAATTAGATGAACTGCCTTATTAAGCCACACCCATTACTGACACTGGTGTATAATTAAGCCACACCCATTACCAGAACTCGTGTATGATTAGGCCACGCCCATCATCGACAATGGTGTATAATTAAGCCATGCCCATTACCGGCACTGGTGTCAGATTAAGCCACGCCCATTACCGACACTGGTGAATATTTAAGCCACACCCATTACCAGCATTGGTGTATGATTAAGCCACACCCATTGCCGGCACTGGTGTATAATTAAGCCATGCCCATTACCGGCACTGGTGTCTGATTAAGCCACAACCATTACCGACACTGGTGAATAATTAAGCACACAGTCATATAGTCTTCTGCAAGAAGCATAAGCAGCAGAATGGGGGAGGTGGTGTATGGAACTTAGTGACTGCCCTGCTAGGCTGGTCCTCATGAAATGCAAGTGAAGTGACAGCGAAGGTAAAATGACAAGAGCCCCCACCGCGATAATCCAACATCTAATGGAAAACCATTCCAAAAAAGCAGAGTCTATTATAGCAACAACAGACTGACCAACTTCGTATTAATACCGTTGGCCATCCAGAGTCCATAGGGAGCAGCACAGTGGAGTTACTCTGTGGGCAAACAGCTATGAAAGCATGATGCCAACATTCATCATTAGCTTCACTGATGAGGTTTGGGCAACTCAACCATCTGAACGAATGTGACACTTCTCTAACTGAGATTGTCAGTGGCTGAATATAATATATACATATTGTTAGTACCATATAGTACTAATTATATATATGTATATATTGTTACATGCCACTGTAAGTTAATCTCCGCCCACAGCCCTCGTCTTTTCTGCTCGGCCTCCATTCGTCGTTTGTTCCGCCTCCGCATCCAGACCCCGCCCACGACACTCCGTATGCGTCATTCGGCCCTTCCGTCTCCCAGAAGTGAAAAGCCGTAAGCAAGACGTCTCATTTATTGCTGTCGTTGGTTGGATTTTCTTTGATTGATATTACTGTGCATGATATGTTTGGTTTATTGGATTTCGCTTTGCCCTCGTCTGTATTTTCACTTTGGTTGATTTGCTATTTGGTTTCAAACTTTCGCATGGTTTTTGGTGTGTGTGTGTGTGTGTGTATGTTTTCATGTATCTGTTATTTAATTGGCTAAATCACTTGCTAATATGTTCAGATCCGATACAAAATACATTAGCTTTTGTGTAAAATTTTGACGAACCTCGTAAAGGAGTTCGGTCTGCGATTGCAGCTTGTTGAGCGATTAATGTCTGCCTGCAGGAGGAGGTTCAATATTGCACTTAGCTCCTCCTGTTCTGTGCGACTTTCTACCTGCGGCGTGAGCTTCTGAAAGGCAAAGGTCACAGCGGTCGGCCACTGGAGCTCCATGCTGGGATCAGCCTCACCCTCAACCCCTCTGCGTCCCGTCAGCTTTGTGTGCCGCACTTTGATTTTAATCACACAGCATGTTTTATAATCACTCGGAATGAATATTTGCTCTGCTGGCTTTGATCCTGTCTGTGCTGTGATACATCCCTGTGGGGCCCGGAATAGGGAGGAAGAGAACGAGTTAGTAGATAAATATGTATAGAGGCACACAGGGTTGGGCAGAGGTTTAATCGGGAGGCCAAGAGGTCGCTTCCTCACGTAATCAGAATGCGTCTGTTTCGGCGTCTGTTTCTCTGATTTCATGAGGGATTTTGATTAAGCAGCATAAAGACAGAGATGGCGATATTGTTGGCTGCATTCTTCACACCTTGCTGGCACTCATCATGGTCCAAGAAGCACGTGCCCTGCTTAATCTTCTTCACCATTAGATGTGATGTGACCATCATATAAATATCATTAAACAGAGCGGTCAAAAAAAAGAAATCAATTCAGAGATATCTGGTACAGAACAAAACGTTAGGCCAAACCTCTATATCCGAAAGCCCTAGAAAGTAGCGACAACACAAGATGCATCCTGTAGCGACGCTGAAGGACATGGTGATGCCCAAGGCCATTAATACCAAGGCAGATATTCCCCAGATGCTACAGAATTTCCTGGAGGTTTGACCAAATCCATATTTGTTCCAAGGACATTAGCTTTAACAAGGTAGTTGCTGTTGTAAAATTTAAAGAAGCATAAAATTTATTGTGCTTCAGTGCTTGTTTTTCAAAAAACTCCGTAATTAAACATCTAACATACTTCAACTAAAATAAAACATGTGATGGTAAGGTACGTCTCTTTCAAAACCCATTGATATTTTGTGACACCTAGAACAGTGATAACTTAATAAAAGTCTCTTACAGCTAGCAATCAGTCTGAAGGATCTTTTTAAAAGGATTCTCCCCAAATCCCCCCAACTGCCACTGAATCTTGATTAGTTATATGTCAGGCCTTGGCTTCTTCAGCCCAATAGGCGAGTGAAGGTTCTTTCTCCTGAAACTCTCTTTGGAAGATTTGCTTGAATGCTTTGGAGTATCGTTTTGTTGAAACACTTACTTTGGCTCATGGACTGATGACCCATCTTCCAGGTCCTCAGATAATCACGCTGTGAACACCGGGCCTGACCCCAGTGATTAAGTTATCTTGGTAAGGGGCAGCTTAAATACAGCATTTTTGACAATGAACAAAAAGCTGAATTTTGAACCCAGAGAAGGAACTTACATAAATGTTCAAGTTGTGTCCTTAAGATGGAAATATTGGTTATTTTACGACAACAGTGACTTACTAGCTAATGCTAGACCGATTCAGTGTTCTTGACGGATGTACAGTGACCTCAGCATATCTCAGCAAAAGATGCTTATTCTTGGGTTTCTTTTTGATTTGTTATTTTCTCAAGAAGGTCATCTGCTTCTGGACAAAGATGCCATCGTGCTTCCATTTATATTCTTTCAATATGGCCACTGTACCTGCACAATGTACAGGGGTGCACTTGTTTTTGCACTTGCAGTCTTTCCTGTTTTTACTCCACTACATGCACAGCTCTGTGTGAAATTGGCAGGTTTCGGTGCTCTATTATTGTTAAACTCTTTCATTTGCTTGACACGTGTGTCCTGGGACTTGCCCCTGTGCTGCCACAGAGATCCAGACCCACCACTGGATAGTACATCACACAGGAAGCCTCACTATCTACTAGATAGGCTGCTGCTCTGCTACAGTACATTTTCCAAACCTTCTTCCTCCTTCCAAACACTCAAAGGGTATAAACAATATATCGGTGATGTCTTGCTGCACCCAATAGAAACTGCTTTGACCTTGATGGTAAGAAAAAAGAATGTAAATAAGAAATGAGGGCAGATAAGTGGATGAAAATAGAACATATGAAAAATACATATAAATGAAATAAGCCTTTGCATTCATAAGTATTCATCACCCTGCAGCAAACAGTGACAGTATTTTGCATTGTATGTACTGTTTGGGTCTCTGAATGCATCTTTAAATCAGATCTTATTTAAACTGTCACACTTTGATTGGATCCTCTGCCAGTCGCTCTTGACAATAATCCAGGTTGCTGGCACTCTGGCGGGTGCAGCTGCAGGGCGCTGAGAGATGACCGAATCTCCACCTCCATGCATTTTCAAGCCGTTGTTGTACAGGGAATTCTCCATTACATATACTGCAATATTAGCAATGCTCTTTGCTTATGTTTAATCTAACTTTGTTAATGTATCTGAAAATATATAAGGAATCTAAACACATTTTGAATGTCTGTGGCAGAAATCGAAACGGTGTTTGTAAAAGTTATGCTAGTGGAATATTAACCCGCATTTAATATAAAGTAGCTAGTGCATGGTTGCCTTGGATACATATTTCAGTAAAGCCGCCATGCTCACAACATACCCAAATGATTTCAGCACAATTCTGAGGAGAAAAATACAAGCCAAAGAGGTTCCTTAAGTGTCCTTGACAGATAATGTAACTCTTGACAAACTGGAGAGCCTCAGGATTCACAGCACACTGGCTGATGACATCAAGCCTAGATATTTATTAAGGCTGGGTATTTATTATTATGGCTGGATGTTTATTAAGGCTGAGTATTTATTAAAGCTGGAAATTTATTACAGTATTAAGCCTAGATATTTATTAAGGCCTGGTATTTATTAAGACTGGATATTTAGCATTAAGCATGGGAATTTATTAAGACTGGATATTTAGTATTACGTCTGGGTATTTATTTAGGCTGGAAATGTATTATTAAGACTGGATATTTAATAAGGCTGCATATTTAGTATTAAACCTAGGTATTTATTAAGGGTGGATATTTAGTATTAAGCCTATGTACTTATTAAGGCTGGATATTTATTATTAAGGCTGGGCATTTAGTATTAAGGCTGGCTATTTATTAAGGCTGGATATTTAGTAATAAGGCCTGGTATTTATTAAGACTGGATATTTAGTATTAAGCCTAGGTATGTATTAAGGCTGGGCATTTAGTATAAAGTCTAGGTATCGATTAAGGCTGGATATTTAATATTAAGGCTGGGTATTTAGTATTAAGGCTGGCTATTTATTAAGGCTAGATATTTAGTAATAAGGCCTGGTATTGATTAAGGCTAGGTATTTAGTATTAAGCCTAGGCATGTATTAAGGCTGGGCATTCAGTATGAAGTCTAAGTATTGATTGAGGCTGGATATTTAGTATTAAGCCTAGGTATTTATTAAAGCCAGGTATTTAGTATGAAGTCTATGTATTTATTAAGGCTGGGTATTTCTCATTGAAGTCAGGTATTTAACATGTGTGGCACATCACAACAGCAAGACCCCCCCCCCCAAATGTGTATCTGACACTCATCTGGTTTGATGCACACGTCAAAGAATTCTGAGTACCCCATCAGAAAAATATCACTGCATTTTAACATTTTGCATGTTTAACATTTTGGAAGTGCTCTGGAAAATTATCCAGCTTGTTTACTGCAGGTAACCAAATTTCACTTATAATACGAGCTGTTAGGGAAAAAAACTACATACAAATAAAGACTTAATAGGAGGTATATACAGTATGAGTCTTACTGTGCATCATTTGAGGGGACCATTTTATCAAGAGTATTGGATCTTTCTGGCCCTCCGCAATCCCCATGCTTCCTCGTTCGCGCCGATGAGCTCTACCCCCGGAGCACTGTGCTACCCAGCTTTGTTTTGTCAGTTCCATCGAAAAAAGGACTCAGAGCAGATGAAGAGCCAAGCAACGAGAGATCAGTTTTCCAGAAGCCCTCCAGGCTAAGTGGTTAGTCACCATGACAAAGAAACCAGGACTCCAACCCTATTTTCAAAAGTAAAATTCAGTCAAACATTTATGAAACAGTGCAGTGATACGGTTGCAGGCTTCGTAAAATAAAATTTTCTGACTGTTGAGTAAATTAAGTGACAGTAAATATTTTGCACGTCATAGAGACAACCCGCTGCCCCAAGAAGGGCATTTGAGCAGCTCAGACGGCATTGGGCCCCTGAGTGACTTGCACCACTGATACTACCCAGTTACATATTCCCATGGAAGATGGACAAAGGGCTGCCTCAGCAGCAGCACACGTGTCCTGGACTGCAGAACATCGATGCTGAGAGATGTCAAGCAGCATTTCCAACAGCACATGGACCTCTGGTGATCCCTAATGCCACACCTGTGCTTTGGAGCGATGCGTACCCATCTGCTCACCCTAAATGTCTCTATTCTCACACTAAGGGACATACAGCCACTCTTCACTTCATACTGGCGCCATTTCAGATGTACTCGAGTCTCCCGGGAAAAGTATTTCATTTCTTGATACTACCTACTCAGTTTCATACCTTTCGGACCCCATAATCTGTCCAAAGCCTCTACTGTGGGAGTTTGTTCCCCGCTCGTTGAAATGTGATTAAGGCTGGAGTGCTGTCTTTCGGATCACAATAAGCAATACGCCCGAAGCAAGAGCCGGGCTGCCGGACAGCTTCGGCGAGTGATGAAGGGAGCGCTGACTAAGACAAGTGGAGCAAGCGTGGAGGGGCTGCGGACCCCAGGGGCCACGTCTCTCTGAAATATGCATGAGCATCACACACGCTGAGTTACGGGTCTGTGTGTCATCATTTACCGTGCAAGTGTGCCGGGTGATCTTCAGTCCTGATGCTGAGTTAATAAATAAATCAGCGAGTGTGCAGACAGCACTTTATAAGGCTAAGATGCCTAGCATAAACCTTGCTGTTTAAATCTCATTCTGCATTGCTGCAGTTTATGGAGATGGATGCCAACATCTACTCATTCTACTACTAAAACTAATACAGCAAAATCCCATTATAGTGGAGTCTCTTATAACGGAATATCGTCTATAACGGACGAGATCCGCTGGTCCCGGCCGTGCGCCTTTAAGAACATGCAGAAAAAGCACTGGATATAGCGGACTCGCATTTGAAGGAATTTTGCTTATAATGAACAAACAATTTGGTCCCCAGGGCCACTTTTAGCTGTAGTTTTGTTTGGCTATAACGGACATGCAGGCTCCGCCTACAAGGCGCGTGGCGTGCCGGTGATATCCATTATAACTGGATTTTACTCTAACAATATATCAAAGAACTTATATATAAGATACAAAAAATGTGCAAAACAAAGTACCAGCAGTAGGTACATCTAATGACGGCAATAATTTCATTATAAAGTGTTAGATATAATTTCTCACATCTCTTTCTGTGTCAGTGACATGCAAAGCACTGGGTATATTCTTGCAGGGGCAACCAATTTCCAGCTGTCAGAAGGACTTTATGCTGGGATGTGTGCATACATGCCTTACTCTGCATGATCCAGCTCTGAACCATTTCTTTCAAAAGTACTAGATATTTCAGACCCTTTGCAATTGCCGTGTTTTCTGGTATGGATGAGCTCAGATGAGCTCTATCCCTGGAGTGCTACAGCTCTCCCATACAGTATCAGTGTCAGTTCCATGAAAAACGGATGGGGAGCAAATAAAGCATTGCTTTCCAGTCTTTATTTTCCAGCCTTGACTTCTTTTGCAGTACATAAAATGCATTTCTGTCCTTCTTTTTTAAAAACTGTTTATAGGACTCTGATGATTACGGTTAGTCTTCTCCTCATCGAGGCACCACCCAAGGTGAAAGAAGCGCAGCTCATATGCATTGTGTCAGGATCCCACCAGCCCAGTGAAAGGTGAGAACTGTTCATATATGCAGGCACTTCTGCCATAATGCGACAGCTGCATTTCTGTAAAATCTTGTGTAATGTAAAATCACTCAATACAAAAAAAGCAGAGCTTATGGACTGGGGTCAAACCACTTAAAATGCAACCTTTAAAATTACGTTCAAAATGTTTGTCATATCAAGCTTTTCTTTGAGTTTTAAAGCTTTTTTGTTTTGTTCAATACCTGAAACGTGAGCACTTTGTGAAAATTAGTTTTGGCTGATCTCACATTGGGGAGTTTGATTTGATGTCTCTCGTAGACACCTTCTGATTCATGGAAGTTCTTCTTACCACCCTATGAAATCTGCATTTCCAAAAGTGCATGGGCTCAATGACCTGAGCATCAAGAGCGTTCCTCCATGGACCAGCACATTCAGGGAATGCAAACACCTATAAGCCAAAAAGCGATTAATGTCATATGGCTTTCTGTTCCCTAATAACTAATCGTATATTCACATGCATAATGACAGGACTACCTGTGTTTTTTCTTTTATTTGTATACAACTGCATTTATTATAGGATGACAAGGTGGCCCAGTGGAGTGTGCATTTTCTCCCCGTACTCCGGTGCCTCCCTGCATTTTCTCCCCATATTCCGGTGCCTCCCTGCATTTTCTCCCTGTCCTCCGGTGCCTCCCTGCATTTTCTCCCCGTCCTCCGGTGCCTCCCTGCATTTTCTTCCCGTACTTGATGCCTCCCTCCATCCATGGACATGTGGACAGGTTACAGGTGCCCACTGCGTGTGCGGATGTGTATGTGTCCTGCTATAGACTGACATCTCATCCAGGTTGTACCCCAGCCCCGTGGACTGTGCTGCATAGCCACCTGCCAGGATGAGGGCTTAGAAGGCATACGGACGTATTATTTGTGTGCAGTGTTTATTGGCAGGAGTGTTTTTAAGTTAATATCATAATGGCACCCTACAATAATCGTGTTATGGTCATACTGCACTTATACTAATATACACTATATTAGATTTGCGTGAAAGCTGTAGAAGGGCCAGTGTCTTGCTTTCAGCCTTTCAGAGCATTAGCCTGGCGTCCCGAGCCGTTCCAGTCCTTCCCCTCCTAAGTGACCCGCCAGGCCCATGCACTCATCACGCTTCGTCAACTCGGTGCCTTAACTAAAGATCCATCACGCATCCCGTCTCCTCTGCCGATGCAGAACAATACTGGCGCTGAACCTGCCGAACGGGTCTGCGCCATTCCCGGTGTGACTCTGCTGCGGGATGACTCAGTGGTCACGCCGACGGGCCGCATTCCACTGGTACCTGCGTCACTTTCACTGGCTTCTGATGGAACTCGCTACATGGTAAGATAAGGATGGGGGGGGTGTGGGGGGGGGTGCTTCATTTCTTCTTCTATATATGCCAAAAGCAAAACTGACTTTATTAAAAACCGCAAAAACCAACATTAAAATTCACTACCCAGAGAGCCCAGACCTGTGAGAATGATAGATTACCATTGCTCTTCGAAATGTGACCGTTTTTTCTCTTCTTATCTTCTCTTCTTATTTATTTAGTTTTAGTCCTGCATGCTTAATAACCTGCAGTCAATTGACCATTTTTCTTCAGTTCATTAGTTTAAACGGTCCCTCTTTGTAAAGGCTCCGCCCTCCGATTCGCATGGGATGGCCACCGTGTGACTAACCACCCAATTTGGTTAAATGCCTTTGCTTTTTGGCCACTTCGCTCCTCTCTTAGACCAAGGGTGCATTATTTACAGCCTAAGACAGTGCTGCTTCCCCTCATGGGCCTCCACATGCAAAAAGCCACTAAAGCAGCGTGAAAAGCAAAACAAAACTCTGCTCTGGGCACCAGGTCGGGCCGCGTCTCCGACGGAATCCTTGGGGCAACGACCCGCCGATCATTCCAACTCCTCACTGCCAGTATAGTTGACTTTCATGCACAGGGGCAACACTCGCATCTCATTAGCGAGGCGCCATGTTCAATGACTCAATAAATGGTTTTTTAAGGAGAAACATTAACGAAAACATGAATCCCAGTGTACAGATAATACCGGGTTCGGTCTGCTGCGCAGTCCTCCAGTAGCTCCTGGCTACGGTGTGTGAAAACCAACGTGAAAGCAGCCGCGACCCTCGGGACCTGCATCGGTGTGTTCGTGTCTTTTGCATGCTATGTTGTTATTCGCACCGCTGAAGCCAGCCATGAGCAACCCCTTGCATCTCTGCCCGAGCCGCAATAAGAGTCTCATCAGGGGCCGACTTTGTAGTAAATGTATCTTTTAATAAAGTTATACCTTTTGTTACTCCACTAGCTTGAGTTTGCCTTCAAAAACCACGGAGGTCTCTCCCAGCCGACAGGACGGGAGGGAGACCCCCATGGCTGCCAGGCTAACAACATACAAAAGCATACATCTCCTCGCTCCTCCTCGTTTGCAAGGTTAAGCTCTTGGTCAGATTACATCATTTCACGTGTCTTTTTTGTACAGAAACCAGGATTTTTCCACACGTGTCCTTGCTACCATGTGGGAGTTTCGCTGAAATACAGAATAACGCATAAAGCGACACACAAAATGACACATGGTTGAAAAATGTGAGCACATTGTCCTCCATAGTAAGAAGAAAGCGAGAACACAGTTGTGGTGGTCAGATCAAGTTTTTGGGGGGTGATGGGGTTTGGGATGTTTTGACCTGGGTGGTGGGATTAGCCTTCTGCCACAGCTGAGATAATGCTGCAGAAACATAACGAATCCTCTCCGTAAATAACAGCCATCTTCATGTACGCCGTCCAGTTCATTTAGCTATAGCGTATTAATAGTGATTTTTCAATCAACAGTACATGATGTCAATAAAGAATCTGTCATAAGCCTTTACTCAGGTGTTACAAACGTAAGCCCTGGCACAAATGAAAGCATTTATATGCAGGAGATGTGCACCCTGATGACATAATGCATAATGCGTACGACCATGAGCATTCTTCCGCCTCAGGGATGGCAACCTTTGGCTGGATCGTGTGGGGCCACTGGCTGGCTGCACGTTGCCCGTTAACTCATAACACTGCACATATTTACAATGGGCAACTAATGATCACCAATATCTTTAGATAAAGTATGAGGGAAGTTAATTTTAGAAAGATAACAAAAGAAGGAGAGCTAGACAGGTAAAATGGTTAAACCTGCGGGGCTTTTTGAATTCCTGCCATACCGAAATAAAAAAAGAGGCAGACATGGAGCCCAACTCACCCTAAGACCCCAGCTGCCACGCGCACATGCGGGCCCAAACACACACGCACGCACACACACGCACACACACGCACACACACACACACACACAAACG
The DNA here is from genome assembly GCA_026779585.1 of Mormyrus proboscirostris. NCBI lineage: Eukaryota > Metazoa > Chordata > Actinopteri > Osteoglossiformes > Mormyridae > Mormyrus > Mormyrus proboscirostris. The sequence continues at coordinate 10,774,716 of JAODKF010000116.1, forward strand.
TTCTCACTCAAAATGAAGTTATACACTTTCAGAGATAGAACACTGTGGGTAGAGTTTTAACACTTTCATCTTCCTCGAAGTCAGTTCCCCTTTTACAGAAGCTCAGAGAGCAGTGAATTACATTAGCCCTCTCCGAGACCCGGATATTTCACCGGCCTTATTCATGCATTTGGAGAATACACATGCTCGATATGTATTTATGTATTTCGGGTGAATAATTCCCCACATGAATAGAAGGACTCACAATTTCACTCTGTTGCTCCAGATTTTGAGATGGGGAGGACTGGAGACAATCAGCACTCTTAACTGTGGAAGTAAATTCACGATGCGATCGTCTCTCCACAGTCCAGGGCAGTAAGTAACCTAGTGATACAGCCGGCTCTCCGAGATGTTAATTAAAAGTGTCTGGCCGTGAAAATAATAAATATCAGAATGACCGGCGTAGCCAGTAGAACTGAACTAAATAGCCTCAGACCTCCACTTAATATGAAATACTGCACTTACTGATTAAATGTTAAAAAAAATACATGGAAGTTCAAAGAGTGCTCATACCTGTCATATCAAAATACATCTATCTAAAACAAAAACCCTTTTGAATATAAATATTATGACAAACCTATGGAAATATTTAGTATTTCACATTTCTAAGTCACATGTTCTCAAAATAAATATATCCATATAAAGAAGGTGAACGAGAAGATGACCCCACTATGTAGATAATCAGAGCTAGACAGGCACCCACATGACGCGATGACAGACGAGGGACAGGAGCGTTACCAGGAACAGAGGGGGTCTGAGTTCTCTGCTCATAAAAACATATCACTACAAGAACACGGAGCAACTCACAGTGGCTGAGGGGAGACCCAACTACATGCACACACACACACACACACGCACACACACACACGCACACACACACACAGTTTATTTTCTTCTCTTTTCTCTTGTTGAAGTTTCCAATGCCAGAAGGCAAAAAAACACAAATGAAACAGAGATGAGAATCAGAAACTGGGTGAAACTGGGAGGGGGAAGATGAAGCTGAAGTGGCCCCAGAAAGGCAGGACAGACAGAGCTGGGGGGTGGGGGGGGAAGTCCATCTGCTGGGATCCTGCCGGCTGCTGTCTGTCTGCGTCTGTCTCAGCGGCCCGTCTCCACCACAGGAGAGTCCGGATACCAGCAGGACGCACCGCTCAGCGTCCTTCTGGCTGCCTACAGGTTGGGGTAGTGTCCGCCCGGTCATCACCGGTCCTCACTGGTCCTCACCGGTCCTCACCAGTCCTCACCAGTCCTCACCGGCCGGGAGGCTCTGTTCTCCTGTTTGAGGGAAGGTGTCGCAAGGCGCATCCAACCATCATAAACTGAATCATGTAAAAAAGTATCCCAGAATGGAGGGCAGTCAGAGCGGAGCGGGGTGGGGGGGCAAAAGGGGAAAGAGGGAGTTCCTCCAATGTCCTTCCTTCCTTCTATATTTACATGGTGGGAGAGGGGAGACACTTCCAGTCTGAGTCTGTCCACATTCCTCGCGTGGACTGGGCAGGTAGAAGGGGTCACTAGTGAGGAAGCAAGAACACATCACCTTACAGTGAAGCCCCTTCCTCTTTGGGCAGGCACACCCGTAGGTGGGATTGGGGTGGGGGGGGGGCAGAACGGTAGTCTGCAATGGATGTGAGCTCTTCTGGAGCTGGCGGAGGTGAAGAGTGCTGGGACAGATGGATGGAGACAAGACATGTTCCTGGTGAGTGATCCCTCTGTATCGACGATGGTCATAAGACCTGTGGAGAAGTGGGGGGGAGAAAGAAGGCAGTCAAACTCCACCCAGGACTAGGAAGGCCTTCATTATGCAATATCACCATGAGAAAGGAGTTAGAAGGTCCAGGCCACTGAGCTTTCAGGATGGAAGACCCTGGAGATTTCCTCACACGCTCCTTACTGATGGCTGCGGAAACCCCAACAAATAAACACACACAAACACAGTTTTGTATCGATTTAGTAATTATTTCTATCCACTCGCTCAACACTCAGATTTTTGTGCATTGTTACCAACCCTTAGCTGTGTAGCACTAGCTGCCGCGTTAATCATCTGCTGCAGACCCACAGGAGACATTACTGTCCTTTCCTATACATTTGCCATTTCCATCAGCTCACTTGTCACTAGATCATTACTGTACATGTCATACGTGTGTTTGTAATACATAAGCATTCTTTGAAGAGCTTAAACTGCCGTCATATATTAATTAACGAGCCTCAGGTTAAAATACGCAGCTTCCGGGACGGCCGGGCCAGCTGCCGTGGTTTGTGTGTGCGCTCTGTGGCCCCATGTGAGGCCAGTGGAGATGGTTCCACGGACCTGGAGGGGCTCCGGACAGCAGAAGCTGCATCTCACTGGCTGTCTGCGCTGTCGTGCATGAAGCAGCCTGAAGGGATAGGAGTGTGGACTCGCATACCAAGAGAGGGCAATGCGGTGCGGTACATCGCTCCCGCGCGCCACACTCCCTCTCTCCCTCGTCTACCACTCAGCCTCTCCCTCCTATGTCTTCCTGCTCCGCCTTCATTCTCATGCAAGCTCTCCGGCCCCCCCACCCCACACCCTCCTCGCCTCGCCTCTTTAATCATCATTCAGCTAGCTAGATGGCCAATGCTGGTCTGATTGACATGCTACAGCAGAAGTTAGGAATCCCAATTGCTGCAATTCAGTCCGCGATTAGCGCTTGTTCGGACTTGGAATGGAACCTGAACTAGCTGATGATTTGACCCGACCTGCCGACTGATAATTAAGATCTGAGTGGGACTGAATGCTAAAAGAAGAAGCTGCCAAACTGGATGCGGCATCAAGCGTCAGGAGATTAGCTTTAATTACAGGTCAGCGCAGTGGCTTAGTAGGTAGGGTTGGCACTGCAGCCGCCCCCCCAGCTGTATGCGTGCGTGTCCCCCTCCCACGCTTCGTGACAGCTTCCTCCCAGAGCCTAAAGACCGTGTGATCCAGGTGAACTTCTGACTTTAAATTTCCTGTCTGGTGCCTCTTGATGGAGCACATCCTCCTTCACACTCGACGTTCCAGCACTGGTTCTTAGTCACTGCGTCCTGATTGTATACGTGGTTAAAGAAGACACGCGGATGAGATGAGATGATATACGGATAGATTGCTTTAACTCCAGTACTGCTTTAATCCTAGCAATTATATCCATCCATCTATCTTACAACCATTTATCCTGGTCAGGGTCGTGGCTTGGGGGGGGGGGGGGTGGAATGTCAGACTATTACAGGGTAACACAGACACACACAATTATAGTCTATGGGTAATTTAGAAATACCAATTAGCCTAACTGCATGTCTGCAGGCTGTGAGAACCTGCAGACTGTGAGAACCTGCAGACTGTGAGAACCTGCAGACTGTGAGAACCTGCAGGCTGTGAGAACCTGCAGACCGCACACGCACAGAGCTGGCCGGAAATCAAGCCCCCATCCCTGGAGGTGTGAGGCGCTGAACCGACGGTGTGACCCTCTGAACTTCCGGGCCGGGATATATTACATGACAAAACGGGAGCTTGGGGTTCGGTGTTTTTTACGGCGACCCCCCCACACATGTGATGTCATACAGGTACAACAGGAGCTCTTCCATTATCAGTTAAGGAGCTCCTGGAACATTCTAGAAAAACACATTCCACTTATCTCTGATTAGAACGGCTGCTGGGTCCCAAACCAACTGAACGCTTCTGCAGCCTAAACATGCTTTAAGCTTGAACTGCCGCTGTGTATGAAATGCTACATAAATAAACTTTCCGTACCTAAAAATATCAGACAATTAATGTGATGATAAACAACATAAAACCATAAGGATTGAGATATCAGTCCCAAGCTCTATACAGGTACATTAAAATAATGCTATGTTTAATAAGCAATAATACTTGAGATATTTGCAGATTACTTACAACATGACTAGTTTGCCATAGGAACATTTACAGTCGAAAAAAAATAGTATATTTGGGATCAGCCAATAGAGTCGTGCCTTTAAAATGTTGCATTTTAACTCGCAGAATCACAAAAGGCCAGATTGTAAGTGTATCTGACCCCAGCCATCTGAGACATCAGGCCTGTTTAACAAGCATGTAAAAACCCTGTGAAGGCAAATATGAACAAAACGAGAATCGCCAGTCAACATTACATAAAAGACCCTGACATTGATCTGCTTAAGCTTTTATGGAATTCATGCTGCACTTAAGGTAAGTCAAGAAAATACTGATTTTACTTTCTGGTTCACTGGATCACCATAAAAAGCCATCGCTCCTATACCAAAGAGCAGTTGTAGCGTATCATGTGCTGGATAACAGTGCTCAAGTTGCACACTTGCTCACAAACTATCGTGTTACACATCACCGTGTCCATCCTCAAGGGAATCCCATCATTCAAATGGGCGATGGAGTCATTCTGGAAGAAACTGAAGCATCTTAAAGAAACAGTCAGTATGACTGTTCAGTCCCCCACTGTCTGTTTAAGAGAGGCATCTCACTGTATTTATACAACAATTCCTGGCAGTCCGTAAAACAAAACAGGACCATTGGTTTCTGTGTTCCCTATAAAAATATTGGATGCAATCATACGGCACTGCGTTGATGTCATAGGCCGATGGTACGATACATATGAAGTCTGAGCGTAATGAAGGAAGCACGCTGCATGCACTCATGTCTGTGAGTCCCGGCACTCACGGGGACCCAGACGGGAATGTGCGCAGGGGTCCCTCCGGCGTCTCTGCATAAATGATTCACAGTGGAGATCTGCAAGTCTGACGTTCTAAACCATCAATATGAATCCTTAAAAGATTTAAATGCAATTCTGCACATCTGAACAGAATTCCATGAATCTAAAGCCCCCATAGGTACATATTTATAAGGTGACTATTACCCACTGTCTTCCCTTTGCTGGTAATTGGCGATGATTCATTGGGATTTCTCTGGGGAAGTCTGCAGAGAGATCCATCACTGAATATTCCCTGCCGCTTGTGGACACGCCCGTTTGATAAGTGCTCTTAAAATACTGCTTCTTCATTTCCCAACCTCCTCAGAAAGTGTTTATCATTTTTCAGTGTTCAGTATCACAAAGAACAAAAAATCCTTCAGTCAAAGAACTGACCTACAGTACTGCACTCATTACTGTTATTCATTCATTTTCCAACCCGCTTTATCCTATTGGGTCGCGGGGAAGGGGGGGGGGGGGGGTCCGGAGCCTATCCCGGAAGCACGAGGCAGGGAACAACCCTGGACAGG
>JAODKF010000116.1:10786856-10799688 GCA_026779585.1 Mormyrus proboscirostris
CATGGAGATTCACTGGAAGGCATGGGTGTTCATTTGGAGACCTGGGCATAATAACGGGGCGACGTGTGTGTGACTGAACCTGAGCACAGTCACACATGCACCCTGCGCATTAATACAGGCAGCAGCTCGGAAGGCTCTTCCATTTCGAGGTAAAAACAAAAACCTATTCAATTAAAAAGACAGGTGGGACGATAGCTGTTCGTTTTATACAATCACATCATATGACTGACAGTAAGACTGAAGTAATCCATCATAATCAGATGGAAATTCACTTATTTCCTTCACATTTGACAATATTTCCCTTGGAGTACAATAAAAAGCGCTTATAACATTAGGATTCTAATGGTGGGGTCTAACTGCACCCTCCAGAGAGAGTAACCATAGTACAAAACTATAGAGGCGCAGGGTAAAAGCTAGCAGGTTAAATATCATCGTAGTAAACCAAAGCTATTTACAAACACTGGAAAACAATAAATAAACATAAAGCTTCAATTACCAATTATCATACCTTTCATTTTAACCTAGACTACAGATTTAATAAAAACACTGTAAGGAAAGGGTTAAATTATTGGTATATCTGAATAAAATAATTTAATTGTTGTTGTAATTTCATTACATTACAATGACAATTACCAAAAACTCTTTATTTTAGCACATTTAGGAAATACCCCAAAGAGGGTAACACATGGCTGTTTTTAAATGTGTGGGGAGTTTGCAGATTCTTCCAATGTCCTCCCTCAGCCCATAGATATGCAGTTAGGCTAACTGGTGCCTCCACATTGCCCATAATGCATTGTGTGTGTGAGCAAAAGTGTACCGTATGTATTCTGTGAAGTACTGGCATTTTATTCAAAAAGTCCCCCCCACGACAGGATATGGAAGTGGCTAGAAGATGGATGGGTGGGTGAATGGATGAATGGATGAATGGATGGATGGATGGATGACATCTGTTTAGGGGTAGCTACAAACTGCTCAGGTTAAAAGAATTCAAAACAATTCTGCATATTCTGTTACTTTTAAAATACTTCCCAAGATCTATGGCTAAAATTGTGGTTCTGTGTTTACCTGATTTCCATGTGAAAAGCACTGAAACCTTGACTGAAACACGCAAATAAAATCGGGGCTGGGATGTGCCCCTACGGTCATGCACAGCCGATTCGATTCGGCTTCCTGCATTTCAAAACAAGAGTGGTAAGATGGTCTGGACAGGGCAGAAGAAGACAGGAGGTCAAATATCTCCAATGCTGTGAGCGGTACGTGCACTGCAGGCTATTCAGTTTGACTGCTGATTTTTTCTCAGCTCAGAAACCTTGTTTTCCCCTTTCTGAGCATCAGCGTTTCCTGCACAAAGGGATATATGATGACGCTGGCAGCAGAGCTGTGCTTTGTACATTAAAACGACGGCTGCCCTCTCGCCTCCCCACGCCAACACGCGTGGAGCACGGCAGTCGTGGCAGGGAGGAGATCAAATCACGCCATGAAGGACAATGAGAAAAGGGTGCTGCACTCTCGACAATTCAAAGCCGTCCACCTGCTCTGCTGCAGGACGTTTGCAGGCATCAAACAAAAGGACAGAGCAGCAAGAAACGGCGAAAAAATAAGAAACTGGGCCCCCTCCCCATACAGGCTGGCTCAGGTTCGGGTCTGAAGGAAACACCTGATGGAGAGCGTCCCCCAGGGGGCAGCTGATCTGGGGGGAGGGGGTTCATTAAGGTGAGCACCTGGCGGGGAGCCAAGAGGACGGCCCTGCGCTCTGACACTGTGCAGTCGGGAGAGGACGCCAGATCAGATCAGGGCCTCGCTCCAGGCTGGCTGCCAGCCTCATGCCACTGCACAGTCCTTTTCCCGGACAGCCCGTGTCCTGCAGCTTAAGAGCGAGGCTCCGAATCATCCATCATAGTGCAATTCGAACACATGGGTAATTTAGAACAATTAGCCAGAGCTATGGACTCAATGAGCCAATTAGGGATAAAATGTAAAGCAGAGAGGGGTAAAGCTCAGGGTAAACCACCCTTAGGCTTAGAGTTAAGATTTTCCGATATTATGATAAAGGTTCATGCTGTTTCCTAAAGGCCAGATGGGACCACAGATCAGTAAGACTTGCAATAGAAAATGCTGCATTAATTTGAAACATATATAAAGTAAAATGAAAACAGAGTCATAATAAAGCGAGCCTCAGTACTGGCTGACTGTACTCTAAACACAATCAGGAATAAATAAAAAAAAAAATACTTGTTACTTATTAATCAACATATTAAGATCTAGGCAATACTGGCTCAGTTATGTGAATATTTTGAATTGAAAAATGTGAGTGTGTGTGGTGGGGGGCTTTGCATTCCACCTGCCCCATTCTCTGTGTTGGTATAATTCTCTGTGTTTTCCTACAGATATGAGCAAAAATTGTGATGTTGGTGTCATCGCCTGTAATTGTGATGTCTCTTTTGGTTCCTCTTCTCTCCACATACTAAAGCTGCACCTGAGGCTGAATCTATTTTTTATTTTATTTTTTTTTACTAAATTACCCCCCCCCCTTTAACCAAACTGCATCCGGTTCTTACTTTTGCTTGGTGTGAAAGACCTTTTTTGTCCTGTATCTCAAGGCTCATCCTCGACATGCTTTTAGCCAAAGAAAAAGACAGGGAGAGGAAAGCATTTCTATCAAGGATCGATGTCTCCCAAATCAGAAATGCCAAAAAAGCATCGGCCTATATGAAGCCAAATACAAACACATCACCTTAACTGCCAGTGCTGCTTCCAGCTGCCATCAGCTGAGATATCAGTGAGTTCTAATTACCGGTAGCGGAAATATACCACTTCATAGATCACTGCTACCCATAAAACACATTATTGTGCTGATTTTTTTAAAGCAATTAAAAATGTGCACGTACAGTAAGACTGAGGCAGGCACTCCTGAGATACTCCTGAGGTACTCAACGCAGGCAGTGAGTGGCCTAGCAGGCTAAAGGCCGATTTACTTCTGCATCAAGTTGACGTCATAATTACAGCGTAGCTGTGGACCCGACTGTGTAGAAATGCGGCGACGTAGACCGCAAGAGCTGTGATTGGTCCGCTTCATGGCGCTTGTCTTTTTATGGGAATAAAGAAAGCGTACATCCCAGGTGTACTTATATCGCTGAAGCTGAAGCGTTATTTATAACTAGCATTAAATACCTCACCTAGCAACAGGTCTACAAAACACTCAGGATAAAAACACCAATACCACTTAGATACATTAAGTTTATCCATACTTTACAAGATTAAAAAAGAAGTAGCAGTAACTTTAGAAGGGAAAAGGCATAAAAAAAAAGTAACTTTGTAGGAGCTAGAGCAGGGGTGGGCAATCTTATCCACAAAGGGCCGTTGTATATGTGGGTTTTCGCTGCAACTCCCTAATTAGATTACTAATTAGAGGACTGATTGGCTGAAAAGTCCTCACACCTGGGTTTGAACAGCTGACCTACAGGTTATCCCAAAAACCTGCATATACAGCGGCCCTTTGCGGATAAGATTGGCCACCCCTGAGCTAGAGATTTATGAGAAGTTTGCAGCAGCAAAAATGTAACCAGGAGTCGAAAACTGTATACTTTGTTAAATGTTTGTTTTTTCTCTTTCAATTGTGCAATTCAACAATTGAATATATCGCAGGCTGGGAAGACAATAAACACTGTATCCAAAACAATGTATCACCTAGTGTTTTGGCCGTGTAATTGGTAAGTGACACAGACAGACCAGCACACAAGTATAAATGCTCTCAACGGCGTAGGTCATGGCGCAGACTCGACACAGAAATGCAAATCAGCCTTGTCTCCATGTCTGTGATGGGACGATCGCAGGTTTGAGTCCCATCTTTGGTAGAATAGTTACACGGGTAAGCTTGGCCCTTAACCCCCAGCTGCACGGCTGCTGCACGTTGACTGACCCTGTACTGTGACCCCCAGGCTATGGAGGGGCGAAGAGAAGAATTCCAATGTACCTGTACTCATACTGCAAATGGCAAATAAAGGATTCATCGTTTTACGATTGCAGGGCAATTTAGAGATACCAGTCCGCATCGTCGCATGTCACAGGGTGGTAACTGGAGCACCCAGAGGGAACCAGGAGGAGAGGTGAAAACCTCACACACACAGAGGCAACCATGGGGATCAATGCCGCAACCCTGGCGAGGGGACAGAGAGCTTCACTGATACCCACTGAGCCTTCACAGGTAGCTAATTTTCAGAATTTTTAAATCATTATTTAATGAGGTGTTTGTGACAGAAGGTGATGCACCACTGATAAGTCAGGGCAGGGGTCGCAGTCACACTTCAGCCCCCCCGGGAGGGCAGATAGAGGATCCTCCCGAACGTGTGCAGTGATAAACCCAGTCATCTGCTGCCTCCGCAGACACCCTCCACTGTCACTAGGCAGGGTTCGTCTCTTTAATGGGATTTATTCTCTGGGAAGGCTAGTCTTACAAGGTCCCCTGCATATGCCCCTAATTTCCATCACTCATACGCAGAACATCAGCCTCCTGCTTTCCTCTCACTTGACGCTTCCCTTCCACTCATCATCTCATTAACGGTTCAAGGTATAATGTGAAAAGAAATAATTGACAGGAGTGCTGAGTGTCTCCCTGCGCCCTGCATTGCTGTGGGGGTGAAAACACCATGCACCTTCATTACTTAAGCATTGTTATATCTCATTACCTTTGCACTTGTCTTTACTTACATCTACCTCATAAGAGCTGGCAGAAGTCCAGCACCAGAGAATACAATCTCTGAACCTTTCAGCAGCTTTCTAGTGAAGACAAATTGCCAGTTTGTTTGGGGGCCTTGCTGAGTGATCTGTATTAATAGCTGGCTGGCGTTCAATATGTTGCATGGGTAAACTCCATTAGCAGGTTAGCGCTGACGGTGTTCGCTTCACCTCTAGGCCCTACAGTATCTAGGACTGGGCAAAATAAACGACATGTTGACTGACTGTCGATTAAAATTTAAACAATAAGAAAATGAGAAACTTCTAAATCACATATATTGCTTGACATCACATTTCAACCTATAACATCGCAGAAATGAATGCAATTCCAGCCAATCATATGGTAGTGTTTTAAGAATGGACAACCTATGGCCAGCAAATGCCCAGCAAGGTTGACTGAGTCAGTGGAGCACCTCACCTGCTAATGTTTAGGTAATATCACGGAGAGGTGAGCACTCCCTCAGAGGAAACTTCAAGTCTCGGTGAAGAAAGAGGCGGCTCAGCAGCCACAACGTCTTTTTAAAAAGGAGATAAGCAAGGCAGAAACACTCCAGTGGTGTGGCAGTGTGGCAACACATAACAGAGTCAGGCTGTATATTGAAAACTCTTGCCAACTAAAACTGGAAATACTACAAACTTATTTCACCACTTAAGGCGCCACCATCCAGCAGAACATATAGAAAGCACTTACAGTCACAGACACCATCAATTACAGTTTCCACTTTTAGGGTTTTCACTTTCAGTCTGAAGAAATGTGATACAAATCGCATCCTGCGTTGCTTCAAAATGAGATGCAGCATTTTATTTCTCACAACGGGACAGGTGGCAACTCTGCCAGCATTGGCAAACCCGAACTGCAAGGCCATCAGAGAGAAAACACATCGACAAACTATATTCTGAGTATGTTTAAGGGGAACCTGAATGAAATTTTAATAAATAAAAAAAAAAAAAACGGATCCTTGCAGTAAAGAAATAATGACTTTCATCATATCGTGATTATTTTCCATATCAACTGATATGAAGAGAAATTATTATAATAAAATATTTTACCATATAGCTCAGCCCTAAATCTAGGGTTGGGTGTCAGAAGAAAACCACAGGGATCCCAGCCAGATGCCCCCCCACTATGATTAAATCCCCCCACCACACTCCCCACAAACTCTATATGAAAGATCTACACAGTTTTTCCACAACAATTCATACGGACTTATAGTAACACACTTCTCCATGCTTATATTAAAGACCCTCTCACAGATATAAATAGGCAGTGAACTTCTGCATATCCAGAATCTCAAAGACAGCTAAGCTAGATGCAGGGTAGTCACCACTGTGATGCGTAGGACCACAGGCATTTAAGAAAAATGCATCTCCACACACACAAATCACACATACCTGCAACCACAGGTGCACTTAAGGGCGAACAGAGTACCATCATCCACAACACCACCCTACACAGCAAGCATCAACATTTAGACTCATCTAAGGTCATTTAAACTTTATTGACTACACACAAATGTTGGAGAGAAATTTGCATATTAACACACACACACAAGTTGGTCTTCCTATCTAAATGGGGACCATCCATTCATTTCTATAGGGAAAACCCTAATCCCAGTCATGACACCCTTAACCCCAACCCATCCCATTTTTACTTTTTGATTGCATTCACAGATTTTTATAAAACTGAGGTTATCCAAATGGGAACCTCAAAAGATGTCTCCAAAAATAGGGAAATTTCAGGTTTTACTGCACTTTGGGGACAATTTGGTCCTCAAATGTGATCTATGCAAACCCCATACTGTACACACACACACAAACACACACACATAAACACACACACTTGCAAAAATACATACATTTCTGTACAACAACACAAAAGTCATAACGCAGCTCCCAAACGACACCCCCCCCCCCTGCCCCATCTCCAACACATCTGGGGGGTCTACCCTCAGCATTACAGAGCTATGGGGTTTAATTAAGTCCTAAGCTATGGGGTTTAATTAAGTCCTAGAACAAATTCTTCAGTGACACCGAGTGGATTATAATTGCTATTTATTTGGCACTTGCTGCTGTCACAAAGGCTACAACACTTGTCGACATAAGAGAAAACTGTCTAGATCACCCTGGTCTAAGAGGATATCTGAAAAGATTACAATTACTAATGTTAATTGCTTCAGGACAATTCATAATTCTGTCAATCCATCAAATGTTAAGCACTCTATAGAAATAATGATGATCGTAGAGCTAAATAAAACAAACGGAACTTAAAAACGTAGCCGGTAAGTGTGCTTAGTGAAAAGCCCATAGAATTGTGCCGAGTGCCTCCTCCACTGAGACCGTGTCAATAGCTGCTGATGACCTAGAAAAGTGCATTAGAAAGCAGTCCTTGGGACATCAGTAACCAGAAATGCAGCCTCTCTGCCCAGGAGCAAAATCAGTCCCCTAAGGCACCGGTGAGGTTAGACTGTCTAAAAGGTCCCTATCACTGTGACTTCTGGCCGAACAAGACTGTGAGCTGGGAGATTTCCCAGTAGAAATGAGCAGCACTTCAGGACAAATGTTTTACACCTCTGTTCACTCATATACGCCCACTGACCCGGGGTCACGAGGACCCAGGGAGCAGCACACAGACAGAGTGTTATGCTAACTCTTGCTTCTTACGGCACACTGCATACTGCTTCTCTAAATAATATAAAAACTATAAATAACGTACAGAATATCCTGAGCTCAGAACCAGAACAATACCCAAAATAAACAACACAACTTTAGGACTAGAGAACATCAGTAGAACCTGATTCAGAATCAGCTCCTTATCAAAAAAACTGAAGAACCTTTGAGGGGAAAAAAAGATTCTCAAATCTTGCTTTTAACTGTGATCTATGACAGGTTTTATATTTATTGAAAGATAATACCTGGTGTTCCATAAAACAAATGACGACACTACTCGCCAAAAGTATTGGATCACCCCTCCACATCATTGAATTCAAATGTTCCAATCACGTCCATAGCCACAGGTGTATGAAAGCAAGCACCTAGGCATGCAGACTGCTTCTTCAAACATTTGAAAAAGAATGAGTCACTCTCAGGAGCTCAGTGAATTCAAGCACGGTACTGTGATAGGATGCCACCTGTGCAATAAGTCCATTCGTGAAAGTTCCTCGCTACTAAATATTCCACGGTCAACTGTTAGTGGTATTATAACAATGTGGAATCAGTCGGGAACAACAGCAACTCAGCCACAAAGTGATTACACATAAAATCACAGAGCGGGGACAACGCATGCTGAGGCACATAGCGTGCAGAACTCGCCAACTGTCTGCAGAGTTAATAGCTACAGACCTCCAAACTTTGTGTGGCCTTCAGATTAGCTCAGGAACAGTGTGTAGAGAACTTCATGGAATGGGGTTCCATGGCTGAGCAGCTGCATCCAAGCCGTACATCACCAAGTGCAATGCAAAGCGTCGGATGCAGTGGTGTAAAGCACATTGCCACTGGACTCTAGAGCAGTTGATATGTGTTCTGTGGAGTGACGAACCAAGCTTCCCTATCTGGCCATCTGATGGACGAATCTGGGTTTGGTGGTTCCCAGGAGAACAGTACTTGCCTGACTGCATTGAGCCAAGTGTAAAGTTGGATGGAGGGGAAATTATGGTGTAGGTTTGTTTTTAAGGGGTTGGGTCTGGCCCTTTAGTTCCAGTGTAAGTGAAACTCTGCTACAGCATTCACAGCCATTTTGGACAATTTCATGCTCTCCTGTTTGTGGGAACAGTTTGGGGATGGCCCCTTCCTTTTCCAACATGACTGCACACCAGTGCACAAAGCAAGGTCCCTAAAGACATACTGTAGATGAGCGAGTCTGGTGTGGAGGAACTTGAGTGGCCTGCACAGAGCCCTGACCTCAACCCGATAGAACACCTTTGAGATGAATTAGAGTGGAGACTGTGAGCCAGGCCTTCACATCCTACATCAGTGCCTGACCTCACAAATGCTCTCCCGGAAGAATGGTCAAAAATTCCCATGTACACACTCCTAAACCTTGTGGACAGCCTTCCCAGAAGAATTGAAGCTGCCAATAGCTAACTTTAATATATAGCCAACTCTATACTAAAGCATATGTATTAAGAATGGGATGTCATTAAATTTCATGAGTGTGTAAAGGCAGGTATCTCAATACTTTTGGCAATATAGTGTACACATCCGTCCATAATGACTTACTAACAATGGGTCACTGTGAGCATGGCACCTTTCCCAGGAGGCAGAGGGTACGTGGCTTGATGCCTGTCCACTGCAGGGCACACACTCACACCACAAACCCTATAGTGCTAACCTACAATCCACAATATCACTCCACAGGCACAACCGAATCTAATTCAGGCTCCTCAAATACATTGAAGGTGTTTTTATTGTACTGATAGAGGCGCTAAACCTTTAATTATGAGTCGATTCTGAGTAGAACAAAGCAGCTTCATTGTGGCTACTTCAGTCAAATGTCTACCACTTGCTCCTTAGGAAAAGCAATCTTGATATTTTCGAACTTTTTGCAATTTCACGTTAAAAAGCAAAACCTTTTTAGTTCCACTGTATCATCAAATCACCCGGAGAGGTTTTTTTTTTTTAAATGAGTTATTAAGGGTATTAAAGAGGATAATGGATATTATCACAGAAGTTAGATGTTGTATGAGCAGAAGACATCACTAAAAGAAAGTGCCAAATTATTAGGGTGGATTGTGGAGCGGCACAGCCCACAATTCATCCCCAGTGACCCTGTAGAGTACAGGTTTGCGTCCTTTTGATGTTCAAGGATCAGTTTACGTTGTGCAAAAATTTCACGGGTGGTAAAATTTGCTGGGCGCGTGTTGAAAATGTGTACGGAGCACTCTGCCGATGCTGCCTGGCACGCAAGTGCCGTAGGCAACCGAGTTAAAAAGGGGAAAATGACAAATAAATGGGCAGAAACAGGTGGCAGGTGGGAGTAAAAGCGAAAGCAGCAAGAGGTGTTTGATCGCATCCAATCTTTCCAAGACAGAAATGGATGTGATTGTTGCACCACAGCACTCAATTAAGCGGGAGATGTGATGCAGCGGAGCTCAGGGTGAAGTCCATTCTGAGGCCTGCGTGAGGCTCGGAAATGCTGGCTCTGGTGCTCGCTGCCACTGCCAGCTATCGGGGCTCGTGCAAACGGAACGTAGCTGGGCTCCACTAACTAGGCGAAGAGGGACAGCGCTGCCAGCTGTGGGACAAATGGAGGAGACGGGAGGAGACTGAAAACTGACAATAAAGGCAGTGAGGTTTGGCGAGAGGGCCTGCTTCGCTTTGTTTCAGCCATCGCTCTGTCTGCTCCGTGTTTCTGGAAGATTCTGAGTGCCACTGATTCATAGTAGTGTTTACATTGATAAAAAGCAGCCTCTGAATACCACTGCTCTGCGGTGGGTGTACTGCAGCTCACATTGGGCCACTATACTGTACCTGCAGCTCTTCTGATATTAGAATTTTTGTGAATCATGCTAACATCTTACAATCTGGGAAATCGAAGAATTTACATGTACTGAGTCCCACCTCACCAGGCCCCAGATATCATATATGGCTTAAGAAGACAACTGCTAAAAAATGGAGACAGTTTATGTACTTTAGGTGGAGTGGTAGCTCTGAGGCTAGGGATCTGTACCAGCAAGGTTGCTGGTTCAAATCCCGTGAATGCCCAAAGTGATTCTATTGCGTTGGGTCCTTGAGCAAGGCCCTTAACCTGCAATTGCTTCATCCTGAGTATGATGTTAATCTGCATCCGGCCCTGCAAGCAGGTCCTCCAACTAACTGGGAAATTTTGGGGCTGCTGGCAGGATTGGCACTCCAGCCACTGGAAAAAAACTCTGTTCCATTTGGGCTAGTGTGCAGCTGAGGTATCACCCACTGCATGGCTGCACTCAGGTTCTCATGCCTGAGGCGGTTTGTCCTGTGGTGGGTGTGG
The DNA here is from genome assembly GCA_026779585.1 of Mormyrus proboscirostris. Classification (NCBI taxonomy): domain Eukaryota; kingdom Metazoa; phylum Chordata; class Actinopteri; order Osteoglossiformes; family Mormyridae; genus Mormyrus; species Mormyrus proboscirostris. The sequence continues at coordinate 10,797,556 of JAODKF010000116.1, forward strand.
CAACACACTGTAATCAGTGCATGCTCCTTTACCTCTTATGTACTTTAACCAAAATCATTTTGATAATTTCATCGTTATAGTGACAAATCAAACTTTTTGGATGTACTATCCAGTGGATAACTATCTCTCCCTGCTATCCTCAAAGGCAAAATTCATATTTTAATATGTATGCAAATGCTGCAATAGAATGCAATACTAAAATAGAACAGCTCAAAGACATGATGCTTGTTCAGTTGCACCATTTTTGAAGGTCTCATTAGTCAGACATCACAAGCGTGTGCAAAAAAGACATCACCAGAATTCCCGAAAAAAGGGGAAGCTGCCTCTTTCCCCAGTGCCACATTAAGCCGGTTTTCTCAAACCCGGCTTTGGAAGGAACCGCTGCACAAGCTGGCTTCTGAACTACCTGCTCCTGAACTACGCTAGACTGCGATGCCGTGGTACCTATCGAGATGTTGCATGTATTCAAAGCTAAAAGCAGCAGGATCTTTGTAAATAATACAAAGCGATATCCGTGCCAACAATGACGCTAAAAATATCGGCCCGGTTCGACGGCGCTGCTTTCTGCCCCTCAAACAAACCGGAACAAATTTCCATATGACCTACATCACATTATCACGCCCACAATACTAAGCACTGCCCACAGCATTGCAATGGCTTAATTGTTCAGAGGCTGTTTGTCATTAACAATATTTTACGGAATCTCTCAATAAGAGAGATTCCGTAAAATCCAGGCTGAAACGATCACGTGATTCTTGTGTCCTTACCTGATCCCGACCACGACTTAAAAGAAAAAATGTTGTCCTCATAAATTTGCCATTCACAGTAACTATATCTACCCTGTGGTTTGCCATCCTGTCCTGAAATGTGCCAACGGGGACCCTATTCTATTAGCCATATCGTCACTGTCCAGTGAAAAATATGTATCTACAAAAATCTATTATTTCAGGAATGTAAAAAACATAAAAACAATTTCTCAGAAACAACTTTGCAAAATAAACCTAAATCAGTGTCACTGAATACAAATGTTATCTCGTACAAACAGAAATACTAGTTAAATATATGACTTCATAAAACCTCTTTTCTTTGGCCGATTACATGTCAAATGCTATTAACAGACAGATGAAAATGGGCATATTTCATACACAGAAAAGAATGACATTTGTTAAAAAGGACATCAGTGCTTTCATTGGATAGTAATGGTGCGTGCTGTGCTTCTCCATTCACGGTTTTTTTACACATGTCAGAAACAGGAGTATGTGCACTGTGACATTACACCGCTATGTCAGTTATGAGTAGTGGCGCATCCCGCAGCCCCGGTGGAAGCAGACCTGAGCGACATGCCCCGCCCCCTCACCGTGACGGTCTTTATACGCCCCCCGCCCTTGGTGCAGGTCCAGCCAGAGCGGTTGAAGAGGAGCCCGCAAACCTCACCCTCGGAGCAGGGAGCCATCTCACACCACTGCCGGCTCTTCACGATGCGGGCTGCGGGCAGAGAGAGAGGACGCTCAGGAACGGGCACAGAGGACAGCCGGCTTGGGGACCAACAGATAGGGACAGTGGAGAGACAGTTAGTGCAGTACATACTGCATCTATGTACAGTATGAGAAAAAGAATCCATGCACCATCAAGCATACTACCTGACCTGGATGTTTACCAATGACATAGCCTGACCCTTGTGGAAGTCAAAAATTATTAAAAACTATCAATGAAAATCGTGTATTTCAGCCAACTTGTGTAACTAGGTAGTGAGTACGTAGACCTGTACAGAAACGGCACTCCCTGCACAATCCTGACAAAGACTTCTGAGTGAGCAACGTCCGACGTGTGTGGTTGCAGCTCCAGCGGCCTTGTGGGATAGCATAGGGTCCGTTTTACACGGGCCGGCGAGTGCCAGCTGCCTCCGGTGCTGCACGCAGTCAGCGGGCTGGGAAAAACAGGCGGCGGGCTACAGTATAAAGGGTATCGCCGCTTTCGCCAGTAATTCGCGAGGCTCTGTTCCCCCTTCCCAGGGGTCCCTGGGAGGCTGAGGGGCTAAAGGATGATTGCAGACCAGCAAGGAATTGAGCAGAATGAGAGGTGTGTGTATAGGTGGGTGTGGGGGGGGGGGGGGGGGATTGTGCCAAGATATCT
>JAODKF010000116.1:10804421-10819368 GCA_026779585.1 Mormyrus proboscirostris
TGCCGGACACACATCCTCACATCCCTTTGCCAGACACACATCCTCACATCTCTTTGCCGGACACACATCCTCACATCCCTTTGCCAGACACACATCCTCACATCCCTTTGCCAGACACACATCCTCACATCTCTTTGCCGGACACACATCCTCACATCTCTTTGCCGGACACACATCCTCACATCTCTTTGCCGGACACACATCCTCACATCCCTTTGCCAGACACACATCCTCACATCTCTTTGCCGGACACACATCCTCACATCACTTTGCCAGACACACATCCTCACATCCCTTTGCCAGACACACATCCTCACATCTCTTTGCCAGACACACATCCTCACATCTCTTTGCTGGATACACATCCTCACATCTCTGTACTGGATGTGGAGCAGCACACACTTCCTGTTTTGCCTCCTCCTCCTCTTTATCTGGCCATCTGTGATGTACCAAGCCACCCCAGATGAGAGTGAGAGAGGTAGGGAGAGAGAAGAAGAGAGTGAGAGAGAGGGGGGGAGCGAGTGAGAGATAGAGAAGGAGAGAGAGAAGGAGGGGAAAGAAAAGGAGAGAGAAAGAGAGAGGTAGGGAGAGAGAAGCAGAGAGAGGGAGGGGTAGGGGGAGAAGGAGAGAGAAAAGGAGAGGGGGAAAGAGAGATAGAAAGAGTGGGAGGAGGCGAGAGATAAAGGAGAGAGAGAGGAATGGGGAAAGAGGGAGAGAGAAAGAGAGAGAAAGAGAGAGAGGAGGCGATAAAACGAGAGCGAGAGGGAAGGAGAGAGATAGAGCGAGAGAGAAGCAGTGAGAGAGAGAGAGAGAGGGAGGAGGAGAGAGAGAGAATGAGGGAGCTCTTTTACACCAAGCTGGCCTGGATCTGGCCCAAACTGAGCAGACCAATTTAGCTACTTGCGAGAGACAAGAGCATGCTAACGTCACCTCTCTCTGAGAACACTTTCAAAAAGGAGTCACACCCACGTTGTTCGACAAGGGAATTAACCCCAGTGGGGATGCCGTTCAGGGTGCTTTCATTGCACCCACTTCCTCCAGCAGCAAAGACCTGCCCTCCGCCTGGGTGGCTGTGGGTGGCCATGCCATTAGATTTCAGTGGCCTCTCTCTGTCTTAACAGCTCACAGATGAACGGCTTTTATGCGATAAGCCCTGAAAAAATGATCCTGCTGGTTTAGAGCAGGCTGTAGGAAGAATAAGTCTTTTTTTTAATATGCCCCAAGCTATGACAACCATTACATCACGCGGCACATGCTTAATCGATCTGACACGAGTTTTCAACTGCTTTTCCGAACGATGGCACTTGGGCTTGTCTCCCTTTTGAACGAGGAGCATGTGAGGATGAGGACAGATATTGTTCATTAGTACCGACAGCCACAGGGACAGGGGACATTAGCACAGAACTCTGCAGAGAGCAGTAACTGTCGAGATATTAGCCACTAAGAAAGGGTAGGCACACGTGCGCACACACACACCTGTGCGAGTGCACAGAATAATGTTGTTATTTCGGCTCTCCAGGTACATCTGCGTTCGTGACATTTGTGGGTGGAATTCCAAAGACCCCATGATGTTCCGCTGTGCGTGTGGGATGTTCCTGTTTGCATAATGAGTGACTGTCACTTTCCCACCAGGGCTACAATATGCTTATATGCTCCTAAAAAAATATTAATGCAAGCGTCAGTAAGTACACAGTAAGTTAGGGCCTTTCATCAGGCACTGCAGAGCTCTGATCCTGACACCCCCTCTTGGCTGTCTACCAGGAGCTCTGTGGAAGACTCTGCAATGTGCCGAGTGTGTGTACGCCTGTCCGTACGGCTCTGCAGCAGTGTGTGTGAGCATATCGGCACACACACACACACACACACACACACACACACACACACAAACACACATATACGGTCATAGCGATGGTCCCTTCTGGCAACCTCAAGCCAGCCTCCGACCTCTGACAGCTGCCGTCACATTCGTCACTGCGGTTACACTCGCTCAGGCCTGTCTTCACATCTGCTGACACTCCAGCCCCCCCCCCCGCAGCCCCGAACAGCACCGGGCCCGAGGTCGGGCCAAGACAGATAAAACAGAGCTCGTCAGGCCAGCCGTCAGGCCCAGCCGGGAGCTGTCACCACTGCATGACCATAAGCGACACTTCAAAGGTTTCCCAAAGGTCAGCGTTACAGTGTTTACCCTGGTATCATCCCTGTCGTTTTGTCCAATCAGCATGAAAGGCCGAACTGTAACTCACACCTTTTCCAGTGCAGGCATGCGTGTAGCCAGGCTGACTGCAACACCCCCACCTACACATCCTATAAACTGAGAATGTGTTTATATAGCAGTGCTTCCCAATCTGGTCCCCAGAGCTCAGGTAGAGATTTGTGAGGGAGCAAAAATGTGGTCTGTCTGGCAGGGAGCTGGGAGGCAGCTCAAATGTGGACTGTCTGTGAGTCCCAGGGACCGGCTTGGGAAACACTGGTATATAGAAATGTGTAGGTAAATAAAATGCATTTTATTTCCCCCCTGTACTCAAGGGAAGTCCACAGATTGCATGTACAAATAATTAAACCACTTTCCAGAAAGCATGCGACCAACTATCCAAAACGTGATTTTAATTAAGAGACGTAACATAAGCCTCCAGGTCAAGGGTACAGCTAGCCACCACAGCAGTTGATTAACCTCTAAACGCACATTATTCCAATTCCAGTTATACTATATGTATAATGAATCCGAAGTGGCTTTTGATTATCTTTATTGAAAAATGATTCGCCTCAGCTCAGTGGGTAGTGTCATTGCCTCACACCTCCAGAGATGGGGCTAGAATCTCAGCTCTGCTCAATGTGGGTGCAGGTTGCATGTTCTCCTTCTGTTGCGTGGGCTCCCTCCTACAGTCCAAAGACATGCAGTTAGGCCAACTGGGGTCTCGGAATTTCACGTAATGTATGATGGTCTGTGTGTCAATGTTGCCAGTCAAAAGTTTGGACATGCCAAGCTGCATACAAGGATTTGAACGGGCAACCTTCTGAGTTTGTCCTCCAACAAGCAATTTTGATTAAATCCTCTTTTAGTCAGTCCATAATTCCACATATGTTGCATATAAATATATATCTAAAATGCAGAGAATAGTGCAATCACCTTTCGGTGGATGGATGTGTCCAAACTTTTGACTGGTATTGTATGTGCCCTGTGAAAGACTGGCATCCCATCCAGGGTGTACCCCAGCCCTGTGCTGCCTGGAATAAACTCCAGGCCCCCTCTGACCCTGACCAGGATTAGCAGCTGGTAGACAGATGAATGACATGCTAGACAAAATCTGAAAAATATGGCAAAACAAGATCATTCAGGTTCCTATTCATGCATTAGCTTTGTGCTGTCAGACTCCAGCGGGTGCCGTGTCATATTGGAGTTAGAGAGTAATAATTATGAGTTGATGAAATCAAGACTTACTTTTTCAAATCCCACCCAGACTTAAATAATACTGCAGGTTGTCTTGGGAAAAAAAAAGCTTTGTAGTTTCTAACACGCAGACCGAGGTAAAAGACAAATGTAAGATGCTTGGCATGCGAGACGGAAAATATCACATTAATAACAGCATTGAAAATAGCAACAAAATAAAATCTGTGCTATGGAAATGGATCCGAATCCAAATTTCAGATCCTGCTGAGGTTACATATTTAATTAATGACCAAAGAAAATTGGCCCGTGACAGAGTCTGGGAATCCTCACTGCATTAATGAGTCTTAACAGAGAGATTAGCAACCTATTCTATATTTTGTTTGTCCCACTCAGCTTATTATTAGTGTTTCTTCCTATGCGAGTGAATTTCGTGTGTCCCAGTAAAAACACTGACATGCCAGTGGAGTAACTATATATGACAAGACTCATGAGGTCCGTCGTCCCATTTCCATCGACAATACCACTCAGAAGAAGCCGTGCACTGAATGCTGGGTGAAATTAACACCAACTTTCTGCAGTACTGCTGGTCTTCCTGGTCTCCAATTCCCAGTATAAAATCATACGACATACTGACCACTGCGCTGACCACCATCTAGCATCCTGCTCTGGGCTTCGCAAAAGCCCCTCATGTTGACAACGACTCAATATTCTCCCCCTGTAGCCCTCAATCCCAACAATTGGGAGTTTCTGACTGCTCTGGAACTGTTTCCTGGCTGTTCCATACCAAAGATATTGACAGCCAACAGGCATTAAAGGTATCTTTCAATTAATCAGTTTTACGACCTTAAGAAAAGGCTGCATGTCGCCTTTCTTCATAAATAAGGCAGTTAGGGCTGAAACCAGAGTGAGCCGCGTCAGCTAAGTGAGCCCCAGAGCCACAAAGTTCAAAGCTCTGTCTATTTGCTTCCACAACAGCGGAAGAACGCCAGAAACTCAGCATCTCTGGGAGTACGTGAAACTCGTAAACGCCCATCTGCTCCGCTGGCCCCGCATCCGAGCGGCGTGGCGGTAACACTGATTAGCGGCAAATCGTGAGTCGCCTTGATTCTCCTGATAACAGGTAGCTGGTGAATTCTGTTGTGACACAGGGCATGAAGCGGCAAGGATCAACGTTCAAGCAGGTGCTTAGTTTTCTGCTGAGCGGGTGGGTTGAGTTACCATGGTGAAACGGTGCAAAAAAAATAACACAGGAGCACCAGAAAAAATTCTCATGGAGACTCAGCAAACGGAAGAGATGGAAGTGGCAAAATCATGTGAATGGCAGAAAAAAATCCACAAATTCTTTTAAAAGAAATAATCATCTCTAAAATTACCTTTTAATGCAAAGTTTAAACATCTGAAAAAACGGATCTTACAGTGATTCAAAGCTTTCAGCATCGCTGTGGTAACCACAAAAACACAGACCTTTAGCTTGCAATACGAATCCACAGTCCTGAAACAAACAGCAGACTGGAAATAAAACTCATCATCAGAAAGATGTGAAATATGAGCTTTCAAGCAGCCAAATAGATTTCTTTCAATTTCCCCATAAATAGTCCCTCTGCTTTATAGCTTCATTACATTTTGTGACAGGAGTAGCGCTTTAGACCAAATTTATGGCAAAGATCACCATCACAAACAAGGCCCTAAATTCCCTCATGTTGCTCCCTATTAAAGAAGAAAATGCAGTTTTCAATTTCTATCAAATGTGTCCCTCACCTCTGTGACCAAAAAATAGTTTCATATCTTGTTTTACAGTTTCTACAGTCGATATCACTACCAAAGCTCTTCAGAGTCTTCACCGTTCGAGACACGTAGCCCAATATGTTAAATGCTGAGAAGAATGAGCTCTACTGTAACCAGCAGCTGACGTCTTTTTAATTTAAACCGCATGAATTAACCTCCAACATGTCCTTCCTGCTGCCGACATAATTCAGTTTTCAGTATTTATTTAGATAGCACTAAAAATATGCTAACACGGCTTACTAGAATGCTAAATACTAAGACACGCATTTCAAACATGAGAAATATTTCTATTATATACTGTATATATTTATGGAAAAGAAATATTAATACAGATTAATTCAAAATAAATACACGCTTAAGGTATATTGTGATATGATATGTACTGTAGTGTCTATATTTTTATGTGGTGACACTAATATCAAATCAATATAGCTATCAGCGTATTATAGTTCAGGTAACAATAGCTTTTTTTCTTGGAAAGCTTTAACAAATTCTTTAATCACTGACCTCTGACTATGACAAGGACTATGTGAGTGGGGTGGAGCAAAGAACTGTAACAGATACAGTGGAAACCCAGGCAATTCCAAATTTATTGTTAAATAAACAGGCAGCGTTGAGAGCGCTGACAGGCCATTCGTCTACCTCCGCTGGGGCCCAATGGCAACGGCACTTTGATTCGCTGTCGCCGCCGTGACGGATGGCGTGGCTTTGTGGGAGAGCTGTCAGCGTGCGATTCACGGCCATCGGGTTAAGAGCATTCTCATGTTACTAAGCTGGCGGACGAGCAGGCAGATACAGACGCAAACAAACAAACAAATAAACCGACATGCCCGGAAACACAAAGTTCAGATGCAACCAATGATGTCACAACCAGACAAGCAAACAGAATGTAAAAACAACAGGGGAATGCCAAAAGTTAGTCTCGGTGAACGCCGATCACTACTTTGAGCTATTACGCGAACACTTGCTTAAGTTTGACAGATCTGCACAGATATACACCAATAACACTTGTATAGAAGAAAAAGAAAACTCTTAAAACATAAATCAGCTGCTATATGTCGCCTATAAATAGGCATGTATGCGTTGCAACAATTTGTTCTACAAGAAAATAGTCTAGTCCATAAATCTGTGATCCTTCCTCGCACTATTACCTACAGATCGATAACAGGAAAAAGAAACGGCTTCTACACTTGTTTGCACGTTACCGAAGCGTGAAAAAGGTATCTGATTGCTCAAAAGACAAACTAAATGTTTTTAATTTGGCCAAATGTCTCTCTAAAAACATCACAGCCACTAATCTGCCGTGATCCACATTCACAGCTCGAAGGGGAGATTTCCACCGGAGCAATTTGTGCGACCTTCGGGCTGTAATCCTGTCTTCGTTCAGTCGTAACCTGCATGTATATTACATATCATGAATTAAAATCGTCTGCGGCAAGTTCTTATCAGAGCTGAGCCCACAATGGTTGCGGAGGCCAAAGCCTGAAGATATCTGGGGGTTATTTCCAATCAAATGGGGGCCTCTGTTCTGGCTCAGATTCTCATAGACTAATGTTGTTAAATTCCCCTCAATACTGGGAGTATGTGTGTAAAACAACTTGAACACACACCCCCACCTCATGACACCCCTATTCACTGTCACCCTGCACTGGATATACAGTGCAGCTAAGATAGCAATGCAAGGATGGGTGTTTTATTACAGTAAATGTAAATGAAATATTTATAAGAGTATTTAATCATAACTATATATAAAGATAAATATTAAAAGAAAAATTAATCAGTGTGCATCAATGTGAGGTCTTCTATAAATTGGGGAGTTTGAATATAGGGGCTACAACACACTAGGGGTCGGCACAGCAGCTGTAGGGGGGTCGACAAGCACATACTGCAAATTGATTAAATGTCAATATTAACAGCCGGTTTACATGTGACAAAATACAATCACTGGACTGCAGCTACTTTAGCAATCATACATTATTGGCAGAGGGGTCTATTCTGGTTTGCTTTTGTAAAAGCACTGCATATCATTCACACCATAAACCAAGTGACAGTCCATCTATAAGCCTTCAGGAGCCTTTCAATATTGGTAATTGCTCAATATTCTAGCAATATTCTGGTGAATCCAGCAGACACCAGGAACTGCACATCTAAATTGTTTTTTTTTTTTTTTGCAGTGGATTTAAGTGTCATTAGAGGGATGGAAGTCACTTGTGGATGGAGAAGGACAGACAGTTTCTCCTGATTTAGAGTACTTATGTGATAAGAAATACCAGCACACTGCAAGGCAAAACAGTCTTTATGTGCCACCCATTTCAATGTGGTTAATGGGAAGTAGTTGTTCTTGCATTTAAACAAAAACAGATTTTGTTGCAGGTGCCCCTTGGGCCTGCAAATATACCAGCGAGCCTCCTAAGAGAAGGACCAGCGGATGCACATACGCAGTTGCTGAAAGAGACTTTGCACGGCTGGCATACGGCCGCTTTGAACTTGGAGCTGAGGGACCATGTGACGCTGGCTGGAGGAAACGTCAGAGGTAATCCAGCGAAGGAAGGGAGGGGGGGCGCGAGATGTGGAGGATGACTCGGCTGGCTGGCAGCGCTGCGAGGCGAAATCCTCCGCTGCAGCAAAGCGTCTCTCCTCGGCAAAATCAGCACTAATTACACCGAAGCCGCAGTGTTTCCCTTCCGAGAGTCGGCTCATCCGTCAAAAGTGTATTAACAAACCATTAAATGACTACACATGCCGTGAACAATTTAGCGTTTCTGGAAACCCGAGGAAGTTATTTACTCTGGGATTGTATTTAAGAAAAGCATGTAAACAATTTTTCAAGATACCAAATCAGTAAAGTTACTTAAAAACTTTATGAGACGCTTCATAATACAAGGAACAGCTACATAGTTCTACACTATACACACACATTAGACAGCAGTCATGGTGTCATACGTGTAAATTCGCGTGTAACTATATTGATTTTCAGTCCATATGGCGTTACATGAACCCTGTTGTTTGTGTAAGAGGCATCAGATAATTCCCTGGCTAGACTGAGTGGGTTTTCAGATCTGCTCAGATGCAGTTACTGCCATCGACAATGTAATGCATTTTTACTGAATGCACGATGGTATTTTTAAGGAAGGTACACTTTTTACGTCCACACCATGTCAAAAGCAAGCATTTGAGATTCGACTCAATATTAACATCCCGTCTTCCCAGCAACGCCCCCCACCCCATGCAGTTGAAATAGAATAAGGACGTAACTACTTGCCTTCTCTAAGGAGGTGAGAATAAATCACCCACAGTAAAAGCAGGCAGCAGAGTGACGCACCACTGCCGGCACAAAACGTTCTCACCCCAGCCTGCATTCTCTTCAGTCCCAAAAGACGATCCACCAGTTCCCTTAGTGTTTACTGAAAGGGGTAAGAGCCCCTTCCGGGTTAAAAAAAATCGGCTTATACACAGAATAAACGGTACATCAATAGATACGGAGGCTGTGATACGATCAATCAAAATCAATCCGTAGAGTCTCTTGGTCTTATGTTCGGTTCCATTACATTAAAAATATATTTGAAAAAAACTGATTCAAGAGAAAAGCTGACGCCGACGATTATATAGGAAAATAATGAACAGAGTAGTTACTGTTTCCGATCTTCCTTTCCCTTCTCTTGTGAAAAACACCAATGGATTCGTTATTCGTGAATATTTGTGCGAATATAAGCGCTGACTCTTATAGCATAAGCGTTTACCCTTTATCACTTAAAAAACAGCCATCAGTTTTTGTATATATTTTTTTTCTTGAAAAAAAAATGTTATATTTTTATGCAGGTTTGTTTTGTTTTCGTCTTCAAAAGTAAAAGTTACATTCCAGTTTTGAAGGAGTCTGGAAATAAAGAGATTCCTGGAGTTGCTGAATGGAGATCCTGACCACAGGTAAAAGTGCTGCGGTGGCTGGATGAAATCACTGCGGGATTCAAGACTGTCAGGCGCGGGGGGAAGCCTTCCGCTCCCCGACATCTGCGTTTAGTCCTCGGCGCTTGCTCCCAAGGATAGGTCTCCTCCAACGCTCCTGCAATACTTCGCTTCCACTCATTTCACATCATCAGCCTGCCTTCACCTCAGAGACACACAGAGAGAATAAAACGAATAAGTCTCATCGTATTGCCCTTAACGGAATGGTGGCGACAAAAGCACAAAGTTTAAAGATCTTCTGAGGGCTGGTCTCATACTGGTAAATTTTCCTGTTCTTTTACTTTTAGGTAGAATAACAGACTTTAACTTCAAGCGGACTGCAACATTCATTGAAATGCCATATTTTCAAATGGAAAAATATTTACCCATGTCATACGATCGAGTAAACAATCCAAATCACATAAACATTGCTCCTGAAACGTCAGCATCTATATTTAAACTGCCCAAATGCATAATCTATTTGAAATACTGAATCTTTGTATTAAAAAGCACGATAAAATGACATTTCAAATGCACGATCGGTTTAATAACATACCAATAGGCGCATCTAAATAGTCAGATCTCGAAAGAAAACGCGTGTAATCTGATCAAATTTAAAATCTCAGCCATGTGAACTGACTGGCGCACCTGCAGGACTCAGCACGCCGCTAATTCTGCGCTCCGAGCGGAGAATACGAAGCGACGCGACTCCAGTGCAGTTTAACACTTAACATCCTGCAGTCACAGGGATCCGCACCCAACCATAGTCATCTAGCTATTCGTGCAAACTGGACTATCTGTTGCAAAAGGCATATCAATGGAGTTTATATCACAAATCGCGTAATGGCACCTTAAGCAGCACTGCAATAATAACTTCGAGGCCCCGCTTGCTCTCATGGAAATGCAACAGGAGCGTCAAATAGGATGATTCCTTAAAGAGAGTCGCATATAATGATTTACATGTAATTTTCTTTCGTGAAATTCGTACTAGGAAACATCAAAGCAAGGTCACCAGCAGCAGTAACGAAATGAGCGAATGAATTTGCTAAGTTCTGCATTCAGACCTCTACCATCCGCAAGACGCCCATTTTAAAGAGTTATTCGACTTCTTACAAAGGCTTCAGTGCGCTGTACCTTAAATCAACAATGTTATCATTCTTCATTTTTTTAATTGTTTTTTTTCCCGCTTTCTGTTTATAAGCTTCTTTCCGGAGTATTCATAATCCGGTATATCCCCAATAATGTCTATTCAGAAGCTTTCTCGTGTGGTGCAGGCTCTCCCTGTCGTGCGATTGCCAAGAAGAGATGTCTGCCCCAATTCTTTGACATTAAGTAGACGGCGGGCACCGTTGTGGCGTGGACTTAAACCATCTACTGTTTCCACTTAAAGAAAGGCAACGGATTAAGCGCAGAAATGTCGCTCCCACAAGTCTACTGCATGACAGCAAGGGAGGGCGGGCGATGCGCGGCACTGCTGCCGCAGTTGAATGTTTATATCCTGGCCGATCACAGCGAGTGATGAGGCGTCCAGTCCCCAAACTCCCCCTCTCTCTTACCGGCCCACTCACTTATCGAAAATGAGAAGGACCGCCATATCCTCCTTATTAAATACATCTGAAAAATACTGTTCTCGGTCTCTGTCATCGTCTTCAAATGAACGAATTCCCAGTCTGCAGGTGTGAAATGAAAATTATTTCATACAAATGAGTTGCGGTATATTTAATGTTAGTTGCACCTGTCAGAAACAAATGCCTTATTGTGATTTAAAAAAAGCAAAATACATAATGTAATGTTCCATACATTATATTAACGTGTTCATTGTGCCTAGTATATAATAAAGTGTGTGTTGCCAGACTGAAAACATTCTATAACAAAAGTAAAACAGCCGCTAATGAAATGCTGGCAGCGACTTACGTTTAAGTTGCAGCCGCTGTCATTTTCCAGTCACGCTTCACCCCAACGGTCACTCATCAGACCACATATGATATTTATCTATGAATCCGTATATGTTTACCAACCATTCTCTACAGTACGTTCATTTGGATAAAGTTTCTGGTAAATAAATAAATGTAAATGATCACATATAATGTTATAATCTGAAATTGCGATCTCATTGGCGTCTACTGACACAGCAACATTGAGCTACTACGCACAGTGAACATCCTGCGCTTTATATAACAACAAATGCAACGATGAACAAGAACAACCAACCAAGGAAGATAGGGATGACGATTTAAGACAATTTGGTTTTAATTAAATTACACCTAAATGGGTGATAAACACAACGAATAGAGAATGTTTATTCCTAAAAAGAGAAGCTTTCCACTTAATACTGGAAGGGTTGGGTTACTCCCATAAAAGATCTTTGGTGTTTTTTTTTCCTGATTTCAATAAATAAAATGTACAAACTGTCAATAAACATGTTCAGTTTGTTTAAACATTTAAATATTTGTTATGTATTCATATTTAAAGCAAAAATCCTGTGTTTTGTGTTTTATATGTAGTTTTTTTATATGTTTGCAAATTGAAGATGAAAAGAATTGTGTGTGATTGAGTATAAAAAATTAAGGAAAAAAACTGTGCTGCTATAGAATCAAAATGCCGTTTCCTGCTGCATTGAAAAGAAAGAACAAAATACTAGTGGAGCAATAATCTGTCCTGATTTAAAGTTGCCCATAAGGCTTCCTTTTTTCCTCACTGTAATTAAACTAAGTCTTGTTTTGTCTCTATGCCCTGTGTTTGATATCACTGTGTAACATTTCAGCCAAACCTTCATTTTCATCCGCGGTCAGAGTTTTCATGTACATCAGATAAGATATGTAAACTATCCGATAAATCATTCATCCATTATCAAAAACTGCTTCACTATTTTGGGTCACTTATCCAGATCCAGACTCAATGGAGCGTGGAGCTTAATATGAGACTACTGGCAGCTCACCTATACACACTCATGGAGCTGAATCCCCACCAGCATGAGCGTGTGCAGAGGAGAGGCTGGACTCAGACGTGCCGTGCAGCTGAGAGGGCCTGTGGCACCCAGCAAATGCCACGAAGATCACGTCCAAGCATTTGCAGATACTGTAGTATAACTACAGTATAATATCTGTATATGAGTGTTACTTTGCTGTTGGATAAGTTATAATAATAATAATTATTATTATTATGATACACTGGAAACTGGAAGCCGGCCTACACCAACCTTCAACTGTTTCACTGCAGTCCACCCAGCATAGCTTACATTCTCGTCATTCCTTTTGTGCAGTGGCTTGTGAAACTTGAAAATACCACTGTTTTGTTTTGTATATCTTAATGTTTTTCACATCATCTTGATCGTTTTCGGATGATACATACTGTGCCTCTGCTGGCTTGTACACGAATCTGCAGCTTTTGCGTTCAGTGGTGATGCATAACCTCAGCAGTGGACAAAAGCTGCGCTTCAGACAGTGCTGCCTAAAAATGCATTTTAAATGCGAGAAGAGAAAAAAGAATGTGAGCCTCACTAAAACTGGATATCTTAGTCTGTACAGAACTTCTTATATATCTGCCGAAGACAAAGAAATACACAAGTCTAGAGGTGGTGGGCCTCTCCTTTCAGTTGGGCATCTTCTCTGATTATTGCAGTGATGCTGTAAAAGCAGAAGGAGGAATTGATTTTGAAAGAGGTGCCTACAATTTCCTTTGGTCTGTAATGTAACACAGATTTCTCTCTGCTCCCACTAAAATGAAGAAATTCCAGCAATGCCACTTGATTTTATTAAAGGCAGAGACTTTATAATCCTGTAATGGAGTTCAAAGTCTGATCTATGTCATGTGTGAATTATGAAGTTTTGCAGTGGAGAGAGATCATTGTTTTCCAGTGGAAGGGTGGTTTCAAATTGCTTGAGGTAAATCAAATATTCATGTAGTACATTCTGTAGACCTGACCTTGACACATGTTGGTAGGTGCGACTTGATCCAGACACAGCATTGGTAACATTTATGCAGATAACGATATTTTCTAAGAGCATTTATTTTCTGGTGTTTCAGACTCGTTTTTATAACAGAATCCCATGCACTGTGGATTAAGGTGGTCCACAAAAGTACTGAAAAAATCAGGGGTAGAAAACAACACTGGTCTAAGCCCAGTTGTACTGTATGTGAGACGTATCTGCAAGCTGGACCTCGGAGCATAATTCTAAGCAAATGGAGCAGGGAAACAAGAACATCTAGGACAACTGTAATGATGTCCTAAGGGGGACAGTGAGCAGCTAGCATCTGCAACAGGACCACAGTGCTACGTGCAGTGTAGCAGAACTACACTATTTTTTGTATTGTTTTACTGTTCATTTTGAATGTTCCCTTCAGACTTATAACTGCATGACAGAAAGTGCAAATGTGTTGAAGACATACTGAAGTCTTGCATATTTTCTGGATGTTATGTAAATAAGGGGATACAAGAAAACAACACAAGTCCTGGAGCTGCAGTATGGCACCTGCGTGAGGATACGGATAAGCATATGCTTGTATGGGTTTAACACTTTCACATGCTATAACTTTAATGCTCCCTCAGTGAGAACTGGCATTAAAGGGGTGAGGCAACCCAGTGAATCTGTTCTGAACTCTAAATCCTATCCACTTCTCCTCACTATAAAAAAGGCTATATTACAGTATGTTTATTCACTTGTGAGATTAATCCCACTGTCACCATTTATGCTGCATTGCAAAATAAGATTTATGGCTAAAAAAAAACAATGGTAAATTCATACACTATTGTTATGGGCATATTTCCATTCCCCTGTTTAGCAAACAAATATTTCTTCTTGTATGGCATACCTTTTGACCATTACTGAGATCTTAATTTTTACCTTTCCTTGGAAAATACGCTATTTCACTTTCCAAAATGTCTACAGTGACCTGTCAGGGTGCATTCAGCCACCATGTGTCACCTGAGGCTTGGAGTAAAGCTCTGGGGGCAGCAGTGCAATCGATGAGCCTTCGGTGTGGCTCGGCCGGTCGGATTGGATTTCCCGCTGGTGTTCCATCTTCTAAAGCATCACCATTAAAAACTGCCCTCTTGTCACGGCCGTCCCAGCTTCCTCATCGCTCTCCTGTTGAAAAGGGAGAACCTGTGCAGCTTCACTGGAGCCACATCTGGTGCCTAGCTATGCTCTGTCTGTCTATGCTGATGTGCAGCACTAATGCACTGCACTCTGTGTCCATGCATGCTCACACCATCATGCTTTGTATCCACGGTAACTCACAATAATGTTATGTGGGCCCACTCGACCATCCAAGGGATTTTCTATGATTACTGTGATTATTTCTTTCTTTCCCCTGCTCCGCTGTGTACAATAACTTGGTGCTCAGATGGAACACTGAGTGCCTGTTTTTCTGGTCCACTGAAATGGAAACCATGTTGACACGAGTGGTTTCATTTGTTTTTCCTTTAAAATCAGTATCCAGAACCCGGGTCTTGACTAGGTGGTGAATTAGAATGCAGGTTCTAACCTAATGAATGATATGTAGCAGTGGTACAAACTAATCTGACATAAAACCCTGATAAAATATTAATTTTAAAAAGAATTAGTTACATTGAAGGATCAAAAATAAATAAAAAAAATGTATGAATTAGCCACACGAAGTGGTGCCAGTTCCCTGGGGCTACATCAACAAAAAAATCTGAATTATTTTCATTAGCAAGTTATGTAGAAAACCTCTGTGGAGTTCATGTTCATGTCATGTGGGAACTCCTCCCACAATGCAAAGATGCTGGTACGTTGATTGGCATCTCTAAACTCCTCCCACAATGCAAAGATGCTGGTATGTTGATTGGCATCTCTAAACTCCTCCCAC
>JAODKF010000116.1:10819822-10833468 GCA_026779585.1 Mormyrus proboscirostris
CCCTGAGACACAATACCATACATGAGTTTAATTGAAAAACAAAATATTTAATCTTTATGACACTTAAATATGATTTGAATAATATTTTGGAACATGGTGTATTCATACATTATTTCCTCTTGTACTTATCCATGATACCTCCCAGTATGTCCTCTGGCCCAAAACGCAGACAGGACCCAGGTCTCTAATAGGCTTTTTCCCCTTTTTTTTTAAACATGCCTAGTACTAAAAACATGTGTAGCAGGTTGAAGAAGATACACACACAAGATGTTGGTTCCATAATCAAAGTGTGTTCAGTTGCTAAAAAACACCCATTTAAAATGCTATGTTTTGTAAAGCCAATTAAGGAGGAAGCATTTAGCGAATGATGTTTAGAGTTCTTGGGACAGTATTGGTCTCTAGGGCATAGCCAAGGTCTGCTTCATCATTCTGAGAACAGGGGCTGCAAAATTCCAAAAGACTGCACCCCCTTTGGGACTTCATGTTAATTATAATGCAAATGTTAAAGGCTGCTACCTGGTGGACAGCCCCACATGGCACGGGCAAGGGAGAACGGAACTGGGATTTTATTTGGGTACAGAAGCGGGCTTGGATTTAACAAAATGATTTAACAGGATGAAAACAAAAGACGGGGGATTCAGATTCAGCGGCAGCACATGGCAAAGACACAAGAAATCTGAATGGCCTTTAGTTCTCGAGACAGAGCCTTAATAGGCTGCTTGCTGAAGTGTCAGTGTTCAGGCGAGTCATACAGCAGAATGGAATTTTATATTATTGGTATTAAGGCCCAGGAGATGTTTTCATGACCTGACTTCACCTCAACCTGGGACACACTCCATACTGCCGCCAAGCTTCCTGCTTTGTTATTGTATTCCCAGAGCTGTGCAGGTACTTGTGGTACCACAGTCATCCGGTTTGGCCCCACGATCCTCCACTAACAAGCTGCTATCAGAGGATCCTGGAGCAGCAAGAGTGTAAATATAATATCTCTGCAGGATCTACCTGGAGTATAATTTAGCTCAGGTGGTCTGCTGTTCTGACTTTAAGAGCAACAGCGGTGTGGCTTTTACCGGCTCAGCATAGATCAGGTACTAACAGACTGCAGCGAGATCAGGCCCGCAGCAACAGGATTCCTCAGCACTAAATAAAAACTAAAGAGCTTTCGTTAGATGTACTGGTGTTTTGGGCTTTCACTGAAGGGACTGGCAATCCATTCAGATATTAAGATTCCTTTAATGTCTTGAAAGCACCACTGTAATTCTGGGGATCACCAGTAATATAATGCTTTTATCATCACTCAAGCATAGCGGATGCAACCGGCCAACATGTGGAATTCCAGACACCTTGTGATGTCTACATTCTCCATTGTCATGTCAATCAGCTGGAAATATGTACAGTGTCATTTTTGCCTACAAAGAATTGTTGTCCTTCACAAACAATTCACTGTCACGTTCATCTCCTCATTATACTTAATGCCAAAGGAATTTGTTTAAATAAACAAAAATATTCACATTTCTTGTACATTACATTCTTTTTTTTTTTTTTGGGGGGGGGGGGGGGGGGACCCCTAAGGAAAATAATACCTTCACATTAGCCTTTGCTCTCCATCTGTCATCCCCTCCAACCCCACCGAAAAGTTTTGTCAGCTTCTTTAAGTTTAATTTAATGCAAATTTTCGCAGTAATTAATCAAGCTCCGAATGCACTATCCCTACCCCTTGGTGGCTGTTGCCATAGAAACAGCATTAGGCTAGTAAAGGCAGAGATGAGCCTGTACTGCTTTAATTCTCTGTCCCAGAAGTTAATTCTGCCCAGTTAAGTGGTCCGGACCTGCCAGCAACCACATCCTTTCTTACATGGTATGTCCCAGGGGTGCCGCTATAGATTTTGGACCCCAACCCAGACCAATCCAAAAATGTTCCTGATTTTTAGGACCCCTGTCACTCAGGGGCCCTTGGAATCACTCCCCCCCCCCCCCCAAAAATCCCAGTATGTCTTTTCATTGCACCTAAAAATGGATGTCTATTTTGTTTTACATAACAAATCACATGTTCCTGACCACAACGCTATTGCATGTCTTTCAGTATAACTCCATATACATATGTATATTAATCTAAACTATAGAAGGTGTAAGAGGGGTCTAACCACCACAGTCAACAAAAATGACTTGCACAACCTTCGATTCATTTTTCGGATTCAGCTAATGTCCCAATTCCCAGAACCAGGAATGTAATTACACTCATCAAACCTTCACCGTGAGTAAATGGTGAGTCTGCTGAAATCTCTGTGGTCAGCTGCGGGCGGACGGCCGCGTGCTCAGCTGCGGACGGCTGCGGGACTCTCCTGCCCACATAAGCTGTTTCAAGGCGGATGTTATGAACAAGTCGATAAAACAGAACTTTATGTTTCTGTCAGGTCCACAGAGATATGTCATGGTCCTGAACTGAACGGGGCGGAAATGACGACCTTAATATTCTGTAAAGACTGGTCTGTGCAGCACTGCCTTCAGGATCACATTAGATCAGAATGAATTTCCACCTACAAGGAGCACTTCTTACGAAACTCATTTGTGAAAATGTATGATATTAATTTCAGATGTACTGTATTTATTTCAGCTAAGTTTGATCAGTAGATTGACTGACTGAAAAAAGATTCTGTTCAAACAAATGTGTGTATATATATTTATAATACATATATTTTCTATCTAAATTTTTTATATAAATAATTTTGTTAGTGAAATACGTCAGAAACAGCAGCGCCGTAAAGACCCTGCTACAGGCCTCATACCCCTTTGTCCCCGTCGGCTTCATGTTGATGAGTCATACAGAAGAATCGATGTGATGGCTTCACTTTTCCTGCCAATGAAATTATTTAGCATCCCGAAGATGGCACGTGTTTACGGAGAACCTGACGTCACACAATAGTTCATGACAGCTCAGCACAGCAACATAAACACACACATTCCAATTCACAGACGCAACGTCTCTAATAATTTTTATTAACTTAAACATTCCAGATATTTCTCATTGTACCTACAACCTATTTCTCTTCACCGTTTAGGTCGGTGCCATTTTTTCAGTACTGAGGTGTTTTTTTTTTCTAAGTGTCATATTAGGATTTCATTTTATGTCTGTCTAGTAAACACTGAAAGATAAAAGAACATAGCTTAAGGTGAGGGATACCTTATTCATATACATACATTCGCACTGCCATGCAATAAGGTCAATTTCATTTCAGAATCACCATTTCATCTGAAAGAAATTATTGCTTGAAGGGAAATGTTATGGAGTCATTTCCTAGTGGAAATATCTAGGCACAATGCTAAGGTGAATGAAATTACACCTAAACACTCCGGAGCTGTACAAACAGCTTTCATATGCTTTATGTGGACAGTGTAGTTCTATTCTTCAAATGGGGAATCAAAAGGATCTGACCACTGATTGCACACTTATTAATTCAATCCAAATATTTCAGACATGTGTTCTTTGTCCAGCAAAACAAGGAATCCTTGCATAAAACAATTTCAAATGCCTCTTTCCTACAAGCCATCATAAGCTGTAAGTAGATATAAGAGCAGAAAGCAGGAAACAGCTGCATTTCTGATGTACCCAGTGAGCACCTCTGTGCAATTATTACTGATGGAATCTGCCGCTAAACAAAACACGTTTCTCTTTAAGCATGTCGAAAACACTTTGATTTCAAAAGTTGAGAATTTAAGTTTTTTTTTTTTTTTTTTTTTTAAAAAATCAAATGAGGTGAGTGCTTCCTGTTCCTTAATGTCTTAAATGCACAAGATTCTGTTGCATCTGAAAAAACGTGCTACTCTGATATTAAATGCCTAGTTTATCTTTTTGAAAAAAATTGTGGAGAGAAAGAAAAAAAAAACACGAGTTAAAATGCAACCTAGAAGCAGCACCTTATTCGTGCTTGCCGATGGTTTGACTATTGGCTTGTCAACCTGCTTTGAAGAGCCATAACCATTTCTGAGCAGAGCAGAGCAAGCTCACATTTGACCCCCTCGCCGTTCCAGAGACAGATCATGCAGATTAGGCAGCACCTCAGATATGATATTTCTTCAGGGTGATTATCCTGTAGAAGTCCATTAACAACATGCTCATCTAATTAGGCAAACATTTCTATACCTTTTCTAAAGAGGCTTGTGGGCTTCCCCTTGTGAAAGAGCTCTCCTCCTCCCAAATTAGCCGGTGCTGGCACATTGTTTTTCTAATTAAGTGCAGAATGTTTACCCATCCATCCACGTTCAAACAGCTAACGGCGCTCAGGGTCACCTGGAACCTGTGTCAGGCAATTCAGGGCACAGAGTCATACGCAAAGCTACACTCTAGACAGGATGTCAGTCCATCGCAGGGCAAACATGATCATACTCTGCTGGCAATTTGAAGATGCACTTAACATATCTTTGGACTGCAGGAGGAGCCCAGATTACTGGTGTAACGACATCGGAGGACGGTGCTGGCAGGAAAAGGCAACGATCCACTTATGGCTCCGAGGAACACAGGGATTTATTTAACAAGACAATAATACAAAAGCAAAGGACCACAAGGGGTCAGAACTAAACAAATGAAAGAAAACCAATAACATACAACAGCAAACAGGCAACACTAGGAGCAGAACTAGGAGGAAACAGAGTGACACACAGCAGCATTAGCGGAAACCAACACGACGAGCAACTGGGCTTCAAACTAAAGCAAGAATTTAAATACACCTATAAAACCGGAGCAAACAAGGACCAGGTGTAAATTATAATCAATCAACCGAGGCAGAAGAACAACGAAAAACAGCTGTAATACTAAACACAGAACTAAGAGACACAGGAAACACTGGAACTAGGAACACTAATCATGCACTAGGAATTACTTCACTAGGAAACTTGGAACAAAAATACACGCAGGGAAAACCTAAGAGCAAGGGAACCAAAACAGAACATAAACATGGGGGAAGCACAAATAAATACTAGTCATCAGGTGAGGTTAGCCAGAGGCCAGTCCTGAACCCATGACCCCCAGGTTTACAGGCTGAGCCACACACTCAGCCCACTACTCTGTGCAGCAGTCTGGGGAAACAGGGGAAACACACGGGGACGCCTAGGAAGCAATACAGAGAGGGGGGGGAAGGCAGAGTGGCCGGCAGAGGGTCACAGAGGGCGGGGTCGGACGGTACAGACCCTGACAAGCTGGAGGAAACCCACACAGTCGGGGCATGAACAGAATGGATTGTGCCATATACTGCATGTTTACAAAAATCCATATTTTAAGTCTCACATCTTTACATGGCTGTCATAGATTCATATAGCCTTAGCGCTCACTCTATTAGGTATACCTGCTCTTTATTGACAATAGCCTGCTCCCCATTCAAATCATGTGACTGCAACTGAATATGTGCGGTATGCAGATGGGGTCAAGCGGTTCACTTACTGTGCGGCAAAGCATTAGACGGCCTGCGACGTGTGATGGATCTGAAACATAATATGATTGCTGGTGCCAGACACGATAGTTGCGCTAGTTGCAGCATTTCAGAAACCCACCCTGCCGGCCTGTCCGGAGTTCACAGAGTTGGTGGCTGTTCTGCGGATCCTTGTTAACAAGAGGTCAGAGAATTGCCAAGCTCATCTCCTTTTGTTTATGCTGTCAGCCAGGAAGGGCTCAAGTGCAAAGATGACAGCTCAAAAAAAAAAAACAACAGCAATGTGCAGAAAGGCTTCCCTAAATGCACCACTAATCTACCCTTAAAGCAATTCTGATGGCAAAAGGTCCTTCTTGCTACATAACTAGGTGTGCCTAATAAAATGGCAACATGTACGCGCTTGTCTGTTTTCCCATCATAAAAACAGCAATGAGGCAAGTGCCGGGGTAGCTCTCTAAAAATGAAAAATTAAATGCAAACGTCTTTACAGCAGTCTCCCGAACATTGTCTCATGGCGTGTGTTCCTTCATTTCCGCTGATTCCCTACACACGGCATTTAGCAGCCAACTGACACTCGCGCTTCATCTCTCTCTCTCTCCCTCTCTCTCTCTCTCTCTTTCCTTTGCTTGAAACAGCCAGTACATTTCAGAAGCACAGGCGGGGCAGAGGGTGTCACACAGAAATCGATAGCGAAGGCCAGTTGTGACAATTTGAACAAGTTCAGACTCTCGAGCTGCTTCAGCTGCGGCCCGATCAGACTGTTGCTTCCTATTAGCTTCTGTAAAGAAAACAATAATGGGAGGCAGTGGAGCATCGTGCTAGAAAACACTGACTAATCAATAGGGAGAAAACTCATTTCAAGGATGATAAAAGGAAATCTTTAAGAGCTTAAACAAGCTGGGTAAAGAGGAATTAAAGGTTTGTGACGTCTCTGACACATAAGCAAAGGCGCAGAGGCACACAGATTGACACACACATCCAGAGAGATAACAGCCGCTACATGATTTATAATGTGGCTACAGCAAATAAGTGAATCTCATGAAGGCTGATATTACAATGACCGGCAATGTCAATCCTTCTGTGTCAAGATTACCAGAATGATTCCCTTATTTTTACATTAATAATCACATGAGAGTTAGTAGAAGAATATTACAGGATCCAGAGCTGGAGTCCCCCCCATAACTAATACCACTGAACAGGAAGAAACAGTAAATTATTCAATGACTACGCAGGATTTTTGCAACCTGTGTGTGAATTTTCACTTCTGCAATAAAACAAAACGTTATGGAGGCCAGTGGACGTCTGTGCAGTGTTTCTTAAATCTCCACGAGACACCATGACAAGTGGGAGTCACACAATCCAACTCCTCTGCCAGTTCACAGCAGTGCCTTGGGTCAGTGGTCTGAGCCCTGGGGCTGTGTGGGTCTGATTCTTTGGGGGTGGCGACTCGGTGCTTGTGATCGGAAGGTCGCTCATTCGAATTCCAGGGCCGGCGGATTAATGGCACGGTCGGGCCCCTGAGCAAGGCCCTTAACCCCCAGTTCCAGGGCCGCTGCACACTAGCTGACCATGTCCTGTGACCCCCAAGCTTGCTCTCACCTGCAAATGTGTCTCTGCATCTCATGGATCAGGGTAAAAGAAGATTTCCCTTATAGTGATCAATAAGGTATCATTATTCTATCCTGTGCAGAGAGACTCTATCACCTGTCTGATAAAGGGACTGTTTCTGTATATCCAGAACAGTGTGTGTGTGGTCATGTCTCCGCAGATTTGTGTAAGAGACATCTGTCAATGAAGGTGAAGCCCGGGAGCTTTTGCCTTTAGTGCTTCCCACTGCAATCCAACAATAACACATTTTCTGGCACGATAAAGTAGTTTTCTGGTGTAAACAAAAAACACAAAACAAAGGGAGGCAAATCATGTTAAAAGCCATGGATTGCATCCGCTAACGAAAGTCAGTTCCCTGTACAGTTGTTACTGAGGAAGTTATTTTCATATGTTTATGAATTACTGCTCCATTTCACCCCTTACCAATCTACTTTATGCTGTCGACCAAATAATACAGCGGATCTGAAGTAGGATGGTGGGGGGGTAGGAGCCATTTCTGAGTGAAATAAACAAGCCCCTGACAAGTCTGTTGTTGACATGTGTTCATGAATGATCGTCCTTGTTTTTCTACAACACGCTCAACACAGAGGGGGTTCATTTAAATAAAGGCATTTAAATGTGTTACAGTTCATTGTTCTTGCCAATTCAGCCTTTTCACACACCTGGAAAATGGCACTGAAAAGGCTCCAAAGAGGGTCTTCCTCCTGTACAACATTTTCTGACAGCGCAACAGTTCATCTACAGAATGTGATTATGACCGACAAGCAGTCAAACAGTGTAGCACTGACTGCATTCTTTTTTCCATCATTAATTAGGAATTTAT
This sequence comes from Mormyrus proboscirostris, assembly GCA_026779585.1. Classification (NCBI taxonomy): domain Eukaryota; kingdom Metazoa; phylum Chordata; class Actinopteri; order Osteoglossiformes; family Mormyridae; genus Mormyrus; species Mormyrus proboscirostris. The sequence goes on from JAODKF010000116.1 coordinate 10,827,677, forward strand.
CAAATGAGACTGAATGTATAATGAGTTTCTTGGCTTCAGAGAACATCATGATTTGCTCACTCCTAACCCCCCCACCCAAAGTACTCTGCGACTGCTAACCCCCCCACCCAAAGTACTCTGTGACTCCTAACCCCCCCACAGAAAGTACTCTGCGACTCCTAACCCCCCCACCCAAGGTACTCCGTGGCTCCTAAGCCCCTGAATGTACAGCACATGTTAAATATTGAGATAAATACCTAAATAGATAAAAACATGCAGTGAATGCATGGTCATTAATAATTATGGGGTAATGTCAAGGATCCAAGTTTAGGCTTAAAAAATACACTGCATACATGACATTTAACAAAAGGTCTGGTTTTTTAGAGTTGAATTCTATCCATGGAAGCAGAATTGACTGTTGTATGGTATGAAACAGGCTGCGATGTCAATAAAAAGGGATCACGCTTACGGAAAGGGAAAATTGGACTTGGCTCCCCTTCACTTTCTTCATAACGTGCTTTTGCCAAAGTCATGACAGATGATCATCCCCAGTACAGAATGTCGCTGAGCCTCCATCAAAGTTTAAATTGATAACAAAAATAAATGTCCCATATAAAGGATGGTGGTAAAATGACATTTTTTTTCCTGCATTCATTGCAGCTGTCGTTGAGCGCACCTTAGGTAAGGCCACTTCATAAATCCTCCCTCTCTGCTTTCTGTTTGTTCCCGTTTCAGATCACAGCAATGGAATAGAGAGTAAAAAGAAAAACAGCACAAAGAGATAACAAATGCCCGCACACCCATGGATATCGATTGTCTTCTGCCTGTGAGCTTGACTCAGTTCCATCTGATTTGGCTCTGACACTCCCTGCTGAACTCTTATTCCTGCAACAGGTTCACACACACAGACACACACACACACACACACACACATACACACATGCACACACACACACACACACACACACACACACACACGCATACACACACACATACACACACACACATACACACACACACACACATGTAGGGTAAACATATCCTTATGGGCAGCACTCATTCATTTCAATGGGAAAAATGCTAACGCTAACTATGACAAGCTTAACCCCTACCCAGCCCTAACCAAACCATAAGTAACCAAACAAAATAGAGTTTTTGCATTTTTAGTTTCTTCATAGCAGTCACCGATTTTTATAAAATAGAGTTTTAAACGGATATTTATCACGTTATGGGGACATTGTGTCCCCATAAGGATAGGTAAACCCACTCGCGCGCACACACACACAAACACACACACATACACACCAAGTTGGTCTTCCTATCTAAATGGGGACCGTCCATTCATTTCCATGGGAAAAGTCATAATCCCAATCACGACACCCTTAACCTCTACCCATCCCTAACCTTAACCACAGGTAACCAACCCAAATACAAGACTTTTGGCATTTTTACTTTTTTGATTGCATTCAAGGATTTTTATAAAACTGAGGTTATCCAATGGGGACAAAAGAAGTAGGGAAATTTTAGGTCTTACTGCACTTTGGGGACAATTTGGTCCTCAAATGTGATCTATGCAAACCGACACACACACACACACACACACACACACTGTCAATACCACTCACTGGATTGTTATGCACATAAATGCCAGCCATTACTAATCATAGCCACAAATATATGGGGACATATAATATTCTGACGCTCACGGCAAACAAAAAGTGCTCCTCACTTTCAGGTCTCACCCTTCCTACTTTCTGTACTTTTCATTCTTGTTCATTGAAGCCTGGCTTCTTTCCTGTAACCCTCTGCACGCCCTCTTGCCCTGGAGAGGTGTACGGCACTGCGGGGTGACAGCCGAACATGGGGCCTCAGGACAGGGGATTTCTCCTCTTTGAGCAGTAGATCAGGGAGGCAGAACAACACGCGGGACTCGCCAGACTGCCATCCATTCAGAGCCTCCGTCACGCTCCACTTGACTCCACGCTAATCAGCTCGAATTCCGTGGCCATAATTCCTTGTGATTAACTAAGACATCGTCTCAGCTCACTTCTAATCTCCATCCCTTTCAACTCTCTGAAGAAACTGTGTTTGTGTAATACTATATTCCGTGCAAATACCAAACAAATTTTCTCACAGCGAAGCCTCCTATTGCACTGATTTTGTGAAACCTGTCTCCCAGGCAGCATACAGTATAAGACTGGGCCATTCCACTATGTGCTGTTTTCATTATATTATATTATACACAATATAATAGCTTTTTGTTGTTCTATTCATAACTACAGTACATGTCCCATATAATGTGACCATCTCACCCCCAAAACTGGCACCACATTTGATTCCTTGGTAATTCGTACCACTTTCCCCACCTCAGTTAACAAAATTATACTTTTTCAATACAAAATACATATAGACTGCCCTTCACCACCAGATATTAATATGACCCATAAAGGGCGTCAAACATGATTGTTTCAGGCCAGGGTGGAAAATCCTTGTCCACGGTGGAAGATCAGTCTCAAGGGATGGTAAATAAGCCATAATCCTTCTTGAATTCTGGGCTGGACAGAATTCTGTGGCCATTTGTTTTGTAGCAGCTAAGGGGGGCGTGATTGCAGCAGCCTTGCGGACATCCACAATGAGCGGAGATCAAAGACAGGAAGCAAATCCATCCTATTCAAGCTGAGAGTCCCTGTTGTCTTCGCTCAGAGTTATAGCCGCGGCTTTGCTAACTACCTCAATCATGTGTCCTCAGACAGTTATATTCGAGCTTTTAAAATCAGCCGTTATTTTTTTACTGCTCCATTTCAGCTTAATAATTCATTTGTCCGTTTATTACCTCATAAAAACTCAAAATTATGCAAAAGGTGAGAGGGGATAATTACATTTGTTAAAAATGGTAAGGCTTTATGTTTACCTGTCAAAAATAATGTATATAGTAAGGGTGGCTTTTGTAGAGATTTATGAGACACTTTTCAGCCCACATGGTCAGTATCTTAGCTAAAGATATTTTCCGAATTAGAGTAGAAAGGAACAAATTTAAAAGCTCGAACAATGAAAGCAATAGATCTAATTGCTGAATCATATAAAAACATTACAATCTTAATAAAGTTGGGGATTGTGCAGCACTGTAGGTTATATAAAACAATTTTACCAAAGAAACTGAGAGGCATTTATAAATAAACGGGTGACATAACACTCTGATTTTTCACATTTGGTGATTTAAGGTTTATCATTTTTTGATTAGGTATTCTGTTCTTCTGTTAATTTGAACTGCTAATTCTTTGCATTAAGGTTCCACATAGACATGCACGGACTCCCACACGAGCATGCGATGTGAGTAGGCGGATACACCACGGGGGTCTCGTGCCTTCAGGGCTGCATGTTACAATCCCATCTCCATTCTTTGTGTGGAGTTTGCCAGTTTCCACTTTGTAAGTAAGCTGTGCTTGTCAGTGAAGTGACCAACTTTAGCCAGGAAACGACCTGGCTTTTTACTAGACGCCAAAGCAGAAAATAAGAGAAACGCTAATAGGCTTTTCTTACTGCGTCTTGCCATCTAGATTTAATCCCACTCAAATCGGATTAAAGAGAAAACGCAATTAAATGTTTAATTAAACTGAAAATCAATTATTCCATCATTAACTGGGAAGTCTTGGTTCTGGGGTAACCACAGCACAGTTAAAAATGTCAGCACTAGATGAATTTGTAGGCGAAAAGCAACTGGAGTTAGCCAGAAAAGCAATGTTCCATGCATTTCAGCACTCATGGTTGGTGCTTTTCCTAATGTGCGACCTACATAATTAATCTAACGGAAATAAATAAATTGTGTTTTACACTAGTGTTCTTTGTAAAGCCTTTTTGCTAATGGAATCGCTTGTCTGTGCTCATGGGTTTGCCGTATTTCAGCATCTCCGTTCGGATCTGCACTGCAAAGCTCTGGCTCAGGGAACCAAACAAACACGGCTTTACTGACCAGGACAAGCCAGCAGATACCCAAGGGCCAAACTGGTAACGCGCTTCCTGTGGGCGGCCAGTACTCAAAGCTTTACCTGGCATCAGCGTACGAACATTGGCGACTGAATAGCTGGTGACCAACAATGACGTTAATAAAATGGTCAAAAGTACCAGCTGAATTAATGAATCATGATAAAAACGACTGTAATGTTTCCTACCTGATTTACAAACTTAGTAATGAAATCGTATAATAAACATATTTTTTAACATGCCAGATATGTGCTTCCTCTCTTTAACTACGGCAAATCTTTCCTTTAGAAAGTGAATAGAGTCTGGGGAGTATGATGTCACTTTGTGAAACCATGTGATGTACACATACAGACTTGTCAGTTATGCTGAGCGCCCACAGTTTTTAAGTATCTTGGATATTCCAATACGTACAAATGCTGGATATACAAAAACAGTCCCTTTATCAGCCATGCTAATTTGTATTTGCATATGGGGGGGGGGGGGGACTTAAGACCACATACTGTAGAGCCGAAGTCAGACAATGTGTGTGCCCCAAGTCCCAAGGCGATACATGCTCCTCACTGCAGAATCGCAGCACAGCTGCACTCTCAGCAAGTAAATACATGTGCAGTACTGCATAAACAGGGCTAATGCTGACAATTAGATTTAAGGACAGAACTGTGCAGTGGAAGGCTGCACAGTTAAATTATTGGACAAATTAAAGATTAAATAGCTAAAGGCAAGCTGGAGAATGAAGATAAATGGAGGGCAGAGGGGTTCCATTAAGAGAGAGGGCCCACTGGCTCTGTAGCTGCTGTGACCCTCAGCTCCCTGTCCACTTGTATCCTCGCTCAAGTTCAAGGCCCCCCCAGCTCTCATGTGGTGCTGCTCTTTCAGACTTCACAGGACAGCCTCACAAAGACCCCCGCCCCTCCCCCATGCTACCATTAAGCAGCCTTTTGCACACAGAGGATCAGTGAATACTCGATTATGGGCCGTTATCTCCGTCCTGGTGTCTCCGTCCTCCATGCTGTTTTGTGAGCATGTTCTGTGCCAGTACAGCTTCTGGGGCTGTTTCGGGAAGTTAGCTTAATGTTGGATTAATTAATGGCTAAGCATTAGCTTCCCTTAAGGCAGGGGCTTCCAAAGTAGGGGCCATGAGACACCGGTGAGGGGGTCGCAAGATGATTTATAGGGTATGTTAATAAAAATGTAATTATTAACTATTATTAAAATTAATTTGCTTGTTTTGATTTTCAAACATGAAGAAAATCCATTGCAAGCAAAATGAGATAAATCAACTGAGGAGGACCCCCCATTGGTGAAATGTTCCAAGGTGGACCCCCGACACACCTCCAGGCAAGGAAATCTACAGAGGGGAGCCCATGATGTAAGGCATCCTTCAGACTCTAAACCAGGCGCCCCTCCTTACAGCTTCCTTACAGGTGCCCTTCCTTACAGGTACCCTTCCTTACAGCTTCCTTACAGGTGCCCTTCCTTACAGGTGCCCTTCCTTACAGCTTCCTTACAGGTGCCCTTCCTTACAGGTACCCTTCCTTACAGCTTCCTTACAGGTGCCCTTCCTTACAGGTGCCCTTCCTTACAGCTTCTTTACAGGTGCCCTTCCTTACAGGTACCCTTCCTTACAGCTTCCTTACAGGTGCCCTTCCTTACAGCTTCCTTACAGGTGTCCTTCCTTACAGGTGCCCTTCCTTACAGCTTCCATACAGGTGTCCTTCCTTATAGGTGCCCTTCCTTACAGCTTCCTTACAGGTGCCCTTCCTTACAGCTTCCTTACAGGTGCCCTTCCTTACAGGTGCCCTTCCTTACAGCTTCTTTACAGGTGCCCTTCC
>JAODKF010000116.1:10862613-10872670 GCA_026779585.1 Mormyrus proboscirostris
TGATCCGTGCCCCTGTCCTGCCCACCACCTCCCTCCTCTACCAGCCCTCTCTCTCGTGCTCTCTCTCCATTGTCCTCTCGTTGCCACCCCCCCCACCCCCAGCCCTCATACCTCCCTCCTGAGGATACTGAATCCACAAGGCGCCTTATCCAAGTCAACCGGTTGATGTTTAGACCACTGATGTGCAGAGAGAGCAGAAACATAGTGCTAAATAGTAATTAAACCTTCTAATATATAAACGGCAGTCAGTGAAAAGGACTCGCAGACCCTTCTGTAGTTTGGTAGCTTTTATGTTAGTATTAAGCTGTCGGGATAGATGCATGCGCACAGAGAACTTTCAGCGATTACTTTGCTGTCATGGGAAACTGGCAAAATGTCTGTTTTCCACCCGACTCATCTCTCGGTGACCAAAAAGAAAGGTAAGTGTACTTGTTTAGTGATGAGTGCTGACCTTTAAACAAAAAGAAGGACACACACTCACACACACAAACACACACACACACACACAACTAGCCATAGCCACCAAAAAAAAGTCAACATTGAAGGCAAAATAAGAAGGAAATGCAATGATGCGACAGTATGCATTTAGAAAACACTGCTCATGACGTCATCGTGGCAAAACTGGGGGTAGATATCTCCTCCCCATGTGACCCCATAGCTTTTTATCCCTGTAGAGCATCTTAGCCTTCCACCTGGCCTTTTTCTGTGGCTCTCGAAGGTTCCAGCTAAGCCTCAGAATATGGCAGCATCCAAACTTGGAAAGCGATATATTTTTGGGGTCTGTAGTCGTTTTCAGATGGGTTCCGCCTGTGCCCTTGCATTGTACCAACCCAGTTCCTGCTGTGCTTCACATTAGTAGGACATTCGATGTTTCTATTACATGTCCCTACGTTTCCGCTTGCCAAGGCTAAAGAGACACTCCATCAGGCAGTCCTCATGTGACAGCCATTTAATACCGGGGGCTGACCACAGTGACCTTTTCTGAAACTTCCCTTTGTGGTGACCAGCGCTGAGCACAGTGGACAGATCCTAATGCTATTCTGCATGTCATCATTCACCAGTGCTACCATTTACTTTCAGGTCTCACCTAAAAGCATTTATTAGTCTTTTACAGAAAATCAAAATACAAGATACTTTGCATCTTATTGTTCTTTGGTGGGAAACAGCAACGTTTGGTCTCCATAAATTGTGGTCTGGTGAGGGGCACTACATTATATAGTAAGTTGTGTACAAACTACTTAACCTGTAGAGCGCTGTATATCTGTTCACAGGTCAATAAGATTTTATCAAGGCTAGGCTACTGAATTTAATGCTCAGTCAAGCATTCATTTTTTGTGTAAATTCTGTGTGAAACATTTTTAATATTGGGATTATGAATATGCACCCAAAAATTCTAACATTGGGGAAAATGGTTGAAAAATTCACTACGTCTGACTTCTGCTATGAAATTTTACATATATTAAAACCTTGTCAAAGTACCTAATCAGTGACAGAAGAGCACTTTAAGTAGTAATCACATTTATTGTTTACAGTGGAATACATGAAAGCAGTGAAAGGGTCTGCATTTATCTTGTTGTTATACACTCTTCACAGTTCAGCACAAGTGCACAAATAAGCAGCAAAACCTCTTCTTGCGGAGAGCCAGATTGTGTGACATTCCTTTAAGAGCAGGTACCAAACAAACCAAGATGACTGCAACAGCGCAAGAGACGCACATCCCCCATTCGTGAACAGAGACAGCGAAGAGGGGCGTTACGCGGCCAAGTGACGGGATTCAACCCCTCAGCCCAGCGGGGTGCACCATGATTTTCTGCAGGCCAGCTGTCACACGATGTCCTAACAGCTATGACATCATATGTCCTTATGTCAACTATGAATCCTTTTATTAAGATTCCATGGAGTCAGCGAGTTGCCATAGGTAGATGCATGAATAACCATGAACACATACCCGTGTGACACATCTGACTCTGGGCTATTTCAAGCTATTGCCATGTTTCACATGACTTGTACAGGGCAGCAGCGTGTGTGTGTGTGTGTGTGTATGTGTGTGTGTGTGTGTGTTTGTGTGTGCACCAGTTCCCCAGCTATGGTACTTCTGCATTTCAGCAGGTTGTTTAAATCACTAACACTCACAGAAGAGGACCGAAACTATAAAGTGAAGATGATAATTAGCTCAATTAGGACATTTTGTTGAAAGTGGAGAATAAATTATCAGACAAAACCCCTGAAGACCAACACCACCGCCTCTGATAAAGGCAAACACGGGGATGAAAGAAAACGGAGACAGGCGCTGGGACCGCATGCTGTTAGATGTTAATGGGCAAACAGCGACTCACATACGATTCGCACGGGAAAGTGTGGAGTAATAGCCGGTGAATATAAACACAGCCGCACACAGCACCATGAAAATATAAGAGAGAAAGGCCACTGGCAGTTCCGGGCTCCGTCACCGGCACAGGGTCATTAACCTTGCGAGATGCTTAAAGGCTCCTAATTAGCACTGACATTTCCTGAGGAGGAGATGAGAGCAGACTCACTCCCCCCCACACTGCACACGCTGCACCAACAAGCAGATTTTTGTATTATTGCTCCAGAGTCACCGGAGCTTTACCTTTCGGACACTCATAATCACCGTTTCACTTCAGGAGGAGGCCAAACCGACGGCAAGCACACCAGAATCCTGTGACCCTGACCAGTGTCACTGATTAGAAAATGGATGGACAAAAATAAATAAATGAGCAAACAAACCAATAATTAAACAAACAAACAAATAAAGATAGACAGCCCGATATAGATAGATAGACACAGACAGACAGACAGATAGATAGATAGATAGATAGATAGATAGATAGATAGATAGATAGATAGATAGATAGATAGATAGGAGGGGTGACCCGCATGGCCTCCATACAGCACTGCAGATATCAGACTGGGCAGGTGAGCAAACACACACCGCACACGGGGAAAAGTATACTGATCCCATCCATCCATATCATCTCAAGGCTGCACTATCTGTAGTCTACTGTGAAAGGTAACATTGTCACTATGGAACATTAATTCACTTGGTATTAACATGCTCCATAATTTCACCAATTATGGACAATGTATGCATGACACTACATATAATTCTAATTAAGTACTTGTGATTCACAGCTGGCACAAAAAAAAACACTGATGAAAACAGACACGCACAAATCATACTACGAGAAGATAGTTTAATGTAAACAAAAGGCAAATATACAGCGAGTCACGCTTCCTTCATTATGGCTCAAAAACAGCATTGACCACAGAAGCATTAAGTGCACAAACAAAAAACGTCATGACTATTTTGGCATACTTCACCTGGTGGGGGGGGGCAGGAGGGAAGGGGGGCTGACAGAAAATAAGATTGGTAACGTCAGAGGTGCATAACATAATGCAGTTGGGGTAAATGGACGCAGGACCTGCAGATGCCTGACTCCTGTTGGACAAGGCCCTTCAAGATGCTGAATTAACAGCTACTCCAGACAAAAAATCCAGGATAAATGAAATGCTATGGTTCATCCAAGCACAGACAAAACCAAAGCAATAACGTGGCATTAAACGCCATCTTTGTTGTACGTCAAAGGCAAATATTTAACGTGTCCTAGTTTGTCAACGGCAGTACTAAAGGACCGAAGTCACTCGGATGTGTGTTTGCTCACCATGCTGATGTCCCGGTCTCAGTGGGCTGGGAAAATCAGGAAGCAGACGACGGTGAGCAGCACCGGCACAAGACCGGCACCGGGGCGGCTCTCAAATGCAGGCAGTCTGAATGAGGGGGTTTTCACCAGTTTGACAGATTCTTGCATGTTTGTACCAACAGAGCACAAAATTCTCATATATTTCTGTATCATCTTCTGCAAACAAACTAGACATGACTATAGTTTTATAGACTGGCCTTCAAATCATGTTTTGTTTAAAATTAAGCTAATTTATTTCCAACCTATTATGTAGACTAAAGACTCATGCTTGCACAACAAAGCTAAAGTGTGCTGCTTTGGCTGCTGTTATGAATTATTATTGTTGTTGCTGTTGACTAGAATGAGCTGCATCTTACCTCTTTCATTAGCAGGAAATCCTACGAGAGCGATTCCAAAGACGCAGTAAGTACTTTCTGAAACTTGAACCCTTAATTTCTTTCTTAATCTTCGGCTGCCTCCTTCCTCATACAAATCTCCGCCTACTTTGCCCCGCATTTAAACTGAAAATCAGCCAGTGTCGACCGGAAGTCTTAAATGTCTCTGTTCTGCATGGGAACGGACTAGTTGGGATCGACGCCCTTTGCAGGTCTTTATCTCAAAATCACTACTGTCACAGTGAAGCAGCCCACAAACCACTTCTTCCAAACCAACTTCAAGCTTTAATATAGGCCAGCGAATTACCGCTGCCTTCAAAAAGTTACAATTATGTTTAATTAGAATAATAGCTGTGTCCAAGTTACATAACCAATATTAAGGACACTTCTGGGATTTCTCCACGTCATATTGCATTTTAACTAGAAACAAAACACGACACGAAGGACCGTCTGCTGACCTCAGGCATGTAGAAAGCTGCATCACTATTATTGCAAACAATATTGTGCCACACAGACAAACAGAACCCAAATCCAATCACTGCCATGTTCTTACACTTTCTTGAGGATTACCTAAAAAAGTGAAGTGGCGATATTCTGACAGCTCACTCCTCCCGTAGGTTAAAAATATAAACCACACCAGTAAACACAGCCGGGAGAAATTTGACGGCAAGCTTCTAGAAAAATCCTCTCCCACCACTGAAGTGAAAATAAAACTCAGATATAAATTTGCAGTGCACCCCTAGTGCTGCGTTGCAGTTTGGACACAGGAGAATAAAATAAAAATTATCGATTAGTTGACAGAAGAGTGTAATTCACAACAGCTGGGGAAAATTATAGCTGTAGGAAGAAGAGAATGTATTCAGACAATCAGCGCTGCTTTGGAACCCATAGAAAAGCTTCACGTTGAAGGGAGCTGTACTGTGAGCAGGCAAGGTGAAGGCGGGGGTTGGTGGGGGCAAACGGCAAACTAAATCTCCTAAAATACCTTTTATAACCATTCAACACATAAAAATGTTCTGAAGTACAGAGCCATTGTCGATAGCCTTTCAAAATTAAGAATTTTGATTAGCTCCCGGGTATAAGTAAAAATTACAGGTAATTAAAAACAAATGAATGAATTTCATTTCGTGAATGCGGGGTGTTGTGAATGCAAGCTAATTCTGTAGTAAATTCTTAATAAATATGTGAAACAATTATGACAAACATTTGACAGCCCAGCGGCAGGGAGTGTTTCTCCAATGGGCGCCCTCTGCAGGTAAGGCGCCCCGACTGGACCTCGGCCTCCGCCTGCAAGCTAAGCAGCCGCTGCGGTCTCACATCAGATGGCATGTAGCAGGACGTGTGTCCATATCAGCAACAGCCATGATCTACCCAAGGAGCCAGGTATTACGGCCTGGAGAGCCGTGCGGCAGATCCCACGGAAACGTCCGAGCCCGCGTGAGCATCCCATCACGAAGGAGGCTCTCCAGCCAATTTCAAGACATTCCCGGTATCCTCATGTCGCATTAATGATTTCTTTGTAATAAATGATTTCACCCACCAAAAAATAAAAAACGATGCCAAAAACGTATTAACACTAAGAGACTCATAACCTTGATATGCTTCGAAGCTATCTTTACCCATGCATGGGTCTTTCTACTGCAGGGGCCGATGAAGTAATTGCAGTAACATCCGCGTGTGAGCTCATTTATCCAAGAAGTCAGCCTCGCAGAAAGTCATATTCTGTTCCAAGGCATTTCGACTGGCAGCCCATCCTGCACCAGGGAAATGTGCGACAGCATGAGATTTCCCCCAAGGAATTTAAGCACACCAGAGCTGCGAGTTATGATTAAAGGCACTCTTATGATAGCACAGAAATGAAGTCCCACACAATCAGCGGGGCACTCCATTTCCCCTGTTTTTGTTTGTTTTCTTTCATTACTCATTACTCTAAAACAATATACGAAACAAGTTTGTCCCCCCCAGTACAGTCAAGAAAATCCGTCATTGTGTGAAAATGTTCCAAATTCTTTATTAAAATCACTAATACACTGTTGAGATGGGATAAGAGGTTGTTTTGATCCTCATTATCACCTTCAGGCTTTGGTCCAACGTCACCAAGTCCAAAGGCAGCCGAAGTCAAATTCCTGTGACACCAAATTATTTGAATTGTCTGCATTACAAATGAACGATTAGTGCAAATCAGCTATGCTACTCCTTTAAGGGGAAAATGTCTAGCGGAACACAGCACATCTTATGTAGCACAGCATAAATGATTAATGTCTGTTAATATATGTCTGGCATATGTCTATTTCACAGTCCTGGGCCAGGTGCCCCTGCATCTCAATGCACAGTGCACTATGTATGTAACAATTAACACTTTAAAACTTTGATAAAAGCACAACAGGAAAGGTCTACTGATTTTCTGCAGGGAGATGATTTCTTAGATACTTTCTATCCAAGGCTTTTCCACATGATCAAGAACTTTCGGATTGTCAAATTAATACACAAGGTACAAAAAAAAAAAAAAAAAACAATTCAGCCTTTGCTTTGATCTCCCAAGAAATCTCTATGGCCATCTCTGTCTATAAGGAGAGGGAGCAAGCAGCACTGCCGGGGTGGGGCGGGTTTAAGGCAAACAAAGACTGTCTGCGTGACAGAAGGCAGGCTTGGGCTGGGGTCTGGCCGTCGGGTCTCAGCACAGGGGCCGAGGCTCAGGCTGGCTGAACTGCCCCATGAGGCCTGACATCAGCCAAGCCAGGCGGCGACCGCCTATTACACCTGCACTGAACCGGACACGAGCGGCAAGTTGGGGGCCTAATGTGCTGTTTCGCTGATAGCTGCATGTCTGGAAAGGTCATAACTCTAAATTTAATACACTGACACCCTGCCCACAGTTTTAAAAATCACCCCCATTCAATGGCAGCTAATGCACAGTTAAATGTTTCTCTGTTTTTCCCCATTTCCGTAGAATATTTCCCCTCCAGTGACTGACTTCTGTAGCTGATTCAAATAGAATAAGATTATCTATATGTATTTACAGTACCTCTATATTTTGTTATGTTAACCACATACAGACTAAAATAATAACAAAAAGATCCCAGAGTGAGAACCAAGCACACCCGCAGTGGTCCTTTGCACTGATCTGTGTTTGCATTGGTTACACAATGCCACCAATTTTGGAGCGAGTGTGGCAGGTCCTCGTGTTCACAGGCTGAATACAGTGGAGGAGACTGAGGGCACAGCACACATATGATTGCCCTCCCACTGTGCAGCAGCTGCACAGCCTCACAGCCGTGCACGGCCTCCTGTTCCGTACAGCAGGGCTCTAGGGCAGCTGCACAGATGCGCCCCACAGCCTGGCGGCACCTCAAGTCCTGAGCTGCGTGCATCAATCCCAGTGTAGCTCTGCAACGCTGACCGGGCGCACTGTGCAGACAGACTGCAAGAGCTGCAGTCCATGCAAATGCTAAACTGTAACAGACACAAAGGATGCAGAAAGGGGACGGCAGGACGGAGGTCAGGGGAAGCGAACGGTGCTGGGAGCAGAGTCACGTCTGCTGAGATGCAGGAGAGATGGAGGGTACCGGACCAAACAGAAGCTGCACTAAGTTCTGGACCAGCAGCTTCAAAATGATAGAACCAGAGTACATCTCACTGTTTCCGTACCCTTGAGGGACAACATCACAGAGTCTCATGCTTTACGCCGCTAGGCAGGTATCATAAAGGAAGAGAGAGGCTTGATGAATTTTTATCGGAAGGGTCATGGTTTTTTTTTTTCTTTTACAGTCCCTGCCAATCAGAGTGCTTGGTTCTCCAGTGCTTCCTGGAACAGAAGCCCGCTGACAGCCTGGGAATGTCCAGCCACTCTTTGAGTTCTTTATCAGAAACTGTAACAGACAAGTAGGTAGACAGTTCTAACCCATGGTTTTGACTGAGTTCTGGGTCCAAAGGAAACTTTACCTGGCCCATCAGATACTGGGGAGGGAATGCCCAAATAAGGGGCAACCAAGGGATTGGCACCCTGCTCCTTCAGCCATGGGGCTACATGTGCATTTTCTGTGCATGTGTGATAGCAATTGGGTCTATGTCTGTAAATGTCTTATGTCAAAGCAGGAGGACTTCCTCATCCAGCATGTTCCAAAGCACATCTGTATCACTATCGAGGTATACACACTCCATCCGTGGATGGAATTATCTTCGGTAGTGGTTGGGCGCATCTGCGAACATGTACTTCAGCCTGTAGGCTTCAGCGAGCAGCAGTCCCACTTCTTCGTTGCCCCAGTGAATTGTGGGTAGGTTCTGGAGCAGCATGAGCAAGCTCTGGAAAAGACCCGAAAACATTACAGTCTTAGTAAAACTCTGTGGGAACAGCACCGAGATCTGTGCTTTCAAAACACCGGAGAATTTATAGATTGTGTGGATGTGGCCAAGCAGCGCAGGAAGGTTGGGGGGGGGGGGGGTTACGCTTCTAATGGCCAAGCATGAGTGATGGGGGAAGAAATCACCAGAACCATCAAAGGTGAAAGAGAAAGTTCCGGAAAATAATAACTGAATTTTTCATTTCTCATTTGGTGACCACTGAGCTATGAAAACCATTAGGGTGTGAAATATGTTTGTGAGGTGCCTGTTAAACTGGGAGGCCAATTATTTCAATTGCAATGAAGTGTTTGACCAGCCATGGTGGGTTTAAAGGTTTCATTTTCAACAGACAGACAGACGTGTATACATACGTACATACATACATACAAACATACATACATACATACAGTATCTCACAAAAGTGAGTACACCCCTCACATTTTTGTAAATATTATATTATATCTTTTCATGGGACAATAATGAAGGTATGACACTTTGATACAACCGCGTAGAGGAAAGTATAACAGTGTAAATTTGCTGTCCCCGCAAAATACAGTAAAATCCAGTTATAACGGACTTCAAAGGACCTGGCAAAAGAGTCCGTTATATCCAGAGTCCGTATATCCAGAGTTGCTGTTTGCCCAGAACACAACTACAGGACACCATTTACTCATGCCACACCCCAGCAGACACACTTGTGGTATAGATTATTATATTGTACATGTAGTAATCCAGCTTTACCTGACCAGATGCGTGACTGTTAATAATCCCGACTATGTACAGTACCTGCGCTGTATATCACCGGCACGCCACACGCCTTGTAGGTGGAGCCTGCATGTCTGTTATAGCTGAACAAAACTATAGCTAAAAGCAGCCCTGGGGACCGAATTGTTTGTCCTTTTTAAGCAAAAATCTGTTATATGCAAGTCCGCTATATCTGATGCGTGTTCTTAAAGGCGCACGGCCGAGACCAGCAGACCTCGTCTGTTATAGACGATATTCCATTATAAGCGAGTCCACTATAACGGGATTTTATTGTAACTAAACACACAGCCATTAATGTCTAAACCACTGGCAACAAAAAGTGAGTACGCCCCTAAGTGAAAACATCCAAATTGTGTCCAGTGTCAATATTTTGTGTGGCCGCCATTATTTTCCAGCACTGCCTTAACTCTCTTGGGCTTGGAGCTCACTAGAGCTTCACAGGTTACCACTGGAATCGCGGAGCAGGTGTAATTGCAGGGTCGTTATCATGTTGGAATACTGCCCTGCGGCCCAGTTTCCGAAGGGAGGGGATCATGCTCTGCTTCAGCATGTCACAGTACATGTTGGCATTCATGGTTCCTCAATGAACTGTAGCTCCCCAGTACCGGCAGCACTCATGCAGCCACAAACCATGACACTCCCACCACCATGCTTGACTGTAGGCAAGACACACTTGTCTTTGTCCTCCTCACCTGGTTGCTCACACACGCTTGACACCATCTGAGACAAATAAGTTTATCTTGGTCTCTTCAGACCACAGGACATGGTTCCGGTAACACATGTCCTTAGTCTGCTTGTCTTCAGCAAACTGTTTGCAGGCTTTCTTGTGCATCATCTTTAGAAGAGGTTTCCTTC
>JAODKF010000116.1:10882604-10897455 GCA_026779585.1 Mormyrus proboscirostris
CACCCCCACCTCCCAGGAACTGGTCACATTCAAGCCCCCTGCCCCCTGACTCACTAGCAAAAGGGAAAGGCCTCCTCTTGAACTCCTGATCCTGTACAAATTGTCCATTTCAAACCCTTTTATTGAATTTCAGTGCCGCACGGACACGCAGTGCAGTTGCGTAAACACGGACACAGGCACTTAACCCAAGTGTTTAGGCTGTGCTCCCCTAGCCGGGCGTTTTGCCCCCCTCCATGCCTGTGGCCTAAAAGCCCATAATTGCCTCCATGGACACAATGGCAGCAGTAACATGGAGATGGGGAGTAGGGGGGTGGGTTCTGGCACCTCCTTTCTCAGCGAACCCTGGACCAATCACATGGCAGCAGCTGAGACCGCCAATCAACATATGGCTGCAGCTGAGACCGCCAATCGACACATGACTGCAGCTGTGACCGCCAATCACATGGCTGCAGCTCTGACCGCCAGTCACATGACTGCAGCTATGACCGCCAATCAACACATGACTGCAGCTGAGACCACCAATCAACACATGACTGCAGCTGTGACCGCCAATCACATGGCTGCAGCTCTGACCGCCAGTCACATGACTGCAGCTATGACCACCAATCACGAGCAGCCATATCTCTGCTGCCATAATGGTGTAATGGCAAAGGCCAGGGAGCCAAGCAGTGGCCACTCTGGCCCCTCCAAATAACTCAAGTAAGAAAGGGACATTGTTGAAAGCGGTCCCAAATGCCTGCCAAAGACTTCGGAGTCTCCTGGGCCTCCTCTAAATGCTGCACTCTGTGACACGGAGCAGCCTAGACAGGAGCGAGACGGGGGGCAGCAGTGAAGCTGGGGACATAGGGCACACGGACATCTGCGTGACACTCCAGCCTTTTATACAGTTTTTATGGACAGTTATGCTACATTTTACAGTGAATCTCGCAGGTGTGTTTGTTGACCTGCCTTTTGTAATGGGCTTCTGCCAGTGCACCCCCAAAGCCAAGAATGTGAGTGTATCACAGCGCCCAAGGTTACAGGGCTTACTGTAAAGTATGTCAAGCCCTGCCCCTCACCACTCCTAGGTCAAATAACCAGAGGGCCCCGGAAGCTAGGCCTCACCCCTCACCACTCCTGTGCCAAATGACCTGAGGCCCCTGGAAGCCAGGCCCCGCCCTCACCACTCCTAGGACAAATGACCAGTGACCCCTGGAAGCCAGGCCCCGCCCTCACCACTCCTAGGACAAATGACCAGTGACCCTTGGAAGCCAGGCCCCGCCCTCACCACTCCTAGGCCTAATGACCAGTGACCCTTGGAAGCCAGGCCCCGCCCTCACCACTCCTAGGCCTAATGACCAGTGACCCTTGGAAGCCAGGCCCCGCCCCTCACCACTCCTAGGCCTAATGACCAGTGACCCTTGGAAGCCAGGCCCCGCCCCTCACCACTCCTAGGCCAAACGACTGTCAGTCTCGGACAGTGAGGGGCGCCGGGCCCCTCCCTACACACAGCAGCCAGTTCTCTATGCAGCTATATCCAGCCGATCGATGCAGCCCATTCCACATGAGCTATTGTGGTCCAGCCGCCCCAGCCATGGGCACCGTGCGTGGGGGGCGAAAAATACTAACACATCTGAAGGGGCGTCCATTTAAAAGGCGTGTAGTCAATAAAGGACTTTGTGAGTAAAGAGGGACGGCATGGCAGGGAGGTGCCGGGGGAGTTCGGCTGGCATTGATCGACACTGTGCACTAATCAGCATTACCGTCCCTGACTGTACAGGGGTGACATTGCTGGGACGCTACATACAGGAAGAGATCAATAAGCCATCTTTGTTCTCCCCCAATCCTTAAGCACCTATGTGTAATTAACCTTCCCGGAGTATGAAGCAGAGTGGCGGTGGGGGGGGGGGCACTTTCATTCCGGATCGGTACTGACGCGGGTCGGTCCGGTGCTTTGGCACGCCGCCAGGCGTCGGCCCCTGGGCTTTTACCTGGTGTTTTCAGAACCAATTAGTGGGCTTTGCGGGTCAACAGGCAGTGCCTTTCACACAGTGCAATCTAAAAGTTCTAAGAGCCTGGATGGTGTTTATGGAGGAGGGTCAGAACCTTCTGTGAGGTGCTGGAACAATTTGGATTTCTAACAGTCCATTATAATTCTCTCTTAGAAAGGAATACTGGAATTTAACTATAATTTCAGACCTAAAGAAAACAGAGACTCGATAGGTAGATACGGTACACACCCCTCCATCAGTCCTCTAACTGCTTATCCTGGCTCAGGACTGCAGAAATGGGGATGAACCCCATACCCGTGAGGTCTGAGGCATCCACGCTACCCACCGAGCCAGCACACCATCTACAGTGTGAAGTATTCATTCATGCACCATAACGCAGCTCTGCAAAACTAGGGTTATGCCCAGTTTACCGGCAACGGGGGTAAACAGAATTCTATCATTTTAGGAATACTAATACTGTATAGGAGCCTAAGGGCTTGTTTATATTCTAAGGGTGCATTTATGCATGTTGTCGACACGCAAGCAGTGTTGCTGCTGATACTTACATGCATATTTAATATCAACCTGGAGGAGTAAAGGATATGTCCACCAGGGGGCAGTGTGAGAAAACTGTCTTGGTCGGCTCCTTTGTTTCCAGTCTCACTTGTTGGTATGAGGTTGTGACATGAAAAGTTTTTGAAATGTCTGTAATACTGCTGCAGCATTCTTAACCATATGCTCCACACCGGACAGCTACTTTACTCTGTCACACATCGCTTTACTACCTCATGCAGAATGTTGCATTTTATGTTGTTAGATATCTCATGGTAGTTAGTACTTCATACTTAGTATTACAGCTTCACGAAAAAAAATGATAATTCTGGCAGAATAAATTTCCATGACTTTTCCAAAACTTTTCCAGTACCATAAGATAGATAGAACAGTATTTGTATAAGGTAGTTAACTATTGACTTCCGCTCATACATTTCCGAAGCGGGAAACAAAAATGAACCAGGCTAGTTTCCAAAGCTAGTTTCTCTCTATCCAAGAATTCCAATACTTATCCAAGGCCTGGAAAAATCATTTCAAAATTCCAAAACTTTTCCAGGCATTCTATGACCTCGGGTACCCTGTTAAACATATACTGTACTAGATAATCCTGAAATGGAGTGGTCATTAAAATTGCAAAACTTGCTAACTTTTTTGTTTCCTTTAACAATAGAAATGTTCTAGCGAAAAGTGAACCTAACACTGTTGGGGAATTTTATCATCAAGATTAAATCTCAAAACTGTACTGTAAAACACTGTTGCTTATGAAATTAAACAAGTAAGAATTTCAAGTTAGAATATCATTGTACTTTGTACACATGACACTGCTTTCTTTGGAAGCAGAAGAAACTTAAATTGCCATTAAATTTTTGAATCAGTTGGTACTTTAATACTAACTGTACCATATAAATACACGTAGTCCTGTGACAAAAGGTGACAATACTGCCACCACAATTTTTGGTGGTACTGCATCTCGCGTACACGCCGTGTTGATTCCTTGCGTAGATGCACAGACGACCGCATGGAATCAATGCAGAAAATGCATGGCGGCCATGATGCAGACACGGATGCGTTGTGAGCATCGAGTATTAACCAGCCCTAACACACATCCTTACGGAAACACAAAAGAAACACAATCTGGATGACTTAAGGGCACAAGACACATTTTCCCCTGTTTTTAAAGTCTTCTGTCTTTTAGCAGCAATGACAGCCTATGCTCAGTACACCTCAGGGCCAGTCTGGGTAACAGCACAAATGACAGGCTGCCCTCTCCATCTGCCAGCAGCTACGCTTACACCAGCCTGTCCGTGTCTCCGGCGCCATTGATATAACCCCGGGGAGGTGCGGCGGAGCCAGACATGTCATTCCCGCTACCGACAGAAAAGGCAGCTCTCCATTAGCCTCCAACACTGACAAAGACGGGGGAGGCGAATGCCCATCCTCGGTGCCACTCAGAGGATGAAGCCAGTGAATGCAGGAAGTCAGGAGCGGGCCGTGGATGTGAGCTGCGGGCTACGCCGAGGGCCCCTTTGCAGACCCGCCTCTGGAATAGACAGGCGGCGCCCGTACCTCCGCATTTTACCCAGGCGGCTTTGATCTTCTCGCTGTCCCTTCATCCTAAGTAGAAATTCCATCTTAAACCCATTTGATCTCAAACATGCATACAGTACTGATCCAACGGCTATGGCTTGTTCTCCACGTATTCACTTCATAGGTAGTGGATTTATACCATTTAACTTCTTTTCTGACGACCCCGGCGCCGCCAGTTCACGGTGATTAACGTTATCACAGACCCTGAAAGGTCAGGTCAGGTCGGGGAGTATGCACTGATGCAGCACGTCGCTGCACCCACCACATGACAAGAGACCTCGGCATCCCGGCTGGCGACCCCCCAGGCAGACACATAGTTCAGTCCCATCCTCCAGAAATGACCATCCATCTGTCGCAGGGAGCTGGTACATGGGACTGGTCCAGCCACCTGGGTCCTCAGCAATGAGGATCTCACGAGCCGGATCACCCTCAGGGAAACACACCACACGGCCATAGTGCCGTAACTAACGCTTCCTCATGATGCAGGTGATGTGCCCCATTCGGGACTCCCTAGCAACCGCAATTCGACACAAAGTCAAACCAGCGGTACCCAAGGATTCTCTGAGGAGACACAGTCCAATCTGTATTTCAGCTCACTGCATAGCATCCATGTCTCACAGCTGTACAGCAAGAGAGGGAGCACCAGGATTCTAAAGACTTGGACCCTCATCCTCTTGTAAAGATACTGGGAACGCCACATACCCCTTTCCAGTGACCTCAGGACCCCCTATGTCCCTGAAAGACATACTTAAAATACTTTCTAAGTCATCGTCGTCATCCCTGGAATTTGTTATTATTCTTTTCCCCTTCTAAAGGTTCCATTTATTTCTCATCTTCCTTGCCTCTTTATCTTTGTAAACCATATGTTTTTCCCTCAATCACTCATGTCATTTTCCCTGCAAACATATTAAATTGTTTACATTTCTTTAGTATTTACATCATGTGGTGTGCTCTGCACTGTCACATCATTCTGTTATTATGGTCTGTCTAACTGCATGTGTGGCATTTATAAGCCTGTTGGACAGTCACTTTATTATTCACTCTAGTCCAAGGCAACATACAGCCACTGCACTCTAGAGGCAAGCAACAAATGACATTTCTGATTTGAAACTTTCATGCACTCTGTTCTGTCGGTACATCTGCTTTGTGTGCCACATTTGGCAGTGAAAGACAGATGGTACAGGCCACCCATGTTTTGCTATTTAAAGGATGATTTACAATTCATTAAACATTAGCTGCTTTCCAAGACACACTTCCCAAGTGTGGGATATGGGAACTGCACAAACCTTAAATAAGCATTGTTTTGTTTTGAACAATAACCGAAACAATATTAGTGGAAATGAGCATTGAAAGCAGCGCTACTTCTCTGGCGGAGTCTCCAGAGAAATTTTAAGAAAGTCAATCAACCTTAAGACAAGACCAATTACTAAGGATTCAAACTAAAATAAATGACTATACGCTACAAGATTAGTGTAACATCAGAAAATAAGGCTGATTTAAAAAGTGCCTAAAATAATAAAAGGTGCATATGTAAACAGAGACAGAATCTTAAAAATAAATATAGAAAAAAATAATCACTTCAAAGTTTTTGTAAATATCTTGTGCTGGTCAAGATACCAGGGGAGACTTACCTACGAACTCAGAAAGGAAGACCACAAAGAATGGGGTGACCAGATCGTTGATGCCTTGTACATATCCACTGGCGGGGTGGCGAATTGCCCAGATAAACAGGATTCTCTCAAACACCTAGGGGACAAACAAAGACAAGAGACCCGGATGATGATAATGATGACTGTGCATCAGTGATGATAATTCAAATGGCTGAGGCGGTGATGATGATTATAATGACTGTGCTGGCTGTAGCAGCAACGATGACTAAGATTGTGGTGGTTCTAGCGTTGATGATGACTAAGATTGTGGTGGTTGTAGCGTTGATGATGACTAAGATTGTGGTGGTTGTAGCGGTGATGATGACTAAGATTGTGGTGGTTGTAGCGGTGATGATGACTAAGATTGCGAGGGTTGTAGCGGTGATGATGATTGCGATTGTGGTGGCTGTAGCTGCGTTGATGATTGTAGTGGCTGTAGCTGCGTTGATGATTGTGATTGTGGTGGCTGCAACTGCAATGATTGCGATTGTGGTGGCTGTTGCTGCAATGATGATTGCGATTGTGATGACTGTAGCTGTGATGATGATTGCGATTGTGATGGCTGAATCAGCGATGATGACTATGATGATAATGATAATTGTGGTTATAATAATACCCATAATGATTATTGCTATTGCAATGCTTGCATCAGCAATGATAGTTATGATGGCCGTCGTAGTGATGCGGGGAAAGACGACTGTGGTGATGATGATGTTGATGATGATGTGATTATGATGATTCTGGGTATTTCCTTTTGTATCCATAATTCAGGGCTGTAAAAATCGGGATTGTAAACACTTGCCAAACTAACACTTAGCTTTAAATTTGAAATACAAATTAAATTCAGTCTATTGATAAACCACTGTACCTGGGTTAATTTCATTCTAGTCCATTCTCTTTCATTGCCAGTCCCTATACGTGTCTCTTATCCTCTGAAACCAAAGCAGTGAAAATAGCCTGAACATGGCTGATGTCATGCCGGCTCGAGAAGCTGATTCCCGGCAGGGTAGGAGTGTGAGACGCCACTGGGAAACGTCGGACTGGTGGGGGTGCAAGTGGAGTAAGGGGGGGGGGGCGTCTGCTGTCCCTCCGGGGAGAGGTGGCACTAAACTGCTCCCCCTGGAGGCATCACCGGAGCGTGTCAGGGACAATAACGGGTAAATAACGCACAGGCCTCCCCGAAGGAGACCGCGGCGAGTACCGCAGTGTCGGGCAGGTGCTTCAGAGGGCCCTGCTTCTAATCAGAAACATCACTTTTCTTTATTTAGATCTTCCTTCTGTAATTGATTACCACCGGCTTTGAGGCACATGAAGAATGACTGGGATGTCAATGCAGGCCTGCATTAACAAGAGGCCATGGAAGGTGATTCCTTCCTAACTCAGGCTTCTCGGCCTTGACTGGCAGGGCTGCCTGACACTCCTGTGTCGCTCCGTAAGGCTGACAGTGTGCTGCTCACTTTCGAACACGGCTGAACTTACAAAAAAAGAATTATTGTTCCACCTATACAAGTACAAATGGAAAATCTGATTTTACAGAGAGTCTCTGCTGTAAATGGCCGTATCTTCCCGTTACAGCATTGTCAGCTTGCGGCTGCTTTTCCAGAAGCTTCCACCCCCTACAATGAAGCCGACCTCTGTTCAGCCTGAACCCGTGGCAGTTTTGAAGCAGAGTGTGTTGCCATGAGGACAATTCTCCTAAAACGGCCCTTGGAGCCCAGAGTCCTTCACACTTAACTTTAATTTCCTATAGAATGAAACAGTCTGTGGGCCCCTAATCTCACATGCATGCGGCACAGTGTGAAAGCTAAGAAAAATATATATTCTGAAAAAATTATCTTCAACAGAATTATTCTAGAACCATATTAAAGTTTAATGTAATTTCCCAAAGTTCAAGGCAAATTGAATTATCTGATTTTTGCATTTTCTCTATCTCAGAAAGAAAAAAATTAAATGGAAAGTATGGCTATGAATAATGATGGGGGGGGGGTTCAGAAATTCTGTCTGCTGCCCTTTGACCCCGTGCCTCTCTCCCTTCCCTTACCAAATCAAGAGGGACGATTCTCACATGGACAGATACTTTTTGACACACCCACAGCACCCCCTGCTGGGACGTAGCATAAATACATTATACAGGTCCCCACCACACGCACACCCAATAGAGCATCCATCACTGACACCCTCCCCAAAATAACATACTGAAACACCTGCTAATGCATGCTTGTCAAGGCGCACACACACCAACATGCAAACACACACACACACACACACACACACACACACACACACAGGCACATGCAAATGTGCACACACAGACTAGCTAAAACACACCTGCACACACATGCAGAAACATGCATACATGTGCAAACACACACACACACACACACACACACACACACACACACACGCACGCAGGATCCTGCACACACATATAAAGACAGCCTTTGCACATGCCCGCCCTCCATTTGCGCAACCCGCAGATATACGGCTGCAGGACACTCTGCTTGCTGTGATCTCTCCCTTTAACACCATGTTAACACCCTTCCCCCCCACTCATAATCACACATGTCTCAGCGACCCCCCCACCACAGGAAACCAGCAGCTGACTGTGTTCAGACAAGGAGGATGTAGCCAAAAGTGCAGCTGTACACTGGGGGGAGGGGGGGGGGCTGCTCACCTCTTGCACCAATGGCTGCTGGAAGAGCGGGATGAGAGGGTTTGTCCGGGGGATGTCGATGTGGATCTGTGGGAGAAAAGCAGCACAGGGGTGTGAGGGAGCAGATCGCCGCTGTGGGACTCGGGGCTGCTGACCTCGGGGTCAATTTCACACATGCGGCCTTTCTGCCGAGACCCTCAGGCAGGCACCCCAAACACCGCCCACCCTCCCGCTATGCCATGACGTCAAAGGGGCCGCAGCAGCGCCACGCTGGAGGCGAGGGATGGTAGCACAGGTTAATGCCAAACCAACACGGGCATCCCATCGCAAACAGAGGCCGTAAATTAAAGAGAATGAGAGTGCTGCCCGCTGGAGGGGGCCCTTTTAACAGGCCGGCCGGGTCCTCTTAGACACCTCATTCAGCGTTAAATACAGCTAAAGCCCCCAGAACAGTGGGTCGTACTGGGGCAGAACGGGGACGATGCCCACCCCCAGGGCAGGCCTTGGGGTCGGTGGGGGCAATCAGTAACCGGCTCCAGACCAACAGGGGCCTTGCCGATGAGATTCAGCAGGCCATAAACGTACAAAGATCTGATTTACTCTTGGCGAGAGAAAGCTCAGAGGAATCATGGAGGGAGAGTGAGGGTGAGGCAGAGGTAAAACGCAAGAGACGCCGAGCATGAGGGCTGCACCATTAACTTGAGTTTTACAGGCTGTGGGAGTATCGATTTTGCCCAGAGTCATTAATGAAACGCTGTTTAAAATAAATAAATAAAGTAAAATTAACAAAATAAATAAATAAAGGAGAAGGTCACTCATTTTTGTAAACATTTCTGTGGCTTCTTTAAAAAAGTCCAAAGCTTCCTGGCATCTGCCATCCGTCCATCAGCCCAGGTTCCTGGAAGGGGGACTGGGCCCAGGTTCGAATCCTCAGACCATACTCAACTGGCTGCCAGGGCAACAGGCCCCTCTGCCCCTTCAAACGCTCTCCTGGAAAATTTATACTGCGCTTCAAACTCCCTTCCAAGCTGATACATATTTAACAACTTTTGGGAAGGTGAAAGCGAAAGAAGAAAATAAGGTAAATATTTAAAAAGGGGAGATCTTTTATCACCACGAAAACCGAAATCCAGCAGGCTCCGCTACGCCTCGTTGCTGGGAGAACTAATTTAATGATCGGGAGTAGCTGGGCAGTCTTCAGCTGCGAGGCTGTAATGAAGCCCGCTGTCCCTTCCTGCACTAACGAGGAGTATTTGATTATTGACAAATTTATGGGCTTCTCTACACGTCCACTGTAACCGCTCTTGAAATCCACAGAGCAAAGCGGAGTCTGGCTGTCTGTGTGCACTGGTTTGGTAGGGCTCTCTTAATGCTCTTCTAAGCACAACCGCGATGGTCCGACCGAAAGGAGGAGAAGTGCAAGAGCTCCGCCGGCGCCGGTGATCCTGGCAGCTGCACGGTCACCAAACCAACCACCAAATCACAGAAAATGTCACCGACAAGAGACGGGGGCTCGGGGTGTGACGTGGGAATGTGGGAAAGCAGCAGCGGGCGAGAGAACCGGGGATCTGCTAGGGCAATCGGGCTGGGCGGAGGGAGTAAACTGTCAGGTCAGAAGCGTGATTCCGCTTGTCAGGCTCTCCTTTAGAAGATGCGTGCGGAGAACCTTCAAGGCGCCGAGCCACCCCATGAGGGGGCAGGGATGGGCCCGTTCTCACACTTAAGCAACCCGGGAGGCTACTTATCAACTCTTTGAGATCTCCATCGCCTCCTGGTGGTGGGGAGGGGGACGTACCTGCCTGTAGGTGTCCCTGTGGTGCTCGTCCGTCCTGGAGTGGTAATACTGCTCGATGAAGCCAAAGTACTCCTCCCTCTTCCGCTTCAGCACCAGCTCCCTGCGCTCCATGTTGGCTGGAAGGTAACCCTAAGCGGGAGGGGGGACAGTTACAATGACCTCGGCGTCTGCCGTCACTCCGCCTCATCCTCTCGCTTTGCACCGTGACTCATTGCACCCCTGGGCTCACAGCCTGCCTAGCCGCTAATCCCTCCACTGGTGCTCGCGCTCTAATGCCCACATCGACGGAAGTGATGACACAGACTGGCGACATTCTGAATGCAAACGAAAAAGCCCGGCACAGGGACGCGGCTCGGCAGTCATCGTCTGGCTCTGCTCGCCACCCAGCTCATACGCATGCATTTCTGATCACATTCCAGGCCTGTGAAACTGGCATAAGAATATTCATATTGCACTGTGCTGCTGCTTTGAGCATGCAAACAGAGAGGAATGTGCGTAGACACAGGACAGACAGGCAGACAAACAGACAGAAGGGGCACACACACACAGGCAGAAAGGCAAGCAGATGAGGGACACACACACACACATTAATATACAGACACACGCAGGCACACAGAAAGACAGGCAGGCAGATAGCACACACACACACACACACACACACACACACACACACACACACACACACACACACAGGCAGGAAGATGGAGCACACACACATATATACACACACACAGGCATTAACACACACACACACAGACAGGCAGAAAGATGGAGCACACACACACACACACACACACACAAATGGTACACATGGCTGAAGATGCCCTCCTTAATTGAGACCGTTTTGTCTTCTGTCAGCCAGCCGATCTCCTTTCTCCCTCTCCCCAGTCCATCCCTCCTCAGTCCATCCCTCCCCAGTCCATCCCTCCCCAGTCTATTCCTCCCCAGTCCATCCCTCCTCAGTCCATCCCTCCCCAGTGCATCCCTCCCCAGTGCATCCCTCCTCAGTCCATCCCTCCCCAGTCCATCCCTCCCCAGTGCATCCCTCCCCAGTCCATCCCTCCTCAGTCCATCCCTCCCCAGTTTGTATTCCTCCTAACTCATATTCAATCAGGAGCCAATTCAAACACACCTGGTCGGCATGGCAGTGTGCAGGGCCCTAATGAACATTCCCAGTCACGGCATCTACGCGGTCTGCTTATCTGTAGCCAATCATGGCCCGGAACGGATAGCAGGACTCCGAGCCCCTCGTACAGGCTGTGAGCCAGGCAGCTGCGCACCTGGGTGCATTTACCACTGCCGACCACCAGGGCAGCGCTTCTTCAGCGAGATGCTCGCTTGGTTATCTCAGACTAGCTCTGTATCCCCCCGCACCCAAAGAGGAGGAGACCCCAGATGACTCCGCCCAGAAACAGATCAGCTGTCATTTATGGTTTCCAGCTTCAGACGCCACACAGTGCCAACCCTGCTGTGCTTTACATATGAATAATATAGAGGATTTCACATGACAGATTGGGGCCGCCACGCGCCCTTCATGTTTCCCATTGGCTGCTCCTGCATGCCCGACTTCCCTGCCAAACATCTCAGGTGAATGCTGTACACGACGAGCAGGGAGGACATAGAAGTATATACCGGTACACAAACTCCAGTCACAAAGCTGGCCCACTTTCTACATGCACATACTGCATCCAATCCGGGTCATCTTTGGACTGCAGGAAACCAAGGCACACGGAGAAAACCAGCCCGACACAGGGCAAACACCAGAGCAGGCGCGGGATTCGAACTCGCAGCCCTGGAGGTGTGAGGGCACCATGTCATCGCTGCTGGTAATTATGATTAATGTGGTCGCTCCAGGCCTGATCTGTTAAGGTCATGTGCAGGTTTATCAGCATATCGCAGGACTCCATTAAAATAACTATTACTGTAATTTAACCTTTTTCTGGCTGCCCCTGGTGTTTAAAAAAACAGATGTGGAGAATAAAACAGGCCGATCCGTACTGCTGGCCTCTAAGACAGGGCCTCTCACTGCTACATAAAACTAGACCGCATCACTTCTGATTCCCGTACTGAGAGTAATGCAGGAATGATGGGGGAACAGGCTCAGGATCAGTGGCCGACAGAATGAGCAGCATGCCTGTGAGCCTGCGTCCATCCCCCCCCCATGGCACCGTTCTGCGAGACCTTGGGCTCCGGGCACCGCTCACAGAAAAGCAGGCATCCGGGGGCATGACAGGGCTGCTGGCAGGGAGATAAAGATTCCTGCATGACAGTCAATCCATCGTGGAAGAAGAGTGGAAAACGTATGGATAAAGAAAATATATCAATAAACTGCTGTACAAGCAGGCCAGAGCATCTACAGCAGAGTGTCTGCAGCCAGCCTGACGTCTGTGTGTGTGTGTGTGTGTGTGCGTGTGTGTGCGTGTCCGGGCGCAACCCTTTCCAGCAGACTAACAGTCCTTGGCATCTGGGCGGCACACCTGAGCTACAGCTAGACAGCCATATTCCCTGCTCGTGGGAGTTTAACTTACAGGAAAATGTTCTTAGGGCAGAATGAAATGATTGGTTATCCCTCAGAACCAATCAGATTGTAGAGGAGGTAGGTCCAAGCAAGTAGAGGAGGCAGGACCAAGATGTTTGATTGGTTGGTTCTCTCTCTGAACCAGTTCATTTTTTGCACAAGTAAAACTCCCATGAGCACTTTCCCTTTGGATTTTATGCTAAACCTTCAGGTCTCACATATTCAAAATTCCTACTGATGACACACTGGGGTGAGAACTGATTGGCTATGGAGCAGTGAATGTGAGAGGGTGACATTGGGCACCAGCCCTCAAGCTCACTTGTGTAAACACTCAGATGCAAGTGTGTCACTTGTGTTTCAGTGTGTACTGGGTACAGGTATGGAATTTTTACTCCACAAAGGCTCCCCCCCCCCCCCCATATCAGTAAATAGCAAAGACAAGGTCACTGCCTATAGAGAGAGGACCAGCAACACAGCATTGCCCACTCAGTCAGAAAACCAGCAATCTGACCTGGGGGGCAAGTGGGTAATTAACCTTGCACAAAGTGAATCCTGGTTACACAACACAGCCTTTGGCTTGTGCCCAGGATGGCGGGCAGGAGACCGTTTGGTGGCTCCATGTCTAATCTGAGTTATGAAGGACTCCAGAGAAAAAAAGAGAGAGAATCCAGCAGGGGACCATAGAAGGCTGACAAGACACTGCGGACCTCTGGCTTTCCGACAGCTGACAGTGCACAGTCCTGGAGCCACGGGCCCCAGCTTCAGGTCTTTGACCAAACGCTGGCCGGTTCCGCTCCGCCTCCCTCATAGAATAAAACGAGTGGCCTTTCAAAGGCCACGGTCTGCATTGTGACTGCAACTCTTTGGCAAGTACAGCACCTCCCCTGCTGTGTTTTATTGTTCTGTAAAATATCACACATTGCCAAGCTCTTTCTCTCCTGTGTAGCTTTCCTGGGGTTAGGTGCATAATCCCGGTCCTCCGGGGCTACAGGGGGCACTGGTTTTCACTTAGTCAGGCACTTGGCTCTTGAACCACCTCCTGTTGCCTTTCAGTTGTCATTCAAAAGTTTGAATTACAACCTAAATTACCCCAAATCAGACAAGATTAGACAATAAGCTATGGAAGTCACCCCAGATCAACGTTACCCGCCACAGAGAGCTAAAAGTTTTGTACTTGACCGCGACGCCCAAGCCTGCCAGAGGTTCTCCACTTTCCTGTAGCCACAGGAAAGACAGATACCTACGTAGCAACGGGGAACGGGCAGGGAGGCTCACCGATAGGAGTCTCCAGGTGACGGGCCGCACCTCCCGCGGGATCCCGGACCAGCTGTGCTTCCGAAGCTCCTCTGCGGAAAGAAACAAAGCGGAAAAAAAAAAAATGAGAGAGCAGTGATGTGGGTACACAGGAGGGGGAGGAGCACACAGCAGCCCAAAGGAACCAATCTTCAAACGGATATACTGTTAGATTAAAACAGAGTGCATGCAAAACCTTCAACAAAATGAAATACTGCATGTATGAATCACCTTCAGCCATTAGAATAATGGGAAATATACTTGTGAAAGATTGAGAAAACATGATAAACCATACTCAGCATTATAATATAAATCTAAAATACTGCAAATGCCTATGTGTTTGAAACCACTAGAAAGGGATGTCTTTAAAAAAGCTAAACAAAAAGAGAGCGTGTGTGTGTGAGAGAGAGAGAGAGAGAGAGAGAGAGAGAGAGAGAGAGAATGCACTAGAAGGCTAGCATAATAGGTCCAGTCTGATTTCCTTTGCCTGGACATTAACATTGATAACATTGATCCCGGATAAATGCTTTGAAAAATGATATTTAGCGGTGTGTGTCCTATGAGTAGAATAAGGCCAGGAAACACAAAGCTGGGTGTCAGTTCAAAGGACTGTAGAGAAGCAGCTCTGACTGACTGGTAACCACTTGCCCCGATTTACTGTCCTTATGAAGTCTAGTGGTGGAACACTAGCACCCTCATCTGGTACTAAGGTAAAACCGTAGGTATTTGGGCAGTAATACTTTCACATTAGTGACAAATAATATATCCATCCATCCATTATCCAATCCGCTTAATCCTAATGGGTCGCGGGGGGTCCGGAGCCTATCCCGGAAG
>JAODKF010000116.1:10897555-10910585 GCA_026779585.1 Mormyrus proboscirostris
CGACGACACAGGGAGAACATGCAAACTCCACACACATGCGACCCAGGCGGAGACTCGAACCCGGGCCCCAGAGGTGTTTGAATGTTTAAAAACTGTTGACTTCCGTTTCAAATGGGTGAGAATTTTGGGACCCAAAACATGCTAACAGTACTGACCACTCTCTCACATGGCATAACATCCCTACTGAATTTCTGTTACATTAAAATTACCCATCAAAACTAGATGGATTGAAATTACTTACTTGAAACCCTTCAGATACCGTTACCATAGTATAATGGTCTATATGTCAATGTAAGATTGAAATGAATTAAAATTGCTGGTTATTATTATTTTGACATTAGACTTCTTACAATCTACCATTTATACCTACAGTAAAAATTTCCTAACGTGTGTGATCATTAACACAATCTCTCTGACAGTGATCTGTCATGGGGACAATCTCTTGCTGCTGTGATTGGATGCCCTACTACGGCTCACCATTATGGTGTATATCACAGTGAAATGGTATTCACCCATAGCAATTCTATCGAGCACCATGTTTCCTTGACAATGCAGGGCAACCTGATGCGCGGGTTTGCCGGAAGTGATAAAATCTCCTGTTCCGGCGAGTGACGGCTTTCTGCTTTGGACCGTCTAATAGAAATGACTGCTATCCTTCGCTTTCTCTGGCGCTCTCTCTCTCTCTCAGACTTGCCCAGATTCACACAGATGGCTGGGGAGGAGGAGGAGGCGGAGGAGGGGGCGGAGCTCACCCAGGTCTGTGTTGGGACTGGCCAGCAGCTGACGGAACTTGTCCAGTCGGCTCTTCTCCCGGACGGTCATGGGCGGGGCTCCGGAGGCATTCTGGTCTGAAATGCGGGCCACCAGAGGGATGATGGGACGGAGTGGGAGGGACTGCTGCTTCTGTAAGGGGGAGCGAACTGGAGGAGAGAAGGAGGCCGATTTTAGGCTAGCAAACCTCACCAATGCTACACCGTGCATATGCTCTGTTCTGCTGACCGTGGTAATGAAGTAACGGACACTATTATCCAAAGCATTAGAAATAACATGCAGTTACCATCTCTGATAGACTTGGGGTGGTTTGTGCTGGTCCCAGTACATACAGAAACCAATACAAACTACTTGCTGCTAGGGATATGTTCCAGGCCATGCCATGACCAGTTATAAGACTGGTGGATGATTTAAAAGAAAAAAAGTGAAGACTGCAACATATACCGATAAGCCAAAACATTATGATCACGCCCATGTGAAGTGAATAATGTTGACAATGTTGAAAAAATGATACATCTATATGCTCGACGGTGTTACATCATCACCTGTTGCAGTGCTGAGCTGGACCTCACTGTTCGACTTCACCACTCTCCCATTGGTCTGTCTGCTGCCCATCTTCCCGTTGCCCCGCCCATCTTCTGCTTTCAACTCCGCCTGTTCGTCTGCGTCCACTGCTTCCGTCACACTGAGGCCACGGGGGGGCGCCGGTGCCGACGTGGGCGCTGGAGGGGGAAGGGCCGCGTGGCCGGTTGCCAGGAACTCTTCGTCTTCATCGTCCCCGATGTCCCACGCGTCATTGGTGCTGCGGGCGAACTCGTGGAAGCTGGACACCTTCTTGGACTTTACAGAGAGAGCGTTCGGCTTGGGAGCTTCTCTCACAAAGCTGCAGGGGACAGGCAGGGTATGTGAGTGAACATTTGAGAAAAATATTAATGTGGAGGGTAGGGAGCCTGTCGACTCACAGCTGACAGCACCATAAACACTAAAATACTCCTGATCTGCAGTGAAAACCAAAATCTGACAACTGATTTTAACCCAGAAGACAGACAAAGCAAAAAAAGGGGAAATATGAAAAATATGGGATTTGGACATAACTTAAGGCTGTCAGGGCTATCAGAGCTGTCAGGGGTGGTGTCTGTAGAACCAATGCCTGACCTCAAATCTCCCTTAGTAAGACTCAAGGCTAAACAAACATTCTCATTGGAAAAAAAGGGGGGGGGGGCTCTGTAGACAGCAGGCATTCGCACCCTTTGCTTAAACTGATCACATTTAACAGATGGGTATTAGCAAGTCGGATAATGAAGCATTAACTCAACAATATAGTCGGATCAAAATGAAGACCGGCATGCAACCCACGCGGGGGTCTTATGTTCCCTTCAAGTACGTCATGGGAAATATGATTTTAGCAACCCACGCAGCCCGGGGATAAAGGCATTGGATGTGACAAGACGTAAACGCGTAAGCCAGTTACGCACAAACTCAGACGTTTAAATGGAGATATGTGCAGAATGTTAAGTGAGGCATTCCGAAAAAGGAACAAAGAAAACAAAGCAAAACAAACAAACAAAAAAAAACGCGATGGGGGGGGGGGGGGCCTGGGCTGGATGGGGTAACAGTGCATGCAGCACTTACGAAAGTGATATCCGCGGGTCGAGGGGAGGATGCTGAGCTCCATACACTGGCTGCAGACTGCAGGGGAGAGAGAGCAGGCTGGGCGCACTAATGCAGAGGGGGTTGGGCACGACACCCCCGGAGAGCATCGCGGTGACCTCCTGGCGACTTCCTCCCATCACACTTCACGATCAAACTCTCCCACGATTGTTAAAGTCTAAGTAGGGTGATATACAATAACTACGGCAAAATAGCGAAAAACAAACGATTACGTTATTTCTACCGGTTCCGGCAGATCAGGGACAGGTCAGTTATGGCAGTGTTCTCAGACACAATGTCAGCATAACACCACCTGGTATACCCAGATGCACAGCAGGATGAACCGATAAACACACTCGACTTGTTCCACCTTTGCGTTCATTGCACACACAGCTCCTCTCTTGATTGTCGCAACGTAGCTCCTTGGTTTATGTCCCAGGACTGTAATTATCATGACTGTAAAAAGAGAGAGACCCGTTGTAACGCAGCGGGGTACACTCCAAGGCTGGCCGCCTCCGACCTGTCCCTGACCTCGGGCAACGATCTGCCGATTAATCCCGCTTCGACAGCCCCTACACCTTCAAACCCGACCCAGTGGACTGCTAACACCGTTTTGACAGCAGGGTCCCATTTAATCGGAATCATCTAACCACCGAACAGGTGCGAGTTAACCAAGCTTCTGTATCGCTACAGTAACATTTTAACGTACATTTAAGGTGAAATTAGCAGCAAAAATCTCAACACTTGGAACGGTTTAGTATGACTTTAGCAGCTAAACACTAAAAAATAGTTGCCAGATTCCAGAAGTTACCAAACTCCTGACGTCTGTTTGCACGCTAATGCCTTTTTGCCGCCTTACTTACCCGCACTACTTTCTAATAACAGCGCTGCTGGTTGTGCATATGACAGGTTTTCTCGGAAAACCTTTCAATCTGCTTAACGCCAGCCACAGCAGACATCAGACCTTGCATTTAATCACCACCTCCATCTGATGACCAGTTTGGTGTTCATAAGCTCGCTGACAGTTTCCGTTTTAATATGGCAAATATTGATCATGATTTGTTTTACCTTTCATTACAATGAGAAGAAAAACTGCAGTACACGTGATGTCAGATCTAGGCTAGGTACACCCCATTCGTGTCAGTATCCGTTATGCCAAAATTAAGAAACGCGACTTATGTCTGAACAAAAGACGTGACTTTAGCGTTTTTTCAGGGTAAGGGGTATGTCAAGTTACTGTCAAGCGATGTGGATCCTTTCACCATTATTAAAATGCTACACTTTTTCCGTGCTGATATACATCTTTAATTACTTGTGATAATAAAGCATAAAGCGAACAACGTGTTTGTAATAAGATATGCATGCTCCCCAAACCACATTCTAATCTTAAAACAAGAAGCTTTCAATCAATTGGTGTTAGACAATAAACCCCTTAAGCCTTATCAACTGATTAAGGTACGTGCTCCGGTTCCTAAACATTAAATCACCTGCATTTCATAAACTATTCTGCCCAAGCAGTTCTAATGCTATTGACAGTGCA
Source organism: Mormyrus proboscirostris (assembly GCA_026779585.1). Lineage (NCBI taxonomy): Eukaryota > Metazoa > Chordata > Actinopteri > Osteoglossiformes > Mormyridae > Mormyrus > Mormyrus proboscirostris. The sequence continues at coordinate 10,901,517 of JAODKF010000116.1, forward strand.
CGCTGGTTATCAGAATTGTCACGCCATTCTGAATACCGATAAATTGTCAGTATCTTGTTAATAGCAAGGGTTACGACGGCATTGGCCCTTGTGAAAATCTCCCGTACAAGCTTGTGTAACACAGAAAGCCCAATCGCGCAGCCCGCACAGCGTGGGCGCCGATGAAACAGATCGCGTCGTTCCGCAAAGGGCCGAACACTGACACCGCCGTGCGCTAACTGTGCGGGCGTGCGAACCCTGTGCCGCTCTGAAGGAGCGCCTCATCCCAAGGGCTCGACACGGCAACCTTTCCATTCTCAATGGCCCGTACAGCATCGTGCTTGGCAAGTGACTTAGTGTTGCACAATATGCGTCACCAGGAACACACCTGCTGTGTGCACAGTGTGGACGGTACACGTGTTCGGGCTGCCTCTTACTTGAGAGTAGCAAGCAAACCACGTAACATTAAAATGCTATCCTCAGCAGTAAACATGACTCAAAAGTTTTTATTAAATGAATAAATTATATATCTTTTTTATATATCTATAAAAGATATATAATTTATTCATTTTTAAACTGTTTTGTCTAAGTGGTCCTGGCCACAGAAATGTCAATGTCAGAACCCACTCAAAAAAAAAAAACTACTTATGCAAAAATTGGCACACAAAGAGTTGGGATCAACATCCAGAACAAAGTGGGTCTCATGACCTGTCATATCATTTGAGGCTGGGGTGAAAATTAAACCAGGTTTTAATTTCTAGATGGCTGAACCCATACAAGTAATGCCACAGATTTGTGCCCCCCCCCCAATTTCCTGCACAAGTGTCAGGTGAGTCACTTCTACTCCAACAATAAAAGCAAAGGCTGTACAGCCAATGGCAGCCCTGCACTGGGCCGCGAACTCGACCCCCCCTTTTCACACGCCGCCTCTTTCTTTGAACTGCATGATCAGCCAGGTTAAACATGAAAGATGACCCCGAAACAGACCCACGTTTTCTGGACAACTTAAAAAAGGAAAACAAACAAAACGGCACAAAGGGAGGTGTAAAGTATACTTTCATTCCCACGACAGCCTCATTATTTTCATCCTTCTAAGTGTAACTATGGCAACCTGCACAATTTCATTTCCACAACAAGTGTGTGAAGTCACCCATTTTCACCAAAAACAGTTTATTCTCTAATCCCTGCTCATAAGGCACAATGTCCCGGTTCGGTGTGCAAGCATCCTTTGCAATGCATAGAAACCTAAGCTTAAGATTCATCTTTAATTAATTTAACACTTGGTAGCACTGGTGCCTCTGTCTATCAACGGAGAGGAAGACCAGGGAAAAAACCAGGAGCGCAAGCTCAAATGTTTCTCTCTCTCCGCAATATCAGACTCGCATAGAAAGTGAGGAGTCTGAACTGTGTCTGATATTTCTACAACACTCCATAAAACACACAACACTTCTCATCTGCACACCTCAGCCACTCAAATTCTATCCAAAACTTTTTTCCAGGTTTATCATTTGTCACAGTTTCAGTTGTAGTTGACCCAGCTGACTCTTTTAAAAAAAACTGATCTCTTTATCTTATGCTGACTGGTTGAACTGACTCACCATACCGTTTTTATCATTTATCAGTCGAGTCCATCGGATCACATTTCACAGCAGAGAGAATGACTCGTCTCCATCTTATCATCAGCTAACCCTCAACCCACCTTGAAATAAAGTAGCAATTACACTGGTCAGTCCTCATTTACATCTGGCCTTTTTATTTCCAGACCTTGTAATGCTTAATGTAAATACACAGTCAAGTTGGGTTTAGGGTTAACCAAAGTTTTGGTTGCATGTGAAAACAAAATGACTGCAACTCTGAAGCTCTGCAACCCCTATCAGCTTTACTCTAACAAAGCTGTCCAAGGTAATGATTCGACTATTGCATCTCCTAGTAGATAATGATATACAAAGGATGGCACAGTCAATGACTTGACTGGCAGCCCCAGGAGATGCCTTGCAGCTGTACTTTTGTTTAGTGAAATCTACCTATATACTATAATCTATATTTATTGTAATACAGGTTTTTGGATCGCAAATCATTCCCTTTGATCCTTAATGACCTGTTTCTTATGTAAACATTGTAACTTTCTCCCTTTTTTGCAGCACCAACGATGCACTTGCCACCCAGCCTTCAATACGTTCAGGACGAAGTATCAGAATGCACTGTTTATACTCACAATCACATCGCCTATAAACTGCCAAGGAAAAAAAGTGTTAGATTCATACAATTTGGAAATAATAATGATCCCCAAAATTAACTCTTTCCCATAATTTGCATATAACAGTCAATAAGACATCTGTGACATATTTTTGTATGTTGAATAATATCACAGACTTGAAATAAATAATTTAGGAGTATTTTATCTTGCTTTGGGAGGGCAACTAGTGGTAAAATATATATGCCATTATTAGGACAGATAAAATGTTTAATATGTATTTAAAATACAGCTACTGTATGACACACATGATGTCATCATTGCACAGTATAACTAGCCCAAGCTTACAAAACTGCCCATGCCCTACACTCAGTTTTGTGAAAGTTACAACCAAATAGATATATGTGGCGAGGTTTTATTTCTGTAAATTGGGCCAGTGTGAAGAAGTGTACCAGGACATTGGGAAACCTATGGCCATTCCAGCGGACACTGTAAGCTAAGGGGCTCACGTCACATGTCGGGAAAGGGCAGGACGGGTCTCCAACTGCTGCAAATTTCTAATATTCGGCTCTGTTCAGAGGCACCATGGAGCAGAATGACATATGGCTGCAACTTAATTTTACATGCACATCTGACACAGAATATGAAATACCATAACAACAGGCGTACTAAAGTCCACGGCGCGGCACTTTCTTTATCTGCACCAGCTGCAATTAAAGCCGGAACATCGAAAATCATTTAAAAAAAAAAAAAAAGTTATCGAGATATCAAAAATAGCTAGCCCGGGAGCTCATGATGTCAATGCCATATTACACGCTAGCCAAAACCGTAATTTTGAGAAACATATGCAGAGCTCTAATGTGGCTGACTGTACAGTAGCAAACCAATGGGTTGAGGAGGAAATGCATACCTTCCCGGAACCTTAGCGTTTCTCCTCCAAAACTGAATTTTATTATCGGTGGCCATACTCGAAGAAGTATCCGGATTCCACTCAGTCTTCCACCGCGCCCGACCTCCAGCTAAAAGTAACCATTAGGCAACGGTGAATAGAAACAAAAAGAGGCGTCTACTATGATTTGACCCGTAATGGTATACTTGTATTTGAGGTGATAATATTCTTACTGTATTGTTATTAACGAAGCGCAAAAAATACAGTAATGGAAGCCGCCATCTTGGAGCGTAGTGAGGTTGATTTGTGGTTGGAGGAACGGATTGACAGGTGCAGGAAGGATAGCCAATAAGAATACAGTGTATCATAGGATGGGCGGGAATCGTCGGTTGATTGACGTCGAGTACTAGCTACAGGTGTCGACTCAGTCAGGTGCGGTCTGTTTTGTGTTGGATTACCATCGATCCATCCGTGTTCTGTTCTCTCATTCTGGTCAGGGTCAGACGAACTGGAATTCTAAACGTATATTTAATCTAATAGGATAATATATTAAAAACCGTTAATTGGCTATGCAATATAAATAGATTTGAATTCATACCCTACTGAAACTAGTAAAAACTGTTTACTAAAGATTACATATTTAAGTGTCTCACTTGCCACGTAATACTGAAAAAATAAAATGTTAGTCGCTTACTTATATCATAGTAATATCATTGAAAATTTCTCTCTCATAACTTGTTTGCTTACTATCACCCTTCACAGGTAGAATGAACTACAATTGTCTGTCAGAACTGCTGAATCATTTCCGTAACCCCAAGGTGGAGACTCACTTTTTAGACTATTTTCCAGTCCTATAAATATATCTTGTCATGTCAAATGAACACTTATTGCACACCATTACCTCTTTTGAGTACTGTCTGTGTTACTGAGTTGTTGAAGTGCTGAGCAAGACACAAGGATATTGCAATGCACTGGGTCCATAATACAAAGTGTAAGTCAGGGAACATACAGTCCATTTTGTTTTGCTGATTTATACAAGTCTTCAAAAATTCAACAAGAGTCATCTGGGCTCATTTACTTCGGCCATCTAATTATCAAATAATAATAATAATAATAACAACAATAATAGTAATAACTTTCATTTTTGAATGAGATTCTCAAACAGCCCTAATCAGTTGCTGCACTTTGTCTAAATGATCCAACAAATACATATTAAATTTTATCTTTGCATATTTCCAAAATCGTAGCTTTAACAAGAGTTTGCATAAACATCTCAGTTTCTTGCCAGTCTAAAACTTAGCAACACGATGTTTTAAAATGTAGACCAGTTTGGTTGTAACTATCTCTACAGGCAAAATTCCTGTATGGAACATTAAGATATAAAGGGTGGGTGTGTCTGTCCTTGAAGTAATCCATGGACCGAAACTGGAGCCAGTTGACACCAGTTTAAAGCTTTTATTTATTCTTTCCCATTGTCACGGGGAACAGGAAAAACAAGAACTGATAAAAGGCCCCACGTCTATACCTGCGGCGCAGAGTCTCTCTCAGTCTACAAACGTCTTAACGGCAGGAAGCTCATTATCATAAGCAAGTTTCTATTCCCACCCTAGCAGATCTTCCTAAATTCTTGTTTGATTGTTTTATCTGTACACACTCGGCTTGAGTCCACACCCATGTGCGTTGGCTTGGACCATCGGAAGGGCGTTTCCTATTGCAAGGATATCATAAGTATGCAGAGAAAAGGAAGAATAGCGTGAATGTATATGACTGTGCTTCTCATTTCTCCAAAGTATGGCATTTTCATATTTATGAGGTGTAATCTAAATACTACAATACATCATTAATGTTTTAAAAGTATATCTTATGTGTGTAATATGAGTTTTATTTTATGCGGGAGGACTACACTGTTGGGAAGGAGAGTTAAAGCGATGTTTCTCTTGTTTTTTAATAATCTGTCATTCTTGATGGTTAACCATAGTGTAGTAATGAGACAGAATTTATTCGTTTATCCACTGCAGAGTCACAGTGAACGTGTAGCTTATTACCGGAAGCACAGGACACGAGGCAGCGCACACTACTGGCAGAATACCAGTGCGTCCCAATATTTCTATTTTAGTCAAAGACTTTTTCATGGTGGCGTTACATAGGCGTTTTGCTGAGTGCAGTATATCATTCAACCACAAGATGGCAATAAATGATAACCACGGAGATAGGACGCAAACATATGCAACTGTGAATTTCCAGACAGCGAAACTCGCGTAGCATAGTGACGTTGACACGCTCAAGCTGCATAGATCACATTACTATGCATGATTTCATCAGGTGACCATGAAAACATGAAAGCTTGCTAAGAATGTTGCTGTACTTTACCCCAGGGCTAAAACATATTATTTAACACTAATCTGGAAACACAGGGCTGGAATACGTTCTCTGTTTAATTGTTTTTAATGTTTTAGTTATTAAAAAAAGGAATGCTTCATTATAGTCCACATTCCAAATATTATAATATACTTTGCCTTAAGTATTGTAACAGGATTTTATGGCATAGTTCCCTCTGATGGTCTTTGAGCGTAGTTGTGTATAAAACAAAAACATATTTACAGACATGAGTTTAGTAAGCCCAACCCCCCACCAGCGTCATATATTTTCCCAACTTTGCTTTATTCACCATGTTATGAAACATAGCGGATGTATTACATTTGAAAGCACATTGTGTTTGAAATTCTAAGAGGGTCACTCCTGTACATGGACTTACACAAGTCAGAGCACTTTTTTTGTAAGCATCTGATTCTGATAGTCTATTGTGTAAGTTAAAGTTTTTACAAACAGGTCAGTTGAATAAAGTGCTCTGGTCACACGATATGGTAGATTTTGTGTTGATTTTCCAGCAATCACAGTCAGCCAGCAGCCCTTTATTTGCTTTCATTGCCCTTTGAAGTGAAACCAGTGGCCGTAAGCCAATCCATTCATTATCATTTCTGCTCCTTTAACCGTGATGACTTTCTTTTTCGGTGAAGAACACGGCTTCTTTTGATCGAAACAAGCAGCTGTGCCCACGACTCCCGATGAATGGACTGCGGAAGTATCAAACAGATGGGGGGCATCTTCACGAAACTGAGGGTGAAGGAGACGAGAAGTTGTGCGAGTTGTTTGACTGCGGAGAACATTTTAAACATTAGCTCAGAGGAGGGGACAGATGGAGAGCGGGATGCAGCCTTTCCTGCAAAATAGCCGAGGGAAGTCAGCAGTTGGCGGAGATTCTCAGAAAAACGGAACGCCCCGGGGGGGGGGGCCTTTAAAGTCCGCCGTCATCGCTGCATCAGATGCAACAAAGAACTTTGCTCACTGCCTCCAAACTAGGGCTCAGAATGACATGTATGCTTATTGCAGTACTGGATGCAAACTTAATGTCACCCTTAGGCCAAACTACCGAGTCCCTATTGTACTTTCTGACTGGCATTCAGCGATTGATCCAGTATAGGGTCATGGAGAGCATGACAGGAATTCCAGGCAGCACAGCACGCGAGACGGGAGCCGCCTGTGGTGTTTCTACTTCACCTAATAACAATATGAGCTATTCTCTTTTTTGCATTTTGAGGATTGATGAGTAATTTTCCATGAATCATCATATAAGTTGCATTAGACATATTATTATGGAATGTTTACCAGAGGAAAATTCTCAGATAATTGCTGACGGAAAAGATTACTAACTGTCCAGCCAAAACCAGCCAAAACATAGTAGGTCATGTGACTTTCACACACAACTAGCTTTTTAACAGGGAGACTAGGGTTTGACTGGCCATCTGGCATGTCAGGCATTTTCCCAGTGGGCCAGAGAGTATGGTGGCGGGGGGGTGGTGAGAGTATGTGTGATCCCACACGCCCCCCAAGTCAGCAAAAGTCCAGGATTTTTATTCTTTGTCCGGCCCTGAAGGAGTCACATTTTTCTCACAAACAAGAGAGTCATCATGAAACTCGGTTGAGCAAGAGCTGAAGCAAGAGGTTACTTAGAGAGTTCAGTCTGTCTGAACTGGCTGTTTATCCCTGGTTATCCGTCAGCTGTGTGCTCATCACCCCCCCGATGAATGTCTACACCTATGATCCCCCTGCTGTGACCCATTCCCGGATTGGGGTTATCAAACAAACCCAGTGACTACCACCACTGGCTTCATCAACACAGCCCCAAACGGGAAATTCTGTAACCCCCGTGGATATTTCCTGGACAACATTCTTATCCTGGATGCCCAGCATGTTTGCTTTAGAGTAGTGCATGTGATTCTAGGAATGAAAGAGTTTTTCTTTCATATCTCTTTCTTGATTATAAGTGCTCACTTCTGATTTGTGGATGTCTTACCTCTATAAGTGTTGAAGCCTCACAGTAAACTTCTTAGTTATGCTTGTACGCCTCAACACTATTTGTCACGAGGTCAGTCTGATGGGATTAGGTGAAGCGCCTTGCTAGAATGACCTGACTGGTTATTGTGGGAGAATGCCAGCCACTGGTTTGGTGAGGGCTACTGGTCCTGAACTCCATGCAGAATATTGGAGGCCTGTTATGTAAGTGGCCAATTTTGGGCCAGTAAGGAGGCCTGCAAAGTGGGTCAATGCATGGAGGAAGTGTGTCAGACTGTCAGGAAGTAGATCACTGTGCTTTCTCAATAAAAACCAGGAACAAAAAGTGGTTCTCCCTCACATTAATATTAATGCAGAATTAGACCTGTACAATGCTGCAAGCAAAAAGCAAATTAACAACTTCTATTTCCAAACATACTTAGCTCAGAGGGAAAAAAAGAAGAGCTGAATCATTAAACACACAAATTCGCATGCGTCCTTGGAGTAGTCAGGAATTTGTCCTGAAGGGTACATACCTGCTGTTTTTTTCACTGAGCTATACTGAGTTCAGGGCCAGTGTCATGATGAAGTAAACAACAGAGGAGCTGAAATTTTGCTGCTAGTTGACAGAATTATTTTTTTTTCGGGGGGGGGGGGGGGTCCCTGCAGTTTTAATTTAGGATGTATGTAATATTTGGGTGGGGCCATAAATGAGTTTAGAAGGAGAGTTAACAACACAGATGTCCCAGTTTATAGTTGCCTCATTTGAAGATAGATAATCAATAAATGGCCCTTTGATGTTGGCAGTGTTTATTTTGAGGCATTTCCCCTTTCAGGGCGATCAAAGGGCCGACCCGCCCGGTGCTCCCACTGCTTCCATGACAAATATGGAGCTTGTTTGCACAAAGGTCTGCTGAGCTCCGTAAGCTCAGGAGACGCATGGCTTGGAAAACACAGCTACCCAGTGCTGATACTTTAGTGACAGTGTCTCCCTTACAGTCACCCATCACTAATCGATTGACAAATATGAATTACTAGTTGAATTACGCAGAATGATTTCAAATGATGTACCTTACAATATACTACACAGTAGCCTACATATTAATGTGGATAGTTACTGAAGTTATTTGCATCCATCAGTTTGTTCAAGGAAATAACTAATAGCTGCCTTTCCTTCCTGTTGTTTTAAGGTTAAATAAGCTCCAGGTTGAGGCTTGTTTTTTTATACTGAAAATTAAGTAACGTATGAGATAATCATGTGTATGTGCGTCTGTGTGCATGTACTGTATGAGTCCTGTGACCGGTTGACATTCCATACAGCTGCAGTACTGCAGTCTTGTGCCCCATGTTACCCAGGGTTGGTTCTTGACCCGACCCCCCCCCACCACCACCTCAACATGCTCTCTTTACATGTTTTGATCTCAGCAAACTGACTGGTCACCAATGCCCTAAAGCGAGTGGCCTGTCCAAAGCCGTGACCAATACTTACATCCGGCCAGGATCTCAATTTTTGTGAAAGGCGTCAGAGGCCCTGAACTACAGATGCTAACTCTTAGAGCAGAATTTGAAGTAACTTTGAACCTGTCTGATGGTTTTGCTGAATCAGAGGATGACTTTGAGGAAAAAAATAGCAGAGAGAGGGGGGGGGGGGGGCACCCTTCCGGTGTTATTATAA
>JAODKF010000116.1:10917265-10933056 GCA_026779585.1 Mormyrus proboscirostris
CGCATGGGGAGGCATGGTGAAGCATGGGCAGGCATGGTGACGCATGGGGAGGCATGGTGAAGCATGGGGAGGCATGGTGACGCATGGGGAGGCATGGTGAAGCATGGGGAGGCATGGTGAAGCATGGGCAGGCATGGTGACGCATGGGGAGGCATGGTGAAGCATGGGCAGGCATGGTGACGCATGGGGAGGCATGGTGAAGCATGGGGAGGCATGGGGAGGCATGGTGACACATGGGGAGGCATGGGGAGGCATGGTGAAGCATGGGGAGGCATGGGGAGGCATGGTGACGCAGTGGGTAACATCATTGCTCTACAGCTGGCTGTTTGAAGCCAACTTCTACACTATGGATGGACTCTGTGTGTGTGCCCCAGGCTAACGACATGCAGATCAGGTGGTTGGTGTCTCTAAATGTTTGTGTGTGTGTGTGTGTGCCCATGTCTTAGAGATCCCCTTTTCCTCATTGGGTATGATATATACACCCCATCTTTGCCAAGCATGTTCCTACATGCCCCATAATGCACCTTGGGATTTAATGCGATGGTATTGAACATCCAAGCTTTTCTTTGGAGAACTTCAAAAGTATGTAATAGGGGAAAGAAGAGTGAAAACGGTGCCTTGCCCGTCCCTTTAAACTGCGTGTTCCACACGTGCGCTACTGTTCGTGGAAGTACAAGAGTGAATGAAAGGTCGATCATATCGCAACAGGAGAAGATTGAGATAAGGGTTAACAATCTGATAATGCAAAGACCGTTTTCAAACATAGTACTAAAAGCACGACACCTAATTACAGTAACAGCGCATGACAAGTGTGTGACCTTCATTCCAATGTTACCGGTATTTAGTGCCACTGCATGTGCCTGCGTGTGTTTGCACTTAACCCTGTACTGTATGCACACTGGGTTTTCTCTCCTTGAGGCCAGATAAGACACTTAAAGTCCGCAGGCAGTGGATTATCAGAGGACTTTAGAATCATGAGGTTTTAATACCCTCCAAACCCCCAGTCCCGCCATCCAAGGAGAATGAGGATGGTGTTAGCAGGGTGTAGGGGGCTCTGCCAGCAGGACTGGACAAAAATTCAGAGCTGAGACCGAATGGGTGCTGCGAAAAGAGGAAGCAAGAAATGAATGAATGTCAAATGCCTGTCAACGCACAAATCAATCCGACCCAATCTGCCAGTTTCTGCTGTGCGATGACTGAGTTACAGATGGCAGCTAACTCACTGCACACCCTAATTCTGAGGCCAGTACCCTGCAGCATAATCATCATTGTCTAAATGTGATAAGCTGTTAATAGCATAATCAGTTCGATAACAGGATTTGCCAGCAGACGAACACCCGGTCTATGGCGTGTCTGTAGCTGAACTCCAAAATCTGGTAATTGTCTGTTCCGGTGGTCCCCCTCCTTCCTGTATTCCACACGGGGCAGCTAACCCTGAAGGGGGGAGAGGTGAGCCGAAGGATAATTCTCAGCTCCACCTCCGGAGAACCATGTTATCATCCTTACCACATTCTTCACACAAATGTCACGGCGTAAGCCTTAATTAAAAGCGGATTCTACTCTCTGGCTTAACCTCTAAACTGAAGCCCATTAACACCGAGATTTATTTTGAGGATCCTTAAACCAAATATGCACGGCAGCAATTTTAACTTTAATTTTAAGCAAGTACTTAAGGAGGACAGAAATGCGGCAGGGCTTCTAACCTTGATAAACTAGCTGTAAGAACACAGGCGTAAGAATTAGGAAGTACTCAAACCGCAGAAGAAGTAATGAATTACAGTATCAACAATGTCTCGTGTTTCGACGGGCTTCCCCCAAAAACTTCTGAACTTACAAATGGAAAAACCTAATTTCGACAGCTGAAGTTAAGAAATGGATTTTTTTTCTCCAATGGAATTCTGAATATGTGGGTGTGTTAAGTGACTCTTGAATTATAGCATATAACGCATTGGCTCTACTGATGCTAGCCAGCTGTACAACAGGTAAAATTGCACTAGATGAATGATGAGTAACTAAAATAGAGCAGGGCCGTTTCATTAAGCCCTAAGGACAGCGGGTTCACAGCACGGCAGTCTTCCCTTGAACCCGATGATACACTCCCCTCTCCAACTGTCCTCACCGCCCCACATACCAGCACTGTACTTACCCAACAGCTCCTTGAAACACTATAATGTTGGTTACTTACACCTCTGAGATACACAGTGCTGCAACCAGGCTTGTTTTTCTCCTACTCTTATATGTGTACACCACCAGTTTAATGGTAAGATACAGAAATATGTACACATCAAGCAGTATTCAATGAAACGACCTGGTAAAAGACAAATACATATGCATGTGTGAATCTAACACTGAAATATCATAATCCAATGACATTCAGCTTCCATTGGCTAGTTGGTGGGTCAGCATTTTGCGATGGTGTGCTATCCTGGCCAACAGATGACAGAAAGGCAACGAGAGAGGAATCACAAAGCTCTTGAAGTGAAACAGGACTCAAATTAAGGCTAAAAAAATTTATTGAAACTGTATAAAAAATAATTTTGACGTATTTACAATTCTAATCCAATTCAAAAGAGGGGAAACAAACAAGCTGCAATCAAGCAACTGCTAGTGAACACATATCTACACAAAAAGGCGGGGTACAGTTTGATTGCGTTACAAAAATCCTGCGCACCTTTTAAATAGGAATCCAGTACATCATGCATTAAAAACAGAAGTGCTCTGAAGGTTATCTACACAAAAATCTGCTTGAAAAACCCATTCAATCCATAAATATGAGATAAAATATATATTTAAATAATCTGTGGGCCCTTCAATAAGTGTGGAATGAAACTTGAAAAATTCTTTATAAATAAATAAATAATCCCACTAATTCTTTGTACAGAAAAAAATCTTTACAAAGCCCAAATTTTAAATCAAAAAAGCATAAAAAAAGCCAAGATACAGCACATATATACACAAATCAGAAGTAACATCATGTAGCATTTTGTTACTGCGGTTGCATTGCTGTGTGCATTCATGACTAAGTGAGTGGTAGTTTTTTAGGAGAACTTCAAGGTGAGGATGGACGAATGCATTAGTGAGGTAAGGCTGCTATAAGATGGAGTTTGCACAGGCTGTCTGAGGTCATCTGGTTGTTGTTGACAATGGGAACATGGACAGAGAGCCAAGAGACCCCAGTAAATGAAACTGATGCGAGAAAGAGCGAAGTTAAGGAACAAAGTGGTATAATAATTGTAAATTTAAAAATTCAAGTATTTCCGCAGTCCCCAGTGATTTAACTCACGTAAGGCACTATGTTAATCTTTAATCTGCATCATAGACGTCCAGTACTGTAATCTGCTTTAGTTCTCTCTAGTTTTTGTCATAAAAAGGTACAGTGGCTGTTTTAATAGCTGTAATACCGTAAGACAGCCAAATAGGAGCATGCCCAAGACGTGGTCACAGGCTGGGATATCGCTGTGCAGAGCACAAGGCTTACCTGGACCGGCCCACACAAAAAGCCACCAAGGCCCAGGTCATACTGGCATCATCCACCTTTACATTGTTTCTACACAAAACAAATATAAACCGGAACATTCTCCCTACAGTCCAAGTTGTCCTCATTGAGGAGAAACAAAAAAAAGCAAACAAAAAAATGTCAGTGCTTTCTTTATCTGAAATTGTCCAAATGTCCTTCTTCCTGCAGCTGGGTGATCAATTACTGGTCGAGGACTCGTGGCTGAGACAGTGTAGCCGGATGTCAGTGGGCTCTGACGGGGTCGACGTGCCCTGCATCCAGGGGTGGTTGATTATGTCCTCAAACGAAGGCCTCTCTGATGGCCGCAGTGACAGACAAAGTTTTATTAACTGCTGACAATCTGTAAAAAAAAAAGAAAAGAATCATAAGTGCAAAATAATGGACATTATTTGAAGGATGGAACATTGATATTCTAGTAAGGGATTCGAGTTGCCTATCTCGAGCATACCTGGAGAGATTTTCCTGCGGAAAAGAACTTGACCCCGCAGTATTTCTTCATCTTGCTCAAAGGGGATGTCTCCACACACCATGTCATAGAGAAGGACACCTAGAGACCATACTGTGGCGGACCGGCCGTGATATCGGTGATACTTAATCCATTCTGGTGGGCTGTAGACTCTAGTCCCTGTTAAACACAAAGTAAAACATATGTTAAGATCATAATTCTACTTGATTTTGTCGCAAACGTCAGCACACACCATCAGAAAACTAAATTTAAATTTTATAGGGAATCGTAGGAGGGACTAAAAGATTAAAAAAAAACATCCACAGTGTCCTGCCCTTTGTTGACTCATGTTCACGTGAGCCTAACAATGGCGTGCGCACGCGGTCGACTCGGGGTTGCCATGTGACAGTGTTTACAAAACACTGTTGTAAAAACGCCGCTTCCCTCCGGCGGGTGGCGCTAAAAACGCAAAAGACAAGTCTGACTCCCCGCTTCTAACCTCAAATGTGTACCGTCGACAATAAAATGCAAATATCCAGACAAATGTATCCCAGTCAATTAAATGCGGTGCGACTCGTCCCGCAAACAATGCTGGCTTTCCGATTTCTGTTTATAAATATAAGCATCCCAGAGTCCTTCAGCATATTCTGTCAACAGCAGTGCAGACGCCCATAAACAAATACTACAAATAGGGGTTTGCGTAATTCTTTCGGTGACAGGAATGCCGCCGTGTGGGCTTGTACGGTCAGGATTTCAAAATATTCCGGCGAAACGTCAAAAACAGTGGAAACGCCTCAACTCCTTTGCTCGAAGCGGGAGCTTTTGTTTTCGGACAGATGCTACATCGGGCATCTTTCTAGCTGATGAACTTGTAAACACGAGATCGAAGATGGAACGAAGCTCGGGACATTTTTTTCTTGCCCAAACGCACCAATCGTCTCAGCTGCTTCTGATCGGCATAGTAGTGACCTTCAGGGGCCACTTTAATCCGTCATATCCCCGTAATGCGAACGATCACAACAGAGCGGCAGACACCGCGCCGCGCCATGGAAATAAGCGGCGCAGGCGGAGACCCCTAGCGTTAGCTGGAGATCCCCCCCCCAACCACCATAAACAAACCACGCTTACACGAAATACAAAAATAATACAGCCAACGACACGTTTAAACTGCAGTGTATTTTTAAAATAGTCTATTCTAGTGTGCCACATTGGTATAATAATAATAATAATAATAATAATAATAATAATAATAATGACAACCGGCTTACCGTCGAAATCCGTGTAAACGGTGTCTTTGAGCAGAGCTCCCGAGCCAAAATCTATCAACTTCATCTCGCCGGTCCGCAGGTCGATCAGGATGTTCTCGTCCTTGATGTCCCTGTGCACGACGCCGCAGTTGTGGCAATGCCGCACCGCCTCCAAAATCTGACGGAAAAAGTTCCTAGCCAGCTCCTCGGGTAGCGCTCCCTTTTCGGTAATGAAGTCGAACAAGTCCTTAACGTGCTCCGGTCTTTCCATGACGATGATGAAGCTATCTGGCCGCTCGTACCAGTCCAGCATTCTTATCACACCCCGGAACCCCGTCCCGACTTTCTTCAGCAGCAAAATCTCCATAGGGACCCGGGAGCCATTGGGCTGAAATCAAAACCATAACACCCCGATTAAACGTCGTTCCATACGATAATAAGCAAGCAGTCGATTTATTCCGGCTCGTCGTGCATCCTTACCAGCTCCCCCCAGTCGGAGACCCGGTCCTTGGCCACATGCTTGACTGCAACCTGCGTAACAGAAACACAACACACGGTAAATCGCCTAGAAACGCAGCGATCGCAGTCCATTCTTAATGCTAAACTCTCCCATATAAAACAATATAAGCATCCAATATCCGCATCAATTTAGATTTAATAGACAACGAGGCAAAAGGCTGAGACATACCGGCACACCGTCAGCAATTCTCAGTCCCGCATAGACTGTGCCGAAGCCGCCGCTACCCAGCACCGAGCCGACTTGGTAGACCTTTTCGAAAGGTTCCCTCTCCTTGACTGCAGTTATAAAAATATATAGAAAGCATTAATTAGTAGCATGTCATTAGAATATCCTCCGATCCCAGTCCCAGATGCCAGAAAGTGCCGGGTGCGCTTCGTCAAACACCCCGCCTTCCTCCCTTTTCCCCCCAACAACCACATTGATAGGAGAGGAAAATCCAAATAGAACATTTCCGCTGGCTAACCTTGCTGAACTTGAAGCTGGATCTTCGCCGGCATGTCCACCGTAGAAATATGAGCAAATGAGTTAAACTTAGATAGCAGCATTACTTAGATCTGGTAAAACGCGGGGGAAATGCCTCCGATAATCCCAGATTGCGTGCCGAGGTCTCCCGTCCGCCACTACAGATCCACGTAGAGACCAACGAAATTGATATCCCTTTTCATCTAGCAAGAGGATTCAGTTTACGTTTCAGTTTTAACCGACTTGTTTAAATGCTAAATGCCAATAAGAAGGATAGCACAGGTATCCTGTAAACAAATACAAATGAGATAGAAATATAAATAAATAATGATTAAGGTTTTGCTACCCTATCCTATCAACAATGACACCGGCTTCCTCTGATGGGGCCGAGTCGCACTCTCTATCTATATATTACATCCATAGTAAAGGCTGAGCTTACGGCCGATCTGCGTCATCGTGGCCCCACCCCTCCACCAATCATCTGCCGGCATCTGCGTCCTGGGCGCAAGACAAAATATAAGAGAAAATAACCGACTAGACTTGACGTGGCGGGAATTAAAACGCGCCAAAATAAGAAATAGGCTTTTTCTTCATTTTTTTTTCTGAGGAGGGGAGGGCGATAGACGTATTCAAAAAAGGAGTGTGCATGAAACTACATAATGGGCGCTCAGGCAGAACCTTTACTGTACAGTTTTTTTTTAGTATTTAAAGTGTGTGCCTGTGCTACAGCATAAAATGCTAAAGTATAAGAAGATGCATTATGAATTATTGCTATATGTTATCAAATGCAGTATTAAATTTTAAACCTGTATATCCACCTTCCGCTTATTCGCTGCACGAAACCTTGGGTAAGTTTCCGTAACACGAGCTACACTTAATTCGTATTCGAAAAAAGTGACTCCTTTTGGAAAAGTGGGTATAAGAGGGAAAGTATCCACATAATTTACAACTATCTGCATAATATGGCTCATTAACATGCAGTTATTTTTTACCCTCTGACAATGTTCTGCTTAGTTGGTTTGACGAACAATGAAGCCTACTGGCCCACAATGAGTTATGGAAAAGAGGCGCATACCATGCATTTTTTCAAATTGGGTGGCCGCGTTTTCATTTGCTTGCAGGATGTGGGAAACGTCAGATAAAAGGGATCGCTTACACCCCCACCCCCCATGGTTTCCCGCGCGCTACATTGTGTAACGGCTGCAGTTAATACTCAGGCTTCGCTTCACATAGAGAGGGAGAGGAGGGGGGGGGCATTTAAGAGTCAGTTCAGGTTACAAAAAATGTGTGCTCCCCGCTTAATATTTTATCGGGGTGTGTTATTAATGACAGATCAGGTGTTTTCTTCTGCGAAACTATTTTAACATTTATTTTTAGTAATGGAAGTATTCCGTATGCCTCTTTGCATTCCTCACTAGAATTCGATATACGCATTCAAATACTGTTATATTTAGTATTGAATAATATGTAGTATTCAAATACTGTCGATGGGCAGCTTATGCTGAATTAAAAACTATACCAAAGTGGGAAAAGAATAGTTTCCATTGCCTGTTAAGGTATATTATGAAGAGTCAGAGTTAAATATTAAATTTCCAGTTTTCTGCTGTAGTTTAAAATGTACTGTTAGATGAATTGGTGTCTTTAAATTGTCCATAGTACGTGATTGTGTTCCTTTGTGTCCTGCAATGAACTTTTGTCCTGGTCCGGATGGGCCCCGTTCTTCCTGGGATAACCTCAAGGCTTGCCTTATCAAGTATCGCATAAGCTGTTGTGCAAGATTTATAATTTGAAATAGCATCTTTACTTTAGCATACTCCAACACACAAATGTGTAAATATAATATACAGCTCTGGAATAAATGCAGAGACCACAGCACAATTTTTTTGTTTCACTCATTTCTCAATTTACAGGTCTGCATCTGAGCTATTTATGTGTATGCAAACTGGTTCTTTGTTTCTCAGTGAAGGGCTTCTTCCTTGCTTTATGGGACTTCATTCCTGCTTCTAGGAGCCTGACACGAACTGTCCTAGCAGTGCACTTCACACCTGCACTTAATGTTTCCCATTCCTTTTGAAGGTCACTTGATGTCATCCTCTGGTTCATGAGAAACTGTCCGATAAATTGACGGTAATCTCTGGCATTAGAAAGTCGCTTCCGCCCTTCACCCGGATTGTTTCTGGTCTTTCCTGGTGTCTCCAGCTTCACTTTATTCCTGTGTACTGCTGTCAGAAATTCTGAACCTGGAAGCAGCCTGCTGCTCAGTGTAGCTTCTGCCAGGAGAACCAGGATTAAACCAGGATTTAAAAATGCAGATTTGTTTAAAAATATAGAATGGTCTCTTAATTTTTTTTTTCAGAGCTGTGTAGACATGTATCCCCCAGTAAATAAAAATAATGATATTTTTGGTAAGCATATGACCATGCTCACAATCGCACCACATGTATATAATGGCGTGGAGTTTTAGAACCACATTCTACACTCTGTTGGGGGATTTTTTTAAAAAATGAATCTGTAAATTCAAGTGAATGGGAGCAACCTGACGTTGAAATTTTAAGACAATAGGGGGATGACAGCAGAGGAGAGATCGATGAGGCAAAAACGGTGTAAGAAAGATCAGTGAACAAAGAAAGACCCCCCCCCCCCCTGCAACTGCTGTCAAGGGTAAAGACCTGAAATGTAAAGTCATGGTGCTGTGGGTTTTTAGTGTTTATCCAGTTCATGCTTCAGTCCCTCCATAAAGTTGTCAGTTCAGAGTGTCCATGTGTGACTGGGCTGTTTGCATGGTCAGGCTGCAAAAGAACCATCGGCTACTCAGACTCAGACGCTAAACTTGGGGCAGCTGAACTTGGATCGATGCCAAAGTAGCATGTGTGATTCTCAGGTCCAACATGCTCCCAAAAAAACATGCATGTAAGTGTTTTCACTTCTTCTACATTTAAGGGCAGCCCCCCCCACAAAAAAACAAACAAAAAAAAAGATTTCCAGGTGGTCTGTGATAATATCATGCATATTTTAAGAGTGAAATTATATACCAGGTAGAGTGACTGAGGAGCTGTAATATGTGATTGCTTTCAGTACTGCAATGAGTGTCATCCCTTATAGGAGGGTGGAGTACTGTAGGTATGAGTTGGATGTGATTATTGATAGGCAGCCTGGTTTTGTATTGTCACTCTGACTCAGCTGTGATGACTAGGTGATATTTAATCATGCAAAGGTAATTTGCAGTTTGTTGCTTGAGATACATTGGCATGTATAAAAAAAGCATTTTTTTAGATTCCTTTTTCTGTTGCTGTTCCTAGGCATCCTTTGTATTTTTTTCTATAAGCGAATACCAATCAATAAATAATCATGTGTGATAAGGCGAGATCCAATACGCTCAGGATTTATGTCGCTATATGAAACGTTGGGACCATTTCATCCAGATAACCTCACAGGGCAATGTATTTTCCACTCTGGTTCTACATTTGTGGAGTTTGCATGTTCTCCCTGTGTCGTCATGGGGTTTCCTCTGGGTACGTCACTTTCCCCCCACAGTCTGAAAAATACTGAGGCTGATCGGAGTTACCAAAATGCCAATATGTGTGCGCGTGAATGGAGTGTGATGTGCCCTGCGTTATTCCCTGCATCATGCCCATCCGTTCTGGCAGGGGCGCTTGGCCCCCACAACCTCATGGGTTGATGGTGGCGCAGGAGGTAGTGCTAGCATTTGGCAACCGGAGGGTTGCAGGTTCGAGCCCTGATTCCTCCTGACCCCATCAAAGTGTCCTTGAGCAAGACGCTGAACCCCTAATTACTCCCAGTGAGCAATTCTTTGAGAAAAAGCACTATATAAATGCAGTCCATTTACCATTTACAACCCTGCATAGGACAAATGGGTGCAGAAGATGGGTGGATGAACTCAAGAGCCAGCAGTGTTCAAATAAACGTTTGCCTGTTATTTAATATCGCTGATCTAACTTTGGAACAGGTAGAAAAAAACAGGAAACTGTATGGTGTTATAACTAGGAATTGCTGACCACCAAAAGGGTGCTTTTCCAACACATCAGGTACCGTACTTCCCTAAAGTTCCAAAAGTATGGTACTTCTTTTGTGTCGGTTTTCCACTGGTGTAAAAACTGTTACCGGTGCCAAATGACATCATCAGTGACCACCCATGACTGACATCTTGGTATTTCTTTCACAGAATTGTTGTTATGATCCTTCACTTTCCTGTAGTCCTGCTTAAGTTTTTTGATTTTCAAGCGGCATTGTTCTGTGTTTCGTGTGTGAGCCCCATTTCTTCCAAGCGGCTTGTGTGCCATCCAAATCCCGCTGGATCTTTTCATTCGACCACATGCCGATTAAAGCGTGTGTTTCCTCATTTGTCCCTCTTTCCATTTTACTTTTTTTAATATTTATGTTTCTACTGCTTTTTATTTTGTTTTTCGCTGTTTGCTGTGTGTTCCAAAAGATGGCGGTTGTATTTTGCGTTTCAGCGGCAGGCTATTTGCATAACCAATCGACAGCAAATACGTTTGCAAGTCCCACCCCAAAGTACCGAAGTACCAAAGAAGTACCCCAACTGGTTTGGCACTTTCAGTACTGGAACTTTTGGTACTAGAACGTTCGGTACTGGTACTCGACTGGAAGTCAATGGAAAAGCGATAGTACCGCACCGAAAGTACCGTACTTTGTACGGTGGAAAAGCGTCTTGCATCACCCTCCCCCCCAAAATGTCTTGTCCCCCCCACGCCCCACCCTTTAACCAGTAGCACTCTTGTGATGCTTTTTATTTTGTAATTGCCCTTCCTCCACAATAACAATCACTGCAAGGATTCCAGGCAAAGACTTCTGCCTTCAGGGGTGAATTAGTTTAATTACTTTAAATTATTCACATATTTCTGCGAAAGTGGTCATTCGCTTCCATTAGGCTGACCCACTGCTGAGTATACTAAGAACTGCTGATTAAAACCATCATGATTATAAAACCAAATGTTGTATTACCTTCAGTTAGACATGCCCAAGTCATGATTAAAAAATGCGACATAATTTTAACATTAAGTGTGTATATAAATATATACCAGGATCAATGGTTTTTCTCAGGTGTAGAAGTTCAGCATCATTTAAAACCAGTATTAACTCACTTTGGTGTGATATCATTGGGGAGGTTTGACCTCAGAAATGCCTGTGCAGCTTTGACTGGGAAGCACGTAAAAACATTAGGACACTATAAACGGCAAACAACCATAATGGGCTTGGGGAATCGCTGCTACGACTAGCGGAGCTGCAGAGGCAAACTCTGTGCTTGCAGTGCCTGAGTATGACCTGTGGAACAGAGGGCTGAGGTCATCAGCTCTGGTTTCCTAAGGTTACCTGGAACAAAGACAGGTGATCTGCAATATGTTTAACCCAAACAGAGGTCCGGTGTATAATGCATCATCTGTATTATAGCTTTTCCTTTTTGGAAATTTGTTTTGAGGAAATTATATAATTAATATTATGATATTGTAATAAAATGCAATTGAAGGTTAAATGCAAAACAGAATAACAATCTCAAACAAAAATATGACACACCAGTAAAACTTAAACACGTGATGAAGTTGTTCTGAAGTAACGTGACGATTTTAGCTTTGGGGCCGTAACGCAGCAGCCTAGTACCAACCTCAGCCACTTCATAACTGCCCAGAAATAGAAGCCCAACTCTGACCTTCAACCTTGCTTGTTTGAGTATGACAGATGAGCGGGAGAGGGGCATGGAATCTCAGTGAGCTCATCGCGGCCTGTGTTATACAGCACACAGCATTCCCTACACCAGCAAAGCTGCTTTCATAGTCAGGGTGTTACTTTTCAGTCAAAGCCCTTTACATCATCTCCGGTACCTGTCATGTAGCTGGATATTTCACACTTCCATGCCAATTACCTGGTGTCTACACAGGATTCTCCCACCTATCTGTGAGTTGTAGTAAAAATAGCCTGACAGAGAGTAACCATTCTGGATTGTCTCCTTTTACTTGCAGAGACACTGAAATAGGGAAGAACTAGGACACCTAACACTTGTAGCCAGAAATGCAGCCTGAACCCCCCACCACCACCACCACCAAAATGAGTAGCTCAAAATATCAGGGCTGCTCTGACCAGTAAGACCTCTGCTTCACGCTTAGAGACCACAGCCACATCGGGGAGTCCGGAATCTGTGTGGGAAAGTATTTTAGCTCACAGGCGCTACCTGTGCACACGTCTGCATATTCATTGCATCCTCAGCTAGGAGAGCGCTAGCAGAGTCAGGGAGCGAAGCTGTTTGACTGCCTGATCAGCAGAGCACTGGACTGACAGGGATATGGTGGCCCATCTGCTTAAAGCAGCTCAGTCTTTAAATAGATTTGCTCATGGAGAAATGTGACAGACCAGCTGACGTACAGATCCAGGATGGCTCTTCTTCCTACAGTACTGAGCTTTACGTTTCTTGCTCCTGCTCCAGCCCACCTAGTTAAGCGACACTTCCTGGTAAAAATTCTCAAGCCCCCCCTCCCCCCCCATAAGGAAAAAAAAAAAACATCATGTGAGTCACCTGAGAGATCAGAAAAACGGGTTGCAGGTGCTACGCCAGCACTCCCACAGGTATTAACTGCCCTCGCATACTGGCAACAAGGCTGACATGTTGGGCCTGGCTGAGCCGAAGCCACAATCCCCAGTGACTCAGAGACTGCTGTGGGAACCTGCGAGGTATGCGTCTCCCATCTCATCCATCCCATCCCACACTGACCAGCATGAAAACCTCAGCCATTGAGCAACAGTCGGAAGGAGACGGACGAGCCCAGACCTCTGCACAGCAGGCCCCCGTACCTCCATATCGTTACTCATTTTCAGGGTTACTGAGATGAGTGTGTGATTAACGAGAGACCATTTCAATCTGTATAATGAAGGGAGCAAAAAACAATTGGAGCAATTTCCTTGATTGCAATGGTGGATTAGTGGCAATGGTACTTTGTCTCAGTGTCATTGCATTTAAAGTGCAAATCGCAATCCAGACATTGTGCGTTTATTATTTATCGCATACATACCTTTTCTTTAGTTCCTCTTGCTTTTCATATTAGTCATTTGTGAGAAAACACGGCTTTAGGTCTCCTTTGGTTCGTAAACTAACGAGAAACATTCATTCTTATAATAGTATTAGTTTCTCTCTAGGGAAAATATCTCTTTCTGAAATGTTGATTTTGATACTCGGGGAAAATGATAATGATACTTTGTGGAGAATTATGAGATGTTTCAGATGTGTGAGGTGGGACGTCAGTCTCCGTAGGATCAGTGCTTCTAGGGTTGGCTATGGACAGAAGCATTGGAATTACAGCCTAAATCTCTCCACTCTACAAGCTCAATACCAATAACATGTAAAGCAGCACAGCCGCACGCAGTAAACCTTTCACTGTTGACGCATCAGCGGATGCAACCCTCCTTGAATAAGTGAAGATTTGCACAAATGAAGATGTACACGTCGGAAAGGGACATTTCGCAGTTTGCCCCAGCTGAACAGAGATGACAGGCCCCTGCTTAACCAAACCCTGCTGCCAAACACTTGTTTGCCCATCAATTAAAGGTGACAATCCAAGACCCCACAGCTCCCTCTGCACCCACCTGTTTAGGGGCAGAGGGAAAACGGGTAAGGAAGAAAACAGGCGAAGAAGAACAGAAATTCAGCTCTGAGATATCTCTTGTGGCTGGTTGTAAGATATGAGCAGAGACGTCACAGGCAGAAGCTCATTGCTTGTAGAATAACCATGATAATAATAATAAGTTATAATTTGTGGTTTTATCTCCTGGGCGTACCATCATGTGCTATGATGTAATGATAAACACAGCCCCTTCATTATAATTATATTCAGCGTACTATTGATTCTCCCTCTAACTAAAAATAATGATGCACGCACTTATGGTTTAAGAACTGTCTTATTAATTGTTTTGTTGATGACTATTAGTGCGAGGAATGGCTGGAGAATCTCATCTCTCCATCTTTGAACGAGAACAATCTAAGTGGAGTGCTAGAAGATAAGCAACAGCCATCAACACACAACGGACTTGTACAGGAGAGCGGGGACTTTCTCATCTTCTCATAATAACATGTAAAACAACGCAACAGAGCAAAACAGACTGTTATTGACCTACAAAGCTCTCCCCAGATGATCATGATGCACTAGGTTTCTAGTTAATGCAGTAGGCTTTCTCACCACAGCACATGGTAACATAATACAAAGCATAGATTAACCCTGCAAATACCTCTGCTTATGTACAGCTTGAATGATTTAAGACGTCAGTGATGTAGAAAAAATGGTAAATGCAGCTTGTGGATTTGGGGTATATGCACACCTTTCTGAACAGTAAAAGTGATTTTTTTTTTTTTTTTAATATTTTTACAAGTCCATCTATAGTGTAGAATTGCCTTCTTCTGTTCTGAGATTGGCATGATGCAAATTTAACAAAGTAATATTTTTGGAAAGGTGATGCTTATGTGGGGTGTTGCTTCTCACCTCTGACTCTGAGCTTAGAGTCTCCATCCTGAATGTTTGTGTGGAGTTCGCATGTTCTATCTGTATCGTCATCAGAGTGTCTCCGGTTTCCCCCCACGGTCCAAAAACATGCTAAGGTGAACTGAAGTTACGAAGATGCCTGTAGGTGTGAATGGTAGCTTTCAGACTATGGCCCCCATGTCCCAGAATAGGACAAGCGGGTGCAGAAACTGGGTGCGATATGGGTGAAGGTTATACTAATGCTTGACATTCCAATGTCTCCTTTTTGAGGTGTGGTCTACCTAGCAGGAAGTGTAATGCATTTCTTGTTGTTTCTCACTGAATCCTGAATGTGAACTTACTCACATATTCAGCCATGGAGTCTCTGGTTAATCCATGAGGAGTGTAGGATTGTAAAGTGCTTTAATTTCCCCAATCATAAACATTTTCACATGACTGAGTAACCTTTACCCTGCTGCAGACTGGACTGCATTATGTTGCTAAATCAACAAATAAAGCAGTTTTCCAGACTATGCAGACCACCTGATTTCCAAATAGGGGGACACAAGCCAAGACAATGTGGCTCTTTACTCATGTGCTGGTGCTGACAGGTAATTCATGAGTGACGCAGGGTTTGCAGGGATCTAATTCTGAATCATATTAGCATCTGCTATAGTTTGAGATAAGTTTGAGATAAAATGAGAAATAAGTCTGAAGTGCCTTCAGTCAGTCCGTGAAAAAAAAAATCATTGTGAAATTGCATGGGTCACTAAATTTATTTTTCCCTTCTTAGACAAAACATTCTATTTGTGATCAGTTCAACTGCTCAACCGTTATACAAAAACTGGAAGTCTTTTGCCTTTACTATCCCACTCCCAGCCTTGTGCTGCTAAATTAAGGGGATATGACACTGGAATTGCTTCCCAAAAAGGAAGCGAGGAGAAAAGAGTATTTTTAGAAGGATTTAGAGAAAGGAGCTGGGCCTCTGGTGGCCCCCTATCTTCAGGTACCCGTACCCCCTGCTCAGGTTTCACAAGGTCTTGACCTCCAGAACGACAGGAAAGGCTTCTGGTGAACATCAAACACTGGGGCCATGCGGGGGGGGGGGGGGGGGGGTTGG
>JAODKF010000116.1:10933156-10953715 GCA_026779585.1 Mormyrus proboscirostris
GGGGGGGTCTTTGGGGCTGCCATGTATTAAGGGGGGTAATTCAGAACAGTAGCAGCCTGGTTCTATATTTCACCTTGTCCTAGAGAGCTGCTGCTTGAAAGCCTTGCGTGGTGTAAGATGGGGCTTAAACAACAAGAGATGATATGAGGATCTGGACAGAGCTCCTTGCTGGGTTTGCTCCACTTATGCAGCCAGCTCTCTCTTTCTGCCCCCCCAACACCAGCCTCTTTTGTTTTGTCTGGATAGGGTCTTCTGCTACTTTTGTCCATGCTCTACTCTGTGTACCCGGGGAAGCCTGAGGTGTAACATTAAAATGAGCGAAGTGGGAGCTCTTCTCAAATCCCTGTATAGGAAAATTGCCTGAACCCTAGAAAGTACAAAAAAGTCTAACGGAATCGAGATCCCAGTGTGACATCCATCTGTGGCCAGGCTCAAAGGATACGCGTACAGACATTGCTTCTCTTGATCAGCACCATTATGAAAAGTAGAACAGTGAGAAAATGGCTTTATATCTGCAATCTCTGATATCTAAAGTAAATACAAGCAACTGAAAGACATAGTCAAGGAAAGGCAGTGCAGTTAAGGAAATCAAATGCTACTGTGTTTACACAGACAAAGAAAGATGACTTGCATTATGTGACAAATATTTAACATTCTTGTACTTGGCAATTGAAAGGTGCAGAATGCTTGGTGGCAGGTGCATGAAGGTCCCCAGTTCATCCACACTACTTCATTTAGGATTACCGCACTGCAAATGTCACCAGTGCAACATGATTCAATTAGCAAGGAATCTGTTGAAGCATAAATAATGTCTGTCGAATATCAGCTTTGTGTGTCAAATGTCAGCTTCGTGTGTCGAATATCAGTTTGTGTGTCGAATATCAGCTTCGTGTGTCGAATATCAGCTTCATGTGTCAAATGTCAGCTTCATGCTCACATGTCAGCTTTGTGTGTTGAATATCAGCTTCATGTTTGAATGTCGACTTCATGTGTCGAATATTGGCTTCATGTGTCAAATGTCTGCTTCATGTGTCGTCATCAACCAGCAGCACAGGAACTACAACCCTAACCCTCTATAAGCTCAAGTTTTACTCTTGTACAGGGTGTTTTTTGGGGGAAGCATAATATTGTAATTTTCCATGACTTACTACCATAACAAAACCTTAAAAGGACTCACATATGTGACTAATTCTGTATTTTCCTTTCTCACTAGGTTTACCCATTTCCCTGAGGTACTTTCGTTTTCTTGCGTTTTATCGAACTTCCTCATTTACTTTGATTCTATGTTTATATTTATTCTATCAAAGAAAGCTGGTCATGGTGGGGTTTTCCCAAGAAGGCTTTTCCTTTTTTGTCCTCAGGATCATAACAGTCCCTAAGATTCACCGTGGTTTTAAAGCAGTCACAGGCTTTTGCTTTAAGACCAGTTAAAGTGACCAGCCAGAGATTATAATACAGTACAAACATCTTACTGCAGAAGACTGTCAAGCAGTCCTTCTACAGAATACCCGTTTTTACGGCAGTCTAAGGACATTGGATCCAGATACTGATGACATGTTTTCAGTGATGAACATTGACTGAGGAGATCCATTAAGAAAGGACAAGTCGTTTTCAAAATTGTAGGCTTGCTTGTTATTCATAAGGAGAGAGTCGGTTGATTACGGTACTCTCCATGTGCTCAGATCATGATCATTTTTTGAATCTGGACCATGTCTTTTGTTGATTACTCCCAGAAGCCCCTTGAGGTGAAATAAATTGACTTTTCTCCGTCATGGTCAGGACCAACAATCAGCATTCCTCGGCTCCCAAGCACGAAATTGCATCAAGCCTACAAGGCAGCACTGAGTTACTGGTTTCCAGTGGTGAGGATGACTGGCACACAGTATCTTCTGATTAGCCATGTGAAAAGCGGGTGTAGAAAGTGGACAAAGGACTACAGCATGCAAAGATTACTAAATCTGGGCTGAAAACCTTGATGAAAATTTAAAGATATATGAATATATAGAAAAGGGACACACGATCTTTCCAAATGGAAGGTTACCATATTTTTCTCCTGCAAGACATCGCCCTGCGATCTCACTCCTTATACATAAGCACAAACCAATGCTTGGTATTTCAGGTCCAGAAGCTACAAGACTCTGTTTCTACAAGCCGGTTGAGGACTCTCCTGTTTTGTAGAAATAAAATCTTGGTCTGGATTTTTACCTTCTGGACCTGAAATGCCACACCAGCACAAACACCCACATTATTCCATCACCTGCAATGCCTGGTGTTTTTTCATACGTACTGTCATGTCTGTCTGTCTGCCCATCTGTCTCTCTGTCGGTCAGTCTGTTTGGTCGTAATCTTATTATGGTGGTAGGATATGTGAGGTGGCTTCACCTGATGCATTGAACTGGCAATGGAAATTAAAATGATGTTGTGCTCTGTAGAGGAGGAGTGTTTATTAAAAAACAAAAAAAGAAAGACATCGCCCTTAGTCTGAAGCACAGTCTGGTGACAAACACACTGGAAACATCAAGAGCTAACTAGTCAAACTGTCAAATGACTCCAGAGCAGAGCTGTCAGACAAAACAAGCTGAAAACTTTTATTTGAACTTTGTGGCATTTCCACTTTTAAGAAACACTATTCAAGTTAAAAGCAAAACGTTATTTCTGTCTGGGGTCACAGTCGCGTCACTAAAACCACATGTAAAGTTGAATAAATTCATGTCATATAAAATCTTGTACAAACCTTGTTACCAAACATGTTCAGATTTTTGCAACTTCACGTGTATCTAAATAACGTTTCCCTTCACAACAGAAGCGTTTCAGTGGTATAGCAGACTAAATAAAATCCTCAACTCTGGCTCAAATTCCAGGATGATGCTTCTTTTATATCTACATACATTTAGTAAACATGACAGTTGTATAATTCATTGTGAAGCTAAGGAAAGAAGCTATGAACGCCAGTAAAATGCTGCAGAACTGTACAGAATACCATGGTATCAACTCCAGCTAGCAGTGAGAGTGATATCCCAGAATCCCACATAATGTGCAGCTGCACTGCTGCCTCCTATGCAAAGCCACCATGCAGTCTCCTCTTGGTCTTGGGCTGGAGCTTCAACAGCTACCTAGAGCAACCTAGACCTCCACTACAGGCCTTAATTCCCGCGTAGATGGTTGATGGGCGTAGGCTGCCATGTTGAAACTCTGCTGGAGGTAGCGCGGGAGCAGCAGCTGTAGAAGATTCCTCACTAAGATGCCTAATCCCTAATTGCATCTCCGATAGGCTAAGCCCTCTTAGCATGGCTACTGGGCTTACTGCCTGAGACTGTCTTTTCCTAGTTGGATTTTCCTGCCGTGACCTGATAATTTGTGCCGTTATCTATTTGGAGGTGAACCTACCTGCCCCAGATGGATCCAGCCTTCTGCCCCACAATAACCCCCATCCCCCACTTGCTCCCAGGCCAATGGTGGCCTTCCCCACACCCCGGCCATTCTCGACAGCAGGCGACAAGTTCAGTGGAATGTGTGTATGAGACTGTATTGGGGGCATGAAGGTGTGCTGGGTTCCTCTCGCTTCGGGGCACACATGCCCTTCCGTGCGGCTGCCAGGTCACATGCAGCCCCCCACAAAAAAGTCATCAACAGATGATTACTTATTCTTTGAGTCAGAGAGTGACTTTTTCAAATTTTTGGAATTTTCCAGCGTTGTCACAGCACATCAGTTATGTAGAGCAGAGGTGAAGATTCCAGGTCCAGCGAGTACAAATCCAGATCAAGATTTTGTGTCAACCAACCAGGTGACTCCTCTGTGACTGTGGCTCTTTATACTCAACTGGTTGGTTGAAACAAAATCTTGGTCTGGATTTGTACTCGCTGGGCCTGAAATCTCCACCTCTGGTGTAGAGTCTAATCAGTGGACGGTACCCATACGGTGTAAGTGATCACCCAGTTCACTGTTCCGGCGTGTTGTCAAGAACTCTCCCTTCACACACTCACAGCTTAATCTTAAAACGCAGAACAGACGAATCTTATTCGCCCCGGAGGACTTCGGTCTGAGTGCAAAGGCCTCTCTGCAAATAGAAGGAGCACGTTACAAAGCAGTTGAAGTAGTGTGAGTTTTTTCACCCGTTATCAGCAAAGCGTAGCCCCTTCACCCTTCACCTTTCTAAGGAGCAGAGAAGTCAGTGCTGACACCAAACTAATAAGAGGGACCTTTCTCACAACCACCCTTATTTGACAAGTAGAACTGAGTTGTTATCCTGGCTAATTCCCCAAGTCAGCAAGTACTGATACTACACCGACTATTCATTTCCCAGTCATAAGCCAAACGTACACGCTGCTTTCCTTACAGCTGCAATGACCTTACTTGTTTTTCTCTGAGAAAATGGCAGGAAGCACATGGTGACTGTAATAGAGCACAAATCATTGCCCGCATTCTGGCACCCAGGAGGAGCTGACGGTACTGGAGGGCAGGAGTGCAGCAGAGAGGGGGAAGGGAGAGAGAGCACAGAATGGTGGGAGAAAAGGCAAGTGCACAGAGAGAGGAAGGTAGGGGGATGGCAAGGGGTAAAGCAGGTACAGAAAGAGAGATGAAAGAAATGTAGGATAGGAATTCATTAATGTGTGCACATAAAGGCGCACACGCACGTGTGTATGTAAACATATACACACATATAATATATATATATATATATACACACACACATATCTTATTATATTGTTTTGAACGGCAGCTGGTTGAAATGAATAAGATGATCTTTTTCCCCCAAAAATTGCGCGAATCACACACAGCTGCTGTGTTGCACATGGCCGCCTGTCTGAAGCCCTTGGTGCAGCCTGCAGCCACGGCACGCTAAGGGCAGCTCAGAGGGGGCAGGGCAGCGCGTGTGCTTGGCCTCTCTCCGCAGTGCTCACGTGTTGGCCTGCCTCCCCATTTCAGCCTCCGTGGGGCCTGTGCTTCTCCCACGTGCGGCAGCGTGCTGAGTGGGAGGGTTTGTGTGCAGTCCACTCCGGCGTATGACCAGGCTGCTGCCTTTCCTCCCCTTGTCCTTCACACTTGGCCACAGTGATCATGGTGGTCAGTAGGAAATAATCCTTATGGTTCCACAAGGACATCTAATAAATAACCAGCGGTCCACAATGTCCAGACAGCATGTACGAAATGATACCCAGATGAAGGGTAATTAGAGTATTTTTTTCCACAACAGTACCGGGCTATTTATAGACCGTAATATCGCTACCCTTTGTTCCCCACTCTGTCTCCAGTTTCTCTCTTCGTCACATAAGAGTGTAACCTTTTGCAAACAAAAATAAATCAAACAACTAGGTGGCGAAAGAGCTGGGAAGCAGGTCCAGCTCTTGCTTACATTCAGACGGCCTGACGTCAGTCCTGGGCAGGTGCAAGTCAGACTGGCATCAGTACTGACACAGAGAGAGAGACTGTATTTGCACACCAGCCAGCAGGGACACGACAGATTCTGTGCTGAATTTGTATGTTGCAGAGATTAAGAGTAAGTGTGGGTACCTTTGTTGTGACGGATGTGGATAGGAGTGCTTTCCTGTGTATGTGCTTCGACGTGTCGGGAACGCTGTGCCGGTGTGTATATACGGATACGCATGTGCGCATATATGGGTGTCAGTAAGCTTGCACTGGTAATGCGACAGCTATCAGGATCACCTGACCCAGCAAGAGGTGGAAGAGATGGGGAACCTGAGCCTTCACCTGACGTCAACACCTGACACTGGAGATTCCCCGCTAAACCCCCACACCCCCCCAAAGCTAGCCGCAATCCTTCTCACTACCTCTTTTCACTCAACCCTCTTCCTGTTTCATCCAGGTTTTCCCTGGGATCTGTGAAACGGGATTTGCTTATTGAGGAACTTTGTCACAAAGCCAGTGACCTGCTGCGGAAAAAGTCCCTACAGTGGTAACAATTATCTGATTTTTCTTAGGCAGAACTGTCTCTTTATAATTATTATTATTTAACACACTTGGCCATAAACATCTCTGTACATGTCTTCCACCCATGCCCTTTATTTATGACTGCAAAGAGGGATAGCAGCTAAAATGTGTCATATGCAAGTATTTCTTAAGCCTTCCTGCTTCTTTCACGGTGAGGCATGGGACTACATGTTTGGTTTTGCCGGCTGAGTCAACTGCTCTTTCAGGTATTCTGAACGCCAAGTTAATATTTGCCGTCGCAGCGAAAGTGGTTGTGCAAGCCATCAAGTATTAGGCAGTGCATTGCGATATCCGTGGCACCTGCGCACCGATTGATCTTCAGCCCCAGGTACATACCAGAGATGCTTGCTGGGCCTTCCCCAGCCTGTCCATATCCCCAGGCAGAGGTGTGTATCTCAAATAGTTTGAGTACTTCGCCAGTATGTTCAAATTGCACATTCCTGTTTCGCACCTTGAAGGAGACAACCTTTACTCTGCAGGTAAATCAAGTGCTTTACTGTACTTAAAAAGGTAAATCCAAATTTGTGTCAACATCCCTTAAAAGTTCCTTCCTCTTTTGTTGAGTCCCGGATGAATGATTTTATATGAAGTGGTGCCAACTGCTGGACTCAAGCAAACGTGTGAGATACTGAATAATGCATATGGCAGTATGTGGGTAGGATGCTCACTTAACTGTGTGCTGGACACTGGCGAGTTATAAGGAGAAACCTGCACCCTAAAACGATTAAGAGGCGTGTCTTGAGAGAAAGGGTGCTTGTAGTGGGTGGAATTCTCAGCATTCTTCAAGGGAACAGCCTGACACAGGCACATTCCTTTACGTGCAGTAGGTTGAAGACGTTATGGGCAATTTAGAGATGCCAGCTGACCTTTAACAAAAAGCAGGGTGCAGAAATGGAAATGACCGGTTTGTCTAACCTGTATTAAACTTTTTATGTTAAGCCAGATAAACAGCCCTGGACCAAGCAAATCTTGGGATGAACCTTTTGAAAATTAAAGTCAAAATTAAGTGATAGATTATTTTGGGCTATCTGAGGCATCTGGCACACACCACAGCCTCACCAAACCTTGACCTTGATAATATATAGAAAACATCTAATGGTACGGCACTGAATGTGACCAACACTGGGCAGAGAACTTTGTGGCAGCATCCAACTAAATTGCTCCTGTCACTTTGTCCCCTGGAGTTTTTTTTATTGCTTATTCCTTTATGAAGGTTGGTTTATAGCTGTGCTGACAGCTCACCTCCTTTATAATAACGAGGGAGATAGAAGAGAGAGGGTGTTGGCCAGGCCTCAGTGGAAACCGACAACGCAGAGAACACGGCACTGTGATTATGACAGTGTGATTCCCCACGAAGTGCTTCAGAGCTGCGCTTTAAAGCAGTCAGAGGAGTACACAGGTCCTGTGATGGGTATTTATATCACCCTCAGTTAGCAGTGCATTATGATCAGAGGCTTTTGCTAAATATAGTAAGACGAACTATGATTTTATAATGACTTGAGTACAGGAATGATGAAATCGCAAACAAAAATATCATAAGTTTCACACTGATGCAAAGATTACATACTCCAGAGCAGGGAGCATTTTCGAAAATACCAAATTTGAATTATAGATTATTGAATAGAACATGTCACTTGGGAATTGTGGCGTTTTTGTTTTAGCTGTTAATGTCTCACAGCCATGGAGAAGAGAAATTAAGGAGAATACGCACCATGGCACTGGCTCAGAGAAGCGGCCTGGGGGTGTGTGGATGGATGGTACATGCACTGTAAGCTAAAATAATAATTCTGCTGTAGGCAGCAGTTTTAATATGTCCAACACTTTCAAAGGCAATAAACTGAAGCAAATGAAATAAAGAGATTTTTCACATTATGCTTTTAGCAGTAAGTGTCAAACGTTCATACAGTGAACACTAATGGGAGTTGAGTGCAATATTGTTAAGCATTTGCCATGTACAGGTCAGCATGATCTAGTAATATATATACACACACTATATTGGCAAAAGTATTGGGACACCTGCCTTTACACACATGTGGACTTTAATGATGTCCCATTCTTGATACTTAGGCTTTAATATGGATTCGGCCCACCCATTGTAGCTATAACAGCTTCAACTCTTCTGGGAAGACTGTTCACAGTGTGTTCATGGGGATTTTTGACCATTCTTCCAGGAGAGCATTTGTGAGGTCAGGCACTGATGTTGGATGAGAAGGCCTGGCTCACAGTCTCCGCTCTAATTCATCCCAAAGGTGTTTTATCGGGTTGAGGTCAGGACTCTGTGCAGGGCAGTCAAGTTCCTCCACAGCAGACTCGCTCATCCATGTCCTTATGAACCTTGCTTTGTACACTGGTGTGCAGTCATGTTGGATCAGTAAGGGACCGTCATCAAACCGTTCCCACAAAGTTGGGAGCATCAAATTGTCCTAAATGGCTTTGAATGGTGCAGCATTAAGAACTAAGGGGCCAAGTCTGGAACTAAGGGGCCAAGCCTGGAACTAAGGGGCCAAGCCTGACCCCTGAAAAATTACCTCACTGCATAAGCCCACCTCCATCAAACTTAACACTTGGCACAATGCAGTCAGGCAAGTACCGTTCTCCTAGGCAACCAAACACAGATTCTCCACTGCTCACAGTCCAGTGGCGGTGTGCTTTACACCACTGCATCCGACGCTTTGCATTGCACTTGGATGCAGCTGCTCGGCCATGGAAACCCACTCCATGAACTTCTCTATGCACTATTGTTGAGCTAATCTGAAGGCCATGCGGAGTTTGGAGGTCTAAGGCTATTGACTCTGCAGACAGTTGGCAACTTCTTAGACTTAATCTTAAAATACCACTAACAGTTGACCGTGGAATATTTAGTAGTGAGGAAATTTCATGAATGGACTTATTGCACAGGTGGCATCCTATCACAGTACCGTGCTTGAATTCATTGAGCTCCTGAGAGTGACCCATTCTTTCGCAAATGTTTGTAGAAGCAAGTCTGCATGCCTAGGTGCTTGATTTTATATACCTGTGGCTATGGAAGTAATTAGAACACCTGAATTCAGTGATTTGGAGGGATGTCCCAATGCTTTTGGCAATATAGAGAGTGTGTATATATATATATATATATATATATATACACACACACACACACACACACACCAGGCATAAAAAAACAGAACAAAGGCAGTTTTCCTCAGATGAGTGGGTCGACAGCTTTGCTTCTCACACTGTGACCAAGATTTAGTGAGTTGCACAGAAGGCCGCGTGTGCAGGGCGCTGTGTGAATGGGATGATTGGCTCCTCCTTCTCCTCCTGTGCATGGGTCTAGTGTTTTGCTCAGGAAGCTGTTAAATGCGTGGGCTGTGACAGACTACAGTCCCGCACGTCAGTGTCGCAACAGCCTACCCCGACACTAATTCCGGCTGCGGCACTTAAAATTCAAACAAAAAAATGCCTTACACAAAGTTTACCTGCACCATTTTCACATGTACCATTTTTCACATGCACCATTTTCACATGTACCATTTTTCACATGTACCATTTTTCACATGCACCATTTTCACATGTACCATTTTTCACATGTACCATTTTCACATGTACCATTTTCTTCTGTCTCCCTGTTTCTATAGACACATTGCATGATCTTTAGCAATGCTTCTGCTCTCATTCATACAATCTACACCCATTAAGCGCTGCTCTTTAATGTCATTAAGCTAGAATTCCACCTTAGGCATATTGATTTCCGGGAGGTGGATGAGAGACCAGCAGGAGGGGGGAGGGGAGGCTGGTGTTACCGTAATGTCACATACTGTGGCATTTTCGCCCCCCCCAGAAATACCGGAATAGCATTGCTTTTAAAATGCTATCGAAATATATACAGTATACCATGTTCAAATAACTGGACAAATTAGACACCTCTCAAGCCTGGTACTGGCTGGTGGGGGGTGCTGTCAGTAATATTTATCGACCGGGTTTACAGGGTGGTGATAACATTTGCTGAGGGTGGGGCAGGGTTCTGGCCGTACCTTGCTGAGTAATTTCACCACCGCAGAACAACTACTGCCGTCAATTTGTGGGACACTGGGAGAAGTGGGATGTGTGTTAAGCTATTTGAATTTAGGGTGTACATTTGAAAAAATGTACAGGGCCTTACGAGCAGCGATATTTAAGCAGCCCCACATGTGCCTTTGGAAGTACAACCTACCAAGTGGGACATTGATATAACATTTTCAGTCTGGCTTCACCCTGATTCAATACGTTTCTCCGTACATCCATATTTAATTCCACAAAGATTGTTCACCGCACCTCCCCCTAATTGCACAGACTCTTCAGATGAGAAGTTGCTCCAGAAGGAAGTCATAAGCGTTCATATTCTACAGCTGAGCCAAGAAAGCCGATGTTAATGGGGAAAGGAGACAATAAGTGGCCTGGGGTGATGAATCGGAGTGCATCCCTCCATGCCTTAGCGTCTGCTGGGGGGGCCTGTGCCAGCAATGCCCCCAGCCACCCTAACCAAAAGCACATGTGCCCATTGCATCGGCCCTTCGCAGTAAAGAGCCGGGGATCCCAGCAGGCCTGGAATGTGGCCTAATGTTATTCCAGCATTTGGTAACAATTAACAGATCAGACAGTTATATTCTGACGATACTTTCACACTGATTTGTGCACAAGCCCAAACTGACTTTTGCAGATCCCACAGGTAATAGTAATGTTTTAAAGTAATGCACTGATAATCATCGAGGTGCTTTAAAGTTCAATGTGGAAGCAATTAAGTTTCATTTAGGAGGCCGGTGATGAGCCGTGTCACTACGTGGGCTTACCTACACCAGTCCTTCTCAAACCAGCCCTATCGGGAGCTGGGAGGGGGTCGAGAAACGCTGCCCCAAACTCAGGCAAAAAGGGGAAGCTGCGGTCGTCCCCCTGCAGGAGCCGGGTCATTAGTGACCTACTAAACCAGGAGTAGTGGTGGAGACGGGGTCAGACTCTAGGAAGAACCACAGAAGAGGAAGTGATGTTCTGAAAGGGGAGCAGACAGGGGATTTTACAGCTTCCTTTACAACGGATTATTCAAACAAGCGATACTGCAGACTGCAAACAGACATCACAGTTCGTGCATTGCTAGGTGTGGCTGACCAATCTGCTTTGATCAATGTTTGAATCGTTTGAGCATGGCAATCTATGACTCATCTAGATGTTTGCAAAAATAAATATTAGTACGATTATTGCTCTGTTCTACGAATTGTCATCTTGCAATAAGTGCCACAGCAAATTATCCCTCATATATAATTAGTTCTTTATTTCTGATTTCTGACTTCCCCAGTCCAGCACATACATGTATTTGTGTCTTTGCACCCCTTCATAGAAAGCAATATTATTATTTTATTTTATTATAGTATTATTTTACCTGTTACAAATCAAGCAACATAAGCAGTCATATGAGATTATTATAGGGGGAGAGGAATAAGCCTCGGGGACGAAGAGACATCTAGAGCAGCTATTCATTGTTGTAGGGAACCGAAACGATGAAGTTGGTCCGTCACCATTTAGCGTGCTAGCAGTGCTACGCCGCTAAATGTCAGGCATGTAAACAGTGATGCAGATTCTTCGCAGGGATACCACAGTGAACGCTAGTGATGCTGAAATAATGATTTTGCCCCATCACTCATGATAAGGTTCGCATCGTCGCTGTTCAAACGGTCCCGTCCCGGCTCTGGGACGGACGCACTTGCGCCTGGTCATGACGCACCTGGACTGCTACACCTGCGTATCACTTACCCTCAGATTCCACCCTTGGCACACATATACACACACCGAGCAGCGGGCAGGGCGTGGCCGCTCTGCAAACAAGGACCTCTTACGCGCCGAGCATCCGGCTCAGAGCTTCACGGAACAGTTCCGCTTGCGCCCTTGCTGTCTGTGGCTGGATTTTCTTGACCGTCCTCCTTCTAGGAAGTAGAGATTACAGGGGGAGTTTCCCAGATGACCCACCTCTCAGCAGCAGAGGCGTCACACCATTTTTACACAATGCATGCACGCGAACTGCGGCGGGACCTGACCCTGCTGAGGCCAGTCATCACTATATAAATATATATATATATGTGTGTGTTTGTGTGTT
Source organism: Mormyrus proboscirostris (assembly GCA_026779585.1). NCBI lineage: Eukaryota > Metazoa > Chordata > Actinopteri > Osteoglossiformes > Mormyridae > Mormyrus > Mormyrus proboscirostris. Next base: position 10,945,210 of record JAODKF010000116.1, read on the forward strand.
TACAAAAGCTTGCTGCCAACTTGCAGCTGATTGCCAAGGAGACATGTTGGGGAGGGGTTCACCCGGGGCTGCTCTTGCACACTGCCAGCCGCATAACCCAGCCAGGTATCAGGCTGCCCCGCCCCTTGAGGGTAAGTGCCCAACCCCCACCACAGGTCTTATTTCATAGCCTGGGATGTGTAGGCAATAAAACAGACCCCTCGCCTTCCCGTGTGCCACGGAATCGGCAGTAGGAGGGAGAGGGGGGGGTTATGTCGATGGTTGGGTTTCAAATCACCCCTTATTCCAAAGCTATTGTTAAAATGAAGGCCGTCTCACTGGTTGTCCTCTTTTGTAAGGATCCTGAATTGTCCTCCGTGCCACAGAGTATGGAGCCGTACAGTCTTACCAAGCTACACTGTCTCTGAGCACCTTTTAAATGAAAATCTAAAGAAAAACAATGTTTTCATATTGCAGTTAGTGCTCGCATGTGACAAAATAGAAGCAGTTGGAACAACTATCTGTAGTGTGTCATGAAGCTCAATATATCCTCATAACTGCTCTGACCTTTGCTTTGGGACTGAAATGGCAGTGAAAAGTGACTAATGAGCCAGTGGCCAGTGTGGGAAAGCCCGCCAGTGACAGACAGCTTCATTCGGAGCCCAGACATACAGCAGGATCTCCATGACTACGTACGGTGATACAAAGAGCGGGAAAGAGGCCCACAATATGACAAGCACTCTCTGCGTCGGAGAGAAACAGCAAGAATGTCACAAGAAGACGCAGTCATTTGTATTTTTCCACCAATTTCTGCCTGGCTCCTTTTATGGGAGACAAAAGCAGACATCACAGAGCACAGAACAGACAACATGGCTGATGTGGAGTCAAAAAGCCAGCCATTGTGAAATTACTTGCACTTAAAAAATGAGAGAAAACTTCATACTCTATCATTAGCTAATAAAAGCTGAGGAATCATCCCCAGGCTTTTTCTCTTTTCTCAGTATTTTTTTTTTGCAATTTATTACACACAAACAGTCTACTTTGGTCTGCCAGCAATTAGCACTAGTCAATGACATCACTTTCCAAAATGAGCCTGGTCACTCCCCAGTTTCCAAAAACAGAATATTTTTTTCCTGCAATGGCAGTGTTTGTTTATTTGAGGTCAGGAAGCCCAAGAGAATAAACTGGCATAAATCTCAGCCAGAAAGCAGCATTAAAAAAAAACAATACAGGCCACCCTATATGATGGCCAGTTTTGTGGCTCTGAGGCTTGGGATCTGTGCCAGCAATCGGAAGGTTGCTGGTTTGAATCCCATGAGTGCTAGCAGTGATGCTACTCCGTTGGACCCTTGAGCAAAACCCTTAACCTGCAATCGCATTTTCCTGGGTAAGTCAATCAACATCCAGCCCTGCAAGGAGGTCCTACAATTTGCGGGAAAATTTGGGTCCATTTGGACTAGTGTGGTGCTGAGGTATCACCCACTGTACTCAGGTTCTCATCCCTGAGGTGATTTGTCGTGTGGCAACATGCTATAATCAATGCATGCTCCTTACCCCTCTCTCTCGCTCATGTATAAGCACTCTCTGATGATGCAATTTAGTGATACTTCTTAAAGCTTCTTTCAGCTATCATAACCCATGTTTACATTGGGAATGTTCACTATACATTCTTATGTGCCCTTTGAAATGTCTGCTGGATTCAAGAGTCGATTTGACAACTGGTGGGGAAGTGATATAGGAAGTGGCTGATTTGACCTGGGTGCTGCTGACTGTGCTGATCGCCACCTGCAGGCACCTGACAGATATGCACCATGGACTCCGAATCAAAACAACAACAAAAACATTCCGTGAATTGGGTGTGGCCAGGAATCTAACATAATTAAGAAATACTTCTGCAAGGCTGAGCTAAAGTCCAAGGCATAAGGGAGAAGATGAGAAGGAAGCCAGTGCCAATGTGCCCTAGATACATCGACCTTTCTAAATGAGGGCAAAGGTGCCTGAGTCTTCCATGGATTATCAGCAGTTATGATGGTTTATGGACAGCAAGTCTTGGAACAAGTGTAGAGTAGGAAGGAAAGGTTACATTGCAACAGTTGTGTCACCTTTTACCTAAATGCCTCAGCTCTCAGTCAGCTGTCTATAAGATGCTATGAGTGTACAGTGTGACGTCCAGCTCTTTTAATGACTGAGGAACAACAACATCTTGGGTTTGTTTACCTTAAGAACAGGGAGAATACTTTAGAATATGTCAATTATTCTAGTTTGTTTACTCTGAATAATTCCTGTAGTGCTTCATCAGTTAACATTCTGTGCATTCTGCACTTTGTTGTATACAAGCAACAGGACAGTGGGTCCACTGCAGCCTCATGCCTACCAATACCTTGGCTCTCTTTACATGTTTTCTCCATGTTCTTTATGGTTTTCTGTGGGCACTCAAATTTCCTACTGCAGCCTAAAGACTTATGGTTGGGTGAAAAGCAGATAGCGTGTTGCAGGGGGTCTAGAACCTATTCAGGAAGGCAGGAAATAATCCAGGATGGGGTCCCAACCCATCACAGGGCACACTCAGACACCAGGAAATGGACAATTTAGTAACTCCAATTAACCACAGCATATTTTTGGATTGTGGGGGTGAAACCGGAGTACCTGCAGGAAACCCCACAACGACACGCGGGGGAACATGACAGAGGCTCGAACCCTGGTCCCAAAGGTGTGCACCACCATGCCACCCAGAGGCAGAGGTGGAAAGTCCAGGTTCAGAAAGTACAAATCCAGACCAAGGTTTTGTTTTAACCAACCCGTTGAGTACTCTGTGAATGTGATTCTTTATACTCAAGTGGTTGGTTTTGGTTAAAACAAACTCTAGGTCTGGATTTCCACTTTCTGAACCTGACCTTTCCATCTCTGATCCCATTCCAGATGTCCTCTGCCAGGATGTCTGCCATGCTTCCTAGGCCAGGCTCCTGAAACCCTGTGATCCTGACTGAAGAGAGGATGGATGAATGGATATATGCAAACAAGCTGTAAGCACCTCCAATCTCCCATATACATCTTTCAGTCACTTAAAGGGCCCTTACATTGCTGTCGTGTAGCTTAAATGATGGAATAGTGTCTGGGCGCCACGCCCCTTGCGAGCCGTGAACATCATTGCTCAGTTTGGAGAACCAGGCTTGACCTTCCACACCCCCAGCCCTAGTCTTGTCAACACCAGCCTTCAAACTAAATTTCTGCAGAAGTCACGCCCACCACTTATCACTCTTCCAGCGAAGTGGCTTCTCACTCAGGTTCGTGCATAAAGGGGAAGCTCCAGCTGATAAAAGCCAGGATCTGCACACTCTTTTTATGTGGGACTGCAGCTCTGCCACTTTCTGCAGTCTTTTTGGGGAAGGCTACACATCTGCTTTTCAGTTAAAGGGCCTTCATTTTGCTGTGCTGTAACACCAGTAATGGAACAGTGTCCCTTGCTTTTGCACCCTTGGCGATGCAGGCATGTGCGAGACATTTGTTTTAATTTCTGTTTTGAATGACTCGATGCTGATGTGTATCGCGCTACAGCAGAATAAGCCATGAATGAGCATTGGCACATTCTGATATCTGGATCTGATATCTTGCGTGAGGTTTAGGACGGCCTACAAAAAAAGAGAGCATTGTTTATTACAATACTAAATTTAAAACAAGTCAGTTCATCAGGCAGGGGACTCTCCAGTCAAGCGTGGAACAAATGGAGCCATGTCTATGTCACGCACTGACTGCGGTCATGTCTGCAGCTCTTCTGCCCAGGAGCACAGTAGGACCAGATCCATGCCGATGTTTCCCTTAGTGGCCCCTCTGGCAACCTCACATTTGTCCCTGTTGGGAAATGATCCCAGAAAGAGAGAAGTAGGTCATACATGAATAAACAAACACCCTTTATAAGACCTGGTGTCCCTTGGCTGTGCTGTTGGTCTTCACTGTTTTAGGGCAGAATACAGAAACTGGTACCACAGCCCCAAACAAATGACATTGGGATCTACATTATACTGCTGAGGGAGGATGCAAATATCAAAGGCTATGGATATGTAGGACACATTTTTTATCTGCGCGATAAGGACAGGTTGTTGACCGTCTTGAGACCAGCAGACCTGGCACGGTGCAGAGCCACTGGCTGTGAATCACTTCCATTCAGATCGAAGTCCAATCTGTTGCGTCACTATCCAAAAAATTTGAAGAAACTTGGACTGTTGGCATCATGAATGGGTATAATGGAGCATGAAATTGAGCAATTTTCGAGAAAACCTTCATAATTTCTGTTTATGTATGAAAAAGCAGCACGTTAGAAAGGGGTGGGGTGGGGAAAAACCTGTAGGAAGCGATTGCCATGCTGTTGGTTTAGGGAGTGACAAACCCCCCCCACCCACTCCTGGTCTTGGGACAGCTCGCAACTGAAATCATCGCATTCCACTGCTCCATGCCCCAGGCTGCCTCCACACACCTCGTCTCCTTCTTCCCCTCGCTGCTTGTGGATTCCAACCACTGCGGTCATGTTTTTTCGCTGACCAATCACAGTGGTCCATCAGCATTTCTGGTTCACTTTGTTAAGCAGCCTGACTCCTGCTCCTCCTGCCCTGTATTTTGTCACAAGAAAAATTTTGACTGGACCATGCTTTTCCTAACTGCTTCCCATCCATTTTTTTTTTTTGCTCCATCACGTATTAGTGAGCATCCACTAACAATGTAAGACAAGAAGCCCAGAAACCAGAGCATTGACAGGGAGCAGAAAGTCACCCAGCTGTGAATTTTCAAGCTTATTTTCTGCCTTCCACGTCTGGTGGTCGGCATTGCTGCATTTCAATGCTGTGAGGTCAGAGCTTCTGTCTGGGGTTTCCCTGCAAGAGGAGCCACCATTAGCCAATACTCAGGCCCACACAAACAGCATTACAACATGTTAATGCTGTGAGGGAAGCACAGGTGGAGGTGGGAGGGCATTTTGCAGAACTTCCCATTTCATTGGAATGGTAAATATGCACATTGATATTTGCATGGCTACACACTCACGAATGCAGGAAATTTGAAATTCAAATGCAACTTGAATTTTAATTTATTTATTTTTTTCGCGATGTGACATGTTGCACCTACGCTATTTTGCAATTAGTTTATATTTCAGGTGTTACATACCAAGAAGAAATCCGCTCCGCTTTGATCTATTGCACAGCAGCCATGAGTCTAGCAAAGCAAGCAAGGGTTCAACAAAAAAAAAATTAAGAGCAAAAAATAGTTGTATCATATGAGGCACAACTTTTCTGCTCTATTATGCCATAGTAATACTGAGAACAGTAACCACTGTAGCTGTTCTTTGAATGTGGGCTCACGGCTATGGTTTTCGCACGGTTTCGCCGGAAGCATAGATGTTAGAATGAGTCGAAGGAGGTAAACAAGCTCTGTCTGCCCTCGCCTTGCTTGCCTCGACTCCCCCCCCCCCCCACACAGTAGCTGGTGCAACACATTTAACCGCAGAGGAGGCAGCGTTATTTACTACATTTGCGTTTACCATTTGGCAGCTCAGCCAGCCTTCTCAGCTCTGCTGCGAGTCTTGCATGGTGAAGGTAGCCTGAAATAATCTCGGTGACTGGTGGGCTACACGGTACCTCAGCGGTGGCTCTTTGCTTCCCACTTCTATGGTTGCGGCTTGAAATCTACCTCAAGACATTTGTGTGTCTGTATGAGTTCAGCTAACATCCCTGGGTCTGATTCCACAGTTGAAAGATCCGCAGTTCTGTCCAATTTGGCAGATTCTTGGTTGAAAGTAAATGTTTGTGTTGCTGGGCTTGTCTTTTGCCGTATCATGGCTTGCTGAGAATTCCAAGAACTCCTGAGTAATATCGCCTCGCGTTGCCATGGATGAGCTTTGGATGGCTGCAACCCTAATCTGATAAGGTGTTCCTAGAAGAGAGATGATGAACCATCACAGAATTTACCCAGCACGGGGAATGGTGTTTATCATTCTCTCCAGTTCCATTCGTTCTGCCATGGAAAAAAAAAATCAGACATGTGGTGTAACTGATATCATTGAATGTTTTTTTTTATTCTGCGAAACCGAACACATACACACATCTAGCAAAAATAGTCAGCTGCTGCATGTAGATAGTAACTCATCTGGTGGGATAGGAAACCTGCTGGATACCAGCACTACAAGATCTGGGTTGCCTCCCCCTGACCTGTCCGGTATTTTGAGGTGATATAAAATAAAAAAAGAACAAATTACAGGAGAAGTCAAACATGGCTGCAGTTACGTCGTGGCTGCAAACTGAGACACAGAGCAGAGCACAGCGGACAGGATTCCCCGTCACTAAGCAGCAGACCCACGTGGGCGGCTCTGAGGATGACCCGCGTCCCCTAAGGATGAGACCCAGCAGATTTATTGAAGGGGCCGCCATTGATAAAGCCATTTCCAGAGTAATAAGCTTTGCTGACGATTACTGGAAGAGGTGCTGAGAGGCCCCCAGCCGATGCGGCTGCGCCGTAGAAGCTGCTGACTTCCCGGGATGCCTCCTCCTGCTCCGCCAGCCTCCCCTCCGGCCCACTGCTGATGCGCATTTTTTGAGTCGAGGCATCAGATAGTTCAGACGGTTCATCTCGTGACTGTTTTCCTGGAAAGCGTTACGAAAGCTTTCTTTGGTTCGCCGCCCATCTCTCGCACCCCAGCTCTGGGGTAGTGCCAGGACCGCAGGTGGGAGTCCTGCCCAGTCCCCTCCACCATCCACTGTGATTCCCCCGGGAGGAACGGCATGTCAGGTCACGAGACAGGGAGGCGGGCGTAACATTTGCAAATGCTCAGTCTGTGTCTCCCAGAAATGTGGCGACACCCTGTATGTTCCTGCAGATTCCTCCTCCAGCGCAGCGTGAAATTCCAGATAGCTGGGGCATGCGATCACTCGCATTAGTAATTGCTGGAGAGAAGGGCCAAATTTACTCAAGTATAGCTCACCTTCTAAAGTAAGAAAGCTACGGAATGCTTGGACTGAGAGTTACAGAAAAATGACCAGGAGAGTTACAAAACTGGTTTTACTAATAATATGACATTTATTTATATTTATGACACAGTACCTTTTAAAAACTGATTTATATACGTTTTCCAAATAATCCCATACGCTATTAAATTTCCAGTAGATGTTCAGTTTATTGAAATATAATTTCATATCTTAAAGCGTGTCGTCCTCACAGAACTCGGAAATCTTCAGACTTTTATTCCAGGGTTCTGACGTGGCCAAAGCCGACGGCATCGGCAGGGAACCTCAGACTTGGCAGCCGTGCGCCCGCCCCAGAAATGAAACAATCGAGCCTTAGCAGGTCCTGAAATAGAGGAGCGGTGTGGTCTCTCCCTGCCATCGCGGAGGGTTCAGGGCGCCGGCTGACTCAGAGCTGGGGCTGAGATAGTGTCTGGTGGCTGAGGAGGAAAGAACCACCCAGAAAGAAATGTGAGGACTGACAATGAGGAGAACAGCCATAAATATAGGGCAAGGCATTCATGGGGGGGGCAAGCCGGCTCCCAGACAACCTAAACCACTCTCCTAAATGATGTGTTGTGTAGGCACTTAACCACAAGCATCTTGCGTACAAGTACTTGGCAAAAAGGGGTCTGTAAATGATCCTGTCTGACAACAGGCCCTGCCAAAGACAGCATTCTTAAGGAAATTATTTACCGCTGTGTTGCCGCCCCCCCAGTACCTCTACAGCGCTGTGATGTGAGACGCGCAGGTCTTGGGGGACAGGCTTTCCGGTTTATGGGGTCCCATGCGCTGCCAGACAGGACCAGCTACGCTGCGTTTCTGTTCTGATGTTCACGTTCGCATTCATCCCCTTAGCAGATGCAGTCGGAGGTTCATAAAGGGACGGCAAAAATGAAAGTGTGTACTCTGCTGGTGCAAAGTTCACAGGAGTTCAGCGAATCGGCGCCAAGCAGCAACCCGCTTTGGAATCCCGGGCTGCACAAACAACAAACAAAACCAAAGTGAAACGCAAACACATGCCATCTGACAGGGAGCTTTCACAACAGGAACTGGAGGTGAGGCTGCAAGCTCGCATGCATGCCGGTCTCACACGCACAGCCCACACCAGGCGCATTCCTCTGGCTCTGCGGTCGGGGAAGCGGCGCATCGCAGGAGTCGCTGTTTGGGTTGTGGCATGGTAAACAGGGAGCAGACGCCGATTGCGCTCAGATGCACTGGTGGGTTCGCGGCCGTGGCTTCCTGCCGAGAGATACGTGGCACGGCAAGGCTGGCGTGACCCGGGCTAACGTTACCTGTGAGGCGTACACCGGTGCACGAAGATCTGGGCACATGAGGGCGGAGCTGCGTTGCCATAGCGACGGGCATCTCAACTTTCATTTGTTTAGCCGCCTGAGCCAATCACTGTTAAGGGACATCATATATATGACAGTGCCCATGGTGGGGGAATTTGGGGGGGGGGTGGAGGATGGGACTGTTTGCAGCTTTAGTTTCAACTCACCAACTCTAAAAGGATTTTATGCATTTTCACTTTCTCCTCTGCT
>JAODKF010000116.1:10958440-10975129 GCA_026779585.1 Mormyrus proboscirostris
GGTGGGGTTAGGGCTGGGTGGTATGACTTAGTGGATGGAGAGAGCAGGCACTGTGCCCAGAGAGTGGCAGGCCTGCTTGGGTGGGGTTAGAGCTGGCTGGTATGACTGTGCTTCAGTCATCTATGTATGTTTCAGGTGAATGTTCTTGTGGTTGGGCATCTCCCCATGGGGTTTCCTTTGGGTTTTCTGGTCTCCCCCCACAGTTCAAAAGCATGCTGAGGTTAATTGGAGGTGCCAAATTCCCCATAGGCATGAATGATGTGTGTGCCCTGCGGCGGACTGGCATCCCATCCTGGGTTATTCACATACAATTTTTATCAGTCTACCAGGTCCTAAATCCGGACTCAAGGCGACAAGTATGAATTAATGTGACGGTGATGTCCGTCTTATCTGAGGTCAGTCTGTCTGCATATAGGTACAACGTCTTGTTTAAATTAATTTGCACAAGGGTGTACTCCATAGTATCCAAGAGCTACCCACACCCCTAGTGCATCTTCATCAAACCTTTGAGAAATCCATGCGGAGTAGCAGCCACTGGGATACCACACACAGCGTAAAAAGATGCCGCAGACTGTATTGTTTTATACATTTTTAAGGAATTGCACCCAAATATACAGTCAGGCTGTAGCTGCACCATATAACTATCCATCGTGAATTTACTCAGGGGGCCAGGAGTGCGTGGTAAGCGAATGAGGCACTGTAGCTGGCACCAAACATGCCATCCTTCGCATTTGTTACAAAATGCGCTAAAACAAGCCACATCAACCTAGCAGACACAATTTAATCTATTTAAATATCCAAAACCATACATCCTGAGTGCAATCATGAGCTTCTTTTTATTGCAGATTGAGTGAAGAAAGCACAACATGTTCTATTGTGTTTGATAAATGCTCTTTCAACCAGGAAATGCATAATGCTGCGTTTTTCATAAGGCCTGGGCCATGTAATAAACTGCTCTTCCAGCTGACATGGCGACTTAATAAATGAATGTAATCTTAGCTGCAAATAGTGCTCTTCATGTCCAAACAGTTAACACACAGCAACGCGACCCATTATGCAAAAGTAAACAAACGAACCAGCCCCTGGTTAGTAATCAGTTTATCTAGAATAAATGTGGAGACTCAGGTTTGCTTGCTTTATGAAAATTCCTCAAACAAATGGCGAATCCTCATCTTTACATTAATGAATGCGGACCAGCAGGTATTTAATATATCTCTGTACACAGGATGTGAATGAAATCACAGGACCCAGGTATGTGGTATACATGAATGAATGAGAATTTCAGCCTCTGTGTAATTCTCGGACTGTTTACCAGGCACTAAATACCAGAAGTTCAAAAAAGTTCACGGCATAGTTCATCTGAGTGTATGAGAGCCTCCGTTTCAGAGTAAAACTTAACATTCAGCACCAAGGAGAGTTTCTGTTCTTAATGGCCCTTTGGTAGGGGGGGGGGGTGTTTCCATATAAACCTTCCTTCCATTTGTGAGTTTCTACCTCCCTGTGACTGGAACCTTCAAGGTGGCCACCAAGCATGTTCACTTTGGCACTCTGTTCAGCTTCAATCATCCTGCCTACCTCAGTCTCTTGCTCGTCCCCGGTCCTCGCTATCCGTCGCCACTGGTATCGCACGTGCTCCCAGACCAGGCAGGCCTTCACCTCCCTGGGAGACAAGCTTAAGTAACATTTGGGATATTTGTTTTCTTTTCCTCGGAATTGCGGCAGATTACAATCTGACACCATCTGCATCCCTCAGAAATGAGAATGGGCTTCCCGCTGTGCACGGCCCACAGCAGGACATATGACATATGGGAAGGTCTGGCCACAGTTGTGCGTGGAGCAGCATCTTGGCTCCAGGAATGGCTATTGGGTAATTCTAGACACACCCAGGGTGGAACCAACCTATTCAAATAACAGTTCAAATCAAGTTACAACAAAAACTATGACAAAGAATGAAAAAATTTAAAACATAGAAGCTACACGTCAATGTTAGGAACGCAGTTGTGTAGCTGTGTAATGCATATATCACACACACGTGCATACCTAGACTTGATCACCATCATCCCTGGCGCTTCCTCATGTAAATTCGTTTTAAAAGTGTATTAAAAAATTTATTTAGCGATTTCTATTCAGCATCGTTCCCAGTTGGCTGACAGTTGGTCTGCTTCCTGTGCTCGTATAGCGCACGGCACCAGTGGCGTGATGCACTGCAGGGATCGCCCTCAGAGCTGCCGCACGTGGGAGGACGGCGGCGTGGCCGTGCAGAGCAGGCGGCGTCTCTGGGAAACGCTCCCAGACGGCTCACAGGAGACGACCTTAGCTGACTTGCTCTGGCGGGAGCTCCGCAGGAGAACATCGAGGTGCTGCTGTGCAGGAGCTAGAGGACTCCCAGGGAACAGAAAGACAGCCGGCCGCCAACACCAAAGGCAGCGCCACGGGAGTGAGAGTCGGCCTGGGTGCCAAAGCCCGGAAGCTCTGGTGATCACTGCATCCCTGTGCCCCAAGCTCCGGGTGCACGGTGACAGAACGATCTCACTCCCCAGTAAGTCAGCCAGACAGAGGGGGGGCAGTTTAAAAAGAGTCTTTTTGCTGCAGGTGCTGAACTATCTTTACCTGACATTTCCAGCAGTGACTCGCCATCAACAGTCCACCTGCGTTGCTATTTCATCTTCTCTGAATTCCCAGTGAATTGTTGAATGTTCCCAAGGAACACAGATGTCTAATGCCATAAAGCTGCGGCATTCTCAGCCCTCGGCCTTTGACGTGGGGGCCTGCTGGGGGGGGCGGAACAAATAAAAATGTCATGAACAAAATAGCACCTGCTAAATAAGACACACAAAAGCAATGTGACCCCCCCCCCCATGCCCTCATGCTGCACTGCTCTTCAGGAAGGATGTTATCTGACCTGAAAGACAGGACACAATCCTAATGAGTATGCCCAAGAGCTGGAGATCTGGGAGATGGTTGTGTTTTGAAGATGCAGCCTCACAAGTGCAGTGTGTGTGTGTGTGTGTGTGACTGCGTGTGTGTGTGTGTGTGTGTGCATGCATGTGGATTAAGTTTCTATTACATTGTGGGGACCAAATGTCCTTCAAAATGTAATAAAAACCTGTTTTTATCCTGTGGGGAGCATTTGTCAGGTCCCCACAAAGATCTGTGAAAGCAATCAAAAAAGTAAAAATGCTAAAAGTCTCATATTTTGTTTGGTTACTTATGGTTAAGGGTAGGGCTGGGTGGGGGTTTGTGGGTCATTATGCTGGTGGCTGCAGTCGTGTGCCGTTACGGTTACATAGAGCCTCCAGGACAGAGGCGAGGGCAGCAAGTCCCTCTGTATCCGTCCCTCAGAGTGTCTTGTCGGCTGACACCAAAGGGCCACAACAGATTAGCGCGGATGATGAAGCTGGGTGACCCCGCGTGAGGGAATGTGCCCCCTGGTCACCTGCCACGGCTGTGTCGTATCAGCACTGCATGGAAGATGCAGCATCTGCAGATAGCACTTCGCCTAAAGGTGGCTGCATGTTCATTCACAACATTAATATATTATCATGTATAAAACCAGCCTGTCGATAAATAAAAACATTTTCACGGTATTATATACATGTCGCTATACTTTATTGACACCATGACCGTGTCAAGGAGTAGCAACCGGAATAAACAGAACAGAATTGGATGAATGATCTCTATTTTGCAATGTATAAGAGAGGGTTGTTGTGTTATTCTAGAATTTCCCTCCCAGCATGCCTTGTGACATCCATATGGCAGCATTCTGTTCAATTTATTAGTTATTAGTTTATTAGTAGTTTATTAGTTCTTTATTGGTTTTATTTTCTGATTCCCTGTCTTTTGCTGACAGTTTGTAGAGTGTTTGTGGTTATGATGTAATTTTGTACACCGATGGCCTGCATGGTTGTATGATGCCTTGTGTGTGTGTTCGGAACAATAAAAGGTAGCTTCCAGTCTCGATATGGAGCCCTGCTATGCCATACTGGCTTTGGCGTTGAGACTGGGACTGGTTGAAGAAATAAATGAGCTCCTGGAACAGGTGCATGAAGATCAATGTTGGAAGGTACGGGATGACAGCGGAAACATCATGGCTCTCCTGCTTCCTGAGCCTGGCTGGCTCTGGATGATTACACCACCCATAGTACTGCACTACTACTGAGGCAGAGCGGGAATGGCGCTCTGGAACTGTGTCTCTCCCAGCTACGGATGACAGCATGGCACAACAGATGGGGCACCCAGGAAATTGTGGTGCACCTGGCTCTAGCACTGCGGGGGTGCTGAGAGACCCCGCAACGCATAGCCACTAGGAAACAGGCTCCAATTACCAGACTTACAGGACCACTCCCTGAGGATCTAACATCCCTTGGGAGACAACGCCATGCTGGGAGCCTGAGGGCTACCTAAGGACTGCAGCTGGACCGCAGCATTGAGGGTCATCACCGCAGCATCGGGTCCACAGTCTCCATCATCCTTCCAGGGTGCTTCCTGGTACTGATGAACTTACTCAGATGACTTAGATGCCAGCTGCAATGCAGATGAGGATGATGACTGATGAACAGGCAAAGATGAAGGGAAATATACTACTATGTATGATTTCTGACGATCATGAAATGACACACAGAATCTGGCTGTATTGTGAGTTTGGGTCTTGGATCTGCTGACCTCCCGGGATAGAGGTACATGAGTGTGTGGCCGACATACATCTTAGGTCTCAGATCGTGACCCTGTAGAGTGGCTGCCAGAGAATAAGAGGGCAGCACATCCATCATAATCAGAATCACTGAACTTGACCGGAACTATGCAGAGTGTCTAACTAGTCCCACCATTACAATCTACTGCTACAGCAGAACAGACTCCATGCATGCATAGGGGGAAGAGGCACCCCAGCCTGCGTCTTACATAGAGCCTATCAGGGCTGTGAAGGATGGCTGTGACGGTGGCCTCGATCCCCAGCCACGTCAGCAGCCCAAGAAGCTTGACATTTTGACATTTACCTGACATTGGATGAGGAATGCAAGAAGACTGGGCTGATGTAGCATTCAGTTGACATCGGGAACTTTGAGCCTTAGAAAATGGCAGGACACTGACTATACGACCCAGTCAGGTATCACTGAACCATCTGAGAGCCCAAAGGCAAATCTGACAGTCCCTAGGTCCCCTATCTGTCGCCCCGTTTCGATGCCGCCCTCAGCTACAATTCCAAGTCGATTCAGCTTTCTTGATCATCGCTGTAGGTGCCCTAATGTCAGGTGTAGCTGGAACCAGACGTAAAGCCTTAAATGGCCTTCACCATCAGCCAGGGGCTTTAGTAGTTTTGGCCACCTACCAGTTACATTACCTTATCACTAGGAATGAATGTGTTAAAATCCATATCACTTTCCAGTGTCACTGCCCCCCCCCCCCACTGGGGCGGTGAAGAAATGTTTTGTCATTTTGCTGCACATGTGGAGATGCATAGTGACCAAGGACAGAGCTTTGAGGTACAAGTGATCAGTGAGGTCTACAGGTGAATGGGGATCCAGAAAATTCACACCTAAACCCCACCAGTGTCAGCAGACACCAGCACGACTGGAACCACCCATCCTGCCCCTGGTTCTATGGACCTACTCATTTTTTGGTGAGAGCTGAGGCCATCTGTGGGCCTGATGTTTGGCTGCCAGATCCCGAGGAACATGAGGAACCCAGCGTACAGAACTTCCACCTTCCACCAGTGAGTGATATCTGAGCTCGACTGTGAGACGCGGCCCTTCAGAAGTAAACGGGCCCCTCGGGACCAGGTATGCATAAAGTGCCCAGTGGGCTTGTTCCAGAACAGCCATTATATTCTACATGCATTAATATTACAGTACATATTATGGACTATATGATGCAGTTTATCTTTCTATAGCACCTTTCTCAACATTGTTATCTTAAAGCCCTTAACAAAGTGACAAAAATGTCAGTTGCTGACATGCAAGAGTGCAGAGGAAAAATTAACAGTGATTACAGAAGACAGCAGAGTATGATAGACACATAACAGAGGACAGCATATACATTACTATACTCACTCAATTCAAACCCTTATCTAGTGACGTGCATCGCTAGAATAGATGCATATGTTCGTTTTAGGCAGTTTGTTAGAAATTAAAAATGCTGCTTAAACTCCAGAAAATGTAGCTGATTATTTTAAACACGGCCATAATGCAACTCTTTTAGAAAAAAATTATGTGACAGAGCACCAGCCGATGTGATTATTTTCCCCTTACATCAACTCACCTTCACCAGAAGAGGAAATCAGTTTATTGGTGGTGATTTGGGGGCTCGCCTGCGTGGGCGACCTCACGCTGCTGCAGTGAAGCAGACCCTAACCCTTATTCATTTTTCTTCAGCTTTTGCTGTTTTCCTGAATGGAGTAAAGTACGTCATTGAGACCAAGTGCTTCAGGGGCAGAATGTCTTTGATCTTCCAGATACACTGAGCAGCTGAGGATGTGTGGGGGGTGTGGGGGCACTGTCTCATATTCACAGGTCTCTCACGAGCCCCCTGTCTGTAGCTCACAGCGGCCAGTACATTCTGTACCTCCTCGTGCCCCCCCGCCCACAGCTTCCAGCATTGTCACACATTCACATTAAAGAACCTGTCTGTCATTCTCAGATCACAGTATTTCACCTTTAAACGTCATGTGAAACATTGAAATCTGTAAGAAAAAAAAGGAAATAGGGAAAGATGCACATTTCATAAAATCTGGATGGGGAGACAGGAGCTCCAGTCAAATATGATTAGCTTTAGTGAAAATATATAATCCAAAATGGGGGGGGGGGGGGGACGGGGGCGGGGCATCCATCATTCAGGCAGAATCTCAGGCATGCATCAAGTCATGAGGGCATCACAAACGTAAGGTGAGGGAGTTTGAACAGGGCTGCTCCCGTCTCGCCGCTTTTAAGCCGGACTAAGGTGAAACACCAGAGCAATAAAACAAATCGCATGACCTACGGGGAGGCAGGGAGTGTAGATGTGTGTGTGTGTGTGCGCGTGTGTGTCTGTGTGTGTGCGCGTGTGCGTGTGTGTGTGTGCGTGTGTGTCTGTGTGTGTGTGCGCGTGTGCGTGTGTGTGCGCGTGTGTGTGTGTGTGTGTGGGTTTGCATAGATCACATTTGAGGACCAAATTGTCCCCAAAGTGCAGTAAAACCTGAAATTTCCCTACTTTTGGGGACATCTTTTGAGGTTCCCATTTTTTTTATAAAAGTCAGTGAATGCAAGCAAAAAAGTAAAAATGCCAAAAGTCTTGTATTTGGGTTGGTTACTTGTGGTTAAGGTTAGGGATGGGTAGAGGTTAAGGGTGTTATGATTGGGATTATGACTTTTCCCAGAGAAATGAATGGACGGTCCGTGTGAGTGTGTGTGTGTGTGTGTGTGTGTGTGTGTGAGCTTGGACGAGAGAGAGAAAGTGAGTACAAATGCTCAGTGAGAAACCCTTTGGGGAAAAATGGCAGCTCGCGTGCATCGGAGAGAGTAATAAGCTGCAATGCGCTGATGAGGATAATTAGGAGAGAGAGGCATTGGGAACCGTCACTCCACGTGTACTTACATTCTGTTATGGAAATTGCTCCCAGTTAAATGCAAAGTAAGAAGTCACAGGCTTGTAAGACCTCAGGTGTGCCGTTCAAGGTAACGGTTCACCCCTGGAACCTCTCCCATTGCCAACTGTGATGTCTGAGTGGCAGGGTGACATTTTAGGAGCATGACCGTGCTCCTGGCACCCGAAGCCAACAGCCTCCAGCCTCGCACGGACTCTTGTGATTTTTTTTTTTTTTGCTCGTGTTACCGGTTTGCGCAGATTCCCCTGGTACGGAATCAGAACTCTTCATATTATTGTCTTCTCAGTTTTTCAGTTCGCTCTTGTGTGATTTTAATTTGCGCAAAATTTAATTCAGTAGAATTTAAGCAAGGCTGTGTACCTTTGCTTTTATTTACATATAACTTTGTGCTGCAAATGACAGCATAAGGCACTCGCTGTTAGTCCTCCGGTCTCATTATTTTCGATGAGATGTGACACTCGCTCTTGTCGCTTGCTGAAGCTGTGCCTGTCTAATCGCATGGCAGTCTGCTGATTTATGGTGAGGCCCAGGGGCCAACATCTGTACACCTGAGACTACCATCTGGACAACTCTGCTAGGGGCACAAGGACACAAACAAGCCCAGTAATCAAGGGATATCGTCAGGGCCGAGGCGTAAAGCTCGGTCTCTGGTCTCCTTGAGCTCTTGCAGCTTAGATGGAGAGGAGTTAGGGCGGGGGGGCATGACTCCCCCGCAGTCCCCTTCAAAGACCCACACCAGTGTCCTGGTCCAGTCTGCCCACTGCAGACGGGGCAGTATTAAACAATGGTGAGCCGTCAAAGAGTGTAAATCACAGCCAGGCCAACGACGACGGGACTCCGCCATTAGTTGCGGAAGGTCTCCTTTTGGCAGACTGGACTGCTCATTCAGCAGAGTCATTCCCACCGGAACCTAATATCTTTACTGCACCGCAACATGATTAGTAATAAATCACACAGCTACTGGTGATACCCAAGCCTCTGGACGACGGGTCGCAAGCCGGCCGGTCGGCGGGGGGAGGGGCGCTGTGGCAGGCCCGAAGCCATTCGAGGAGCCTGCATCACGCAGCAGCTGTTCTCGGGGAGACCTTTTTATTGGTGGCACAAGCTGCAGTCAAGTAGGAACCGACTCCAAACAAAGCCCTGCAATCTGACCTCTGCCGGTGTAACTCCCCCCGCACCACATGGCCGGGTAAAGCAATCAGCTGCCTTTAATGTATAATGAAGGGAGTAGGCCTGCTGTAATAGTCGTCATGACGACACAGCAAAAGCTGGGGAGATAACTGCTCCACAACCTAATTGAGGCAATTATGTCTGAGGAGCAGCTGCGCCACCAGTGTCTTTCCCCTCTGGCTTGTGCTTCTGCTCCTCTGTCCTGGTCCTCTCCTCTATCCTGGCCCTCCTTTCTGCTCCTCTATCCTGGCCCTCCTTTCTGCTCCTCTGTCCTGGCCCTCCTTTCTGCTCCTCTGTCCTGGCCCTCCTTTCTGCTCCTCTGTCCTGGTCCTCTCCTCTATCCTGGCCCTCCTTTCTGCTCCTCTGTCCTGGCCCTCTCCTCTATCCTGGCCCTCCTTTCTGCTCCTCTGTCCTGGCCCTCCTTTCTGCTCCTCTGTCCTGGCCCTCCTTTCTGCTCCTCTGTCCTGGCCCTCCCTTGAATCCTGTGGTCCCACTAGTAACCAGCATACCCAAAAATCCATAGATGTGAGTCAATGTACTACAGCTTGATATATTAGAATATAAGTAAAACTGCATACAAATCGTGTCACTCCTCAAGCAGAGGGCACTCTCAATAGGATAGTGTATGTGTTTATGTTCTAGACAGGGCACCAGCTTTGTGTTCTCATCCCGGAAAACCAGAAGGAGTGTGTTCAATACCTCAGGGACTCTCAGTCAAACAGCCACTGGCAGAATTGTCCAGACAGCTGATTTTATTCTGGGAACGAGAACAGAGGAAGCAAAGGAATTGATGTCGCATGTTAGCAGGGCAGAGACGCAGAATATGAAGTATGAAAGGGACCAGCTCCATTGGACAATCATCAGGACTTGTTTCAGAGCAGGTGTTCTGTGTAGACATGTCGGCGAGGAGGCCAGCCTGTGGCCGCTGTTTTATGCGCACCTCTGTGTTTATTTGCATCTGTGCATCTCCATGTCTGTGGTTATATTTAGGTGTGACAATGCAAGGTCTGTTTAAGCTTCTCTGCATAGATTCTCATACTCCCCGCTGGCACGCGGGTCCAGCTAGCTCTGTGCGCCCGTGCATGTGCCCGGCGGCACGTACATCGGTGTGTAAATCCAGTGCATGTTCACACACGGCAGAGACAAGACACCAGCGCCAACCTCTGACAGACCCCTTTACGCCGGACCGCAGAGAATTGTGTGAGCTGCTTTGGAGTCGCTACCCAGTGGGCCGAGTGGGGATGCAGAGCCACCAAGTACTGTGGACCTGGTTGGGGGGCTGGGGGGGGCATGAAATTACAGTACAGCTTTGGTCCTTATCTGCTGTGTGCAGATACCTATGTGTGGGAAAGTTGAATCCTATCATCTTTCAGTGAGAAGCTGTATCAGTGTGTGCAGGTGTTACACTGGAGGCCTGTCAGCCCCGTTACCCTGAAAGCTGGCACCGCAGGGATAGGCCACACCTCTAGGGGGGACACATCCTGCCTCGCGGCCCAGTGAGTTCTGTTAGTTACCTTGGCAGTTACCATTTTGATGCTGCAGGACTTTCAAGAAAGTCAAACCCTAAGATTTGGGAACATCCTTCTAAATTATTCAGGCTCAACGTTGGGATGATTCTTCATCTTTTTAAGTCCGGCTTCTCAAATGCTGCCCACCGTCATAAGAGGAAGGGGCTTGAATTTGCAAAAATGAGGGAAAAGCTGAGAAGTGCCTTCAACGTCAGCCCTATCCTCACAGAACGGAGGTGGCAGTTTGTTTTCATGTCCCAAGATGATCGCTCTCTTCCTGCAGTAATAGTGGACTCAAGGTTGGGGTCTGGCTTACAGCAATAGGTGATGCAGCTGAATGCTGAACTCATACCTTAAAGGGGCAGTTTACCCTAAAACTGAAAAAGATTACAGGGGGTTTTAGAGGGGCTGTAGCGCTGTCTATTCATCTACATTGTTCTGCTGGGAGTTGCTTAGTGTTGGAGATATCGGCCGTAGAAATGTCAGGCTTCTCTCAAATATAATGGGAGTGAATGGCATTCTGTCAGTGGTGATTAAAGTGCCATAAAAATGCATCTGAAAAATTCAACAGCAATGTCTCCTACCAGAAATCATGGCCCCGTTACCGAAGATAATCCACAGACTTTGAAGTGAGCAATGTAGGAATTATTTTCTCCTACCGAACTGCACGCACCAATCATATCACTGCACAGAAGATGTGGACAGTAAGACAGTTGGCATGTGGAGCTCATATTGGGCACAGGGCAGAAGACAGGAGATGGAGATGGGCTTCCATCATGGGGCTCTCACTCACTTCCGGGCAATTTACATTCACAACTAAAAGAACAATTTAAAGACACTAATTTATGCTAATTGCAGGGAGCCCTTTCAACACACACGCACACACACACAGCCGTGTAATCATATCTTTTTGGGGACCGCTCATTCATTTCTATGGGAAAAATGTTAATGCTAACTATGAGAACCTTATCCCCTTATACCTGGACCACACACACACACACTGGAGGAGCGGTACTCAAACACTCAACCCTGGAGGTAAGAGGTCCGTAGCTCAGCTTACTGAGGCACCGTTGCCCCCTGTCACTCACGTCATACGGTACTCAGATTATCTAGGTGCCACTTCAGCGTAGGAAACAGCAGTTTCAAGTGAAGAGGAATCTCACCTAATTCACATTGTTTGGGCCTCTGCCAAGGGCTGGTTTACATTTAACAAATAACAGGAACGATTCCACCTGCAGCAGCACCTCAGATGAGTGAGTACAGCACCTCAATCAGAGGAGCGAAACCCGGGGGGACTAATTTGTAGCATTAGCAGACTCCCGGGGATGGGATCCTTAGTCTCTGTCATCCTGACTATAACGTGACCCATGCAGAAGCCCTTGCATGCACAGAGTGCCTATGGTTAGCTTATTTTAATTCCAGGCCTTTCTCGGGCACCCAACATGGCACGGGCTTCGTGCAGAACTCCCGCCCCGTCTCTGAGTGCCCTAGCTTGGAGGCGGCGGCCCCCGCCGAGGCGATGGCGGGGGGGGGCAGGGTTCTGGCACACCGTCGGCGCTGGCAGAGGCGCCTCTGCTGAGGGGAGACAATGTCATTGGCACAATGGGCAGAGGAAGTGTCCCAGCCCAAGTCACAGGCAGCCAGTCCGTCTCCATGCTGTTCCTGCAGCTGCACTCTATATCTCTATATATAGAGCTGCTCCAGTCCTGACCGGCTGCCAAAGCCTGCTAAAATTAGCCTAACACTTACTTTCCTTTCTGCCTCCATTATGAACTCGTTGGCTTGTGTTTCCGTGGGGGAGGGGGGAGGAGCAAAGGGGGGTTGCTGGTTAGCAGATATCCCTGCATTGTGTTACACGAAGCCCCCCCGCTACAGCGTATCAATGTCTCTGATCCATCGACTGCACTGTGAGGAAAGAGAGCAAAGGGGAAAGGTCACAGGGAGAGAAAAGTCACAGGGAGAGAAAAGTCACAGGGAGAGAAAAGCCATGTACCTGCTCTCCAAGGAAACATAATATCATCTGGAAGGACAATGTAACAACTTGCTACACTGAACACAAAGCCCAGTGAGACAGCCACCATTCTGTGGCCTCCTCTTTCAGATTCCCGGCAGGCTAGTCTATAGATGGTCATTTATGCTGCACCATGCATTTATTTATACTCATTGCACAAGCAATGAAAGCAAATTGCAGAAAATATAAACTATGTGAATGTTCAGGTTTATGTTCATTGACCGTTTCTTTTGCGTCATTGGAATTTAATCACCATTCTGCTCAGCTCTGCCAGTTATTTTCAGATACGGTGGGCTGTTTTCCGTGTGTTGCGAGAAATACCCCATTGACTCATTCACTGGGAATCCTGAGTGTTCCAAGGATGAAGGACAGCCCACTGTTCCTTCTGCTTCCTGCTGTTGTATTTTTCTTGTTCCTGTAACTCCCAGGGCTGGAGGGGAAGGTCATTCCCATCTGGGCCCCACCCATGTGCCTGTGTAGGGGGCAGATTCTCCTCAGGAATGACTCCTTCCGGCAGGAACACACTTTATAAAGAACTGCTATTTGAAGGTTACGTTCACTTTCAGTAAACAACAGGAACCTTTAGTGAGTAATGGGAAGTCCCTAGATAAAAACAACGGAAATAAAAAAAAAACAACTGACAGTACCGATACAGGTTTTCGGTAATGATGCCATATTTAGAATGAAGATCTATATTTATCACTCGGCTCCAGTCTGAAATAATGACAAAATATCCTGTTCATTTAAGGTCAAGTATACTAACATACAAAACAGAAAAGCACCTCAACTACCAGCAAGGCAGAGCAATTTCCCCAGCATGCAGTAATGACACTAAGCAACACTAAACACACCCATACGCTATATGTAATATCCATGTTTGTTTACTCTGTGTTCTGCAGCATTTCATGCTAATAGATTCTCATATGGGGATTAATAATGTCACTCTATATCAGGGGTCCCCAGCTATTTGACCCTGAGGTCCAAATTCCATCCGCCACACAGAGCCAAGGTCCACTGCGTCCACGAAAAAAATTCTGACGGGAGGGGTTTGCGAATGATAAATTTTGACAGGCCAGGAGATCAATATGCTTTTATACAGAGCAACGTACAGTCAGGGTCAGTCAGTCACCAGTGCAACTGGGGGACAGCGGCCTTGCCCAAGGGCCCAGTGGTGAAATCACCCCGCCAATCATGTGACTCCCACCAGTGGCCTTCCAGTCATGTGCATGAACCCTAACACCCAGAACCACGCTCTGTTTATTGTTTAAACGTGACAACTGCCTTGGCGAACCTTAGCTGTCATGAGGCATGGTAGTAGGTCTGCCTAAGATGCCTGACTCAGTGAACAGCGTGAGGATGACTGAGACTGCGGGCAAAGTGAAGATGAGTCGGCCGAGCAGGAGTAGACCGCAGGGTTTACCCGGTGGTAGCAGTCAGTCTGGATCAGTGGAGCAGAAGAATGTGTTAGGAGTGAATTATGGGGAGAGTTGGGCCTTGTACTGGCTTGGAGCCTGGAGTGATGCTCACAGCAAGAATCCTGTCTTGTGCAGCTGGGCCCAGAAGCTAGTTAGGATCCACCCTGCTGTTCATCTGTTTGCAAGGGAAACCTTTCAAAAAGTCCAATTAAACAATGAGGCTTGTAGTGTAAGTGATTTACCATCATGGGAAACATTTGCATGGATTCACCTGGCCACTCTCCGTGGTGTGAAAGTCAAAAACATGACTGACCACGTGCCGCACCTAGAGCATCACCTCTGCTGGAAAGAGTAGGGTCGTACTTCTGATAGTCAAAGAGACGCATTTATTGGTGAATGAACCCTGGGAGGTGTAAATCTTGACGTGATCCTTTTTTTGGATTCTCCTGAGAATTTAACCACCGATATCAATACCAATACCTTCAAAATAGGTAGCCAGTTAAAATAGACTGAGGAAGGTTTGGGTCCCTGGAGAGCTAATTATCAGAGCTATTACAGTTATGCTGGGCCTCCAGCGAACAGCACCGGCAAGGGGACACATTTTTGTGCATGAGCACATATGAAGCAATAACTGCGATTTAACTGCAGAATACATGCAATCCAGGTGTCACAGCGATTTCAGACCATGTTTCACATAAACCCTGGGACATGTGTGTTACTGCAAACCAGCTGCATTGCATGAGTCTTACTGCAACGATAAAGCTAAAAATATAAAATAAATATATCAAATCCATGCATTCGGTCACTTTGATGAATCAGTGGGAGAGAACAGAAGAGAGACTCGCCTAATACAGCACCACCTATTCTCTAGCAAACCGGTGATAAACTACATGTGGAATAGTTCAATATTGTAGAATAATACTAACTGCTAAGAAATATGTGGACACATTAAATGTAGAAATACGTTAAATCTAGAAATGCACATTGGTACGGCAAAGTAAAAATATATTAAGTCCATATACATGGAGCTGACTGAAGCACAAGTAGTGGCAGTAATGGCCAGGGTTATGAAAGCTGCACAGTGACTGCATGACAGGTTTTTTGGCTCCAAAACCCAGCAGAGTGATCCCCAGCTTAATCCGCCGCCTGGCTGATGATGATCCACGTGTCTCGGACTATTGCTACTTTCAAAGACGTCGGAGAGAACAAAGGGAACACGAAACTTTGAACATGGCACACTCCAAGCGCTGTAATCTGAGGATGTGGAAGCCCCTTGATATTCGGAGAGGGAGGCATAAAGAAAAGTCGGGATGCGTGACGTCTGCCCGTCTCACGCGGCGCTGCTCCTCTGGTGGCCGGACGCAGGATGACGTCGCTGCCGCCAGCCCGTCGGTGCGACTGGGCCCAATGCTGGGCTGCGTGTCCGTTAGCGCCGAGCAGCTGAAGCACATTAGAAGCTGATAGTTCTGGCAAATGAGTCAGGGGCTCTGGTCCAGCTGCTGGGGGGTGAGAGACGGGGGACGAGGAGGAGGGAGGGTCACATAACAATACCTCGCCAGCTTCAAGGCTGGCACCTGACCAGAATATCACACACGAGCCAATGGACAAACCGTTCTGGGTCGTCATTTGGGCAAGTCCCGCAATAACCCTGAAGGGAATACATTTTTAGTTTGCAGGTATAAAGCGCATAGGTGATGTGAATATTAATGATGAATTTTTCTCCCTCCTTTTCTTAAGACGGCTTTACCCAAAGTCATTTTCATAGTGTTTAATATTCCTCAGGCAATTCAAGTCACTGGCACGTCTGTCATTTACTGACAAGTAGCTGTCACACATCCCAGTTTTGGTGGCGTGTATTTTACACAGTCAGTGCAATGTGATGGCACAGCAGGAGCATAGATGGAAGACAGAAATGCTTGCTTCTAGGATTTACTGCCTGGTGTGTATCCAGTCTGCCCTGAGTCTCCCTCTCATGCTCACGACTCACACAGTAATGCTTGCATTGTACCCCTCTGACCTATAAGAGCGATCTCTTCGGGCTCAGGCTGTCCTCCTTGCTCGTAACAGTTTAGCGTTAATAGACTGGAACACAAAAATGACTGGGGAGGGAGAAAGCAACCATAAAATTGATTTTAATAGGGTTATAAAATGTCCCTTGAGCAGGGGCATGTGTAGCAGGGTCTCGAGAAGCTTACACTCGTGGGGTGTCACAGACCTGATCCCTTTTTGCTAACGAGGATTTCAGTGTATTTGTGATGCTAATGAAGCCTGTTTTCGGAAGTGGCTGCACTGTCTTGGTCATTCTTTTCAATATAGCATTTTTCTCTGGAGTCAAACAAACACAATCATCAAGTGGTGCGTTTCACCTGCAGTTAGAGGGGTTCTGGTAGTGCTTACCCCAAGACCGAAGATGCTTGGGTGATAAGCAACAATGTAAGGCACATTCTGCTGTGGCATTGAGAAGGTTGGACCAGTGCTGATCAACCCATTAGGCGCGACCAGCAGTGGTCGAAGGCCAAAGGTGCCCTAGTAAGCCTCACCTCCAGAGCCCCCCCAGCCCCCATTACTGCTGACTTAGTGAACCCCCACCCCCACCCATCCAACCCAGCACAAGGAGAAAATTGGGTGGTGAAGCTTGTCTGGGCCTCTGAGCTGGACAGAGAGGTGTCATCTACCTAGATATTAAATTGAGGTTCCTCTAAATTATTAAACATTTAAAAGGCATTTCTGAAAAACAAAACTTAACATTAAAGTTGAGTCAGGAACATCAAGCACTAAGCAGCAGAACATCTCAAGCTTCCATTCCTCTTCCCATCTGAATTTGCCCCGGTGGCCTTATCATATCTACTGTAAAGCAATGTTTCACAACCTGGTCCTCAGGGATCCCCCAGAAGGTCCAATAGCTGGAAGGGAACAAAAACACTGCTCTGCGAGACACTGATCTAAAGGGGGAGCCCTGTGGAAATCCCCATTGTGCAGAATCACAGCATCCGGCCCCATAGAACCTCA
>JAODKF010000116.1:10988577-11001791 GCA_026779585.1 Mormyrus proboscirostris
CCCTCATTATAGGAGAGGATTAGTGCAAGACCACAAGTAGAATGGGAACTGAAGCTCAGCTGACTGAACTGCCAGAGGAGAGGGAGATGGTTAGTATGCAGCCTAAAGATGCACATGCTGGCAGTGATTATTGGTGCGTGCCTGTGTCTCTGCACAAAGAGCATACCTGGAAGGAAGCTGCCATCTTCCCCCGTGAGCCTTGCTCTGCCCCTGACTGTCTCAGAAGACATTTGACTTTGCAAAAAACATCATGGTAAAGTCTGTAATGTTGCCTGAAGCTGTTTTGCTGGATGTGACTTTAAATTTCCAGCTCAGATGATGCTTTTGACATGACTCCAAAGCGCGTTGAAACCGTGTCCCTGCCAGACCAGCCCTCTCTTGCCCTTACTGCCATTTAATCTCCATGTCATCGGTTGACCTTTTTCCTCAGCGACCACATGGGGTCTCTTTCTTTGTTTGGGCTCCCAGCTTCTGACAATCGTAACTCCCACGACCATTAATGTCTCCAGGAACACCGAAGCGGCAACATCAGTGCGGGTTAAACCGCTTCACAATGGCATTGTTGGGATAAAAGGTGAACCATTCGGTGATCGCTGACCCTTAGTGACCACCGTCTCCTCCATGCATCTGACAGCAGGGGGGAGAGTGTGTGTGGGTGGAGTGGTGGCCTGGCTATGGACTTGAGATGTTCAGGCTGAAGGGATCATAAACGTAGAGTGGATTTCCTACACAGGTTATCAGAGCAGCAGTGATTAATGAAATTCCTGAAATTCACAAAAAATGCGTATCTCACATGGACCGTGGAGATGGGATCTCAGACCCCCAGACAATGCTGCAGGGCCCCCCCTGTATGTTTCCTAAACATCTGACATTCCAGCCGCCCAGATTCCAGAAGGGCAGTCCTCGGAACCTGCCGCTGCTCCCTTAGCCGATCGCTGAGATACCTCCCACCTGCCTTTAACATCAGCTCATGCTGAGGATCCTCCGGAATCTGCAGAACATGCCGGTATCCGGGGCAAAGCATGGAAGGAAGTCGCCAGGGCAGTCGGATGGGGTTTATGAAGGACACAGTGTACCCTATCAGAGTCTGTCTACCGCTGCCCTTTGCCAAGCATGGCAGCACCCACTGTTCCAGAACACAGACCGCAGTAAACTTTTCCTAATGTGTTCTTTTTTTTTTGAAAGCAATATCGTACCACAAAGTCTTCAGACAGAAAGGAAGGGGAAATTTCATCTATGATCCTTGGCCGAAATAGAGCAGCACTGCCTGAGGTGAATGTAACATTTAGAGGTTCCGGAATGTAGGGAGCAATAATAAAGTGTGTGTGCAGCGGTGAGGCAGCACTCAGTACCCCAGGAATGATTTTAATTTATATTAAAATTACTGCACACCCCAACCCAGGGAATCAGGCAAGTTATGTACTTCTGTTCAGGTTAAGCTATTATTGAATTATCCCCAAATGTTTAGAATAAAAAAAAAAAATCATCAGGCAATCTCAGATCTGGCTCCCATCTGAATCCAGAACACTTTTCTTTGGCCAGACTGCAGCGTCTCTCACATCCTCAGCATGGGAGACCCCAACACCCCCCCCCTCCCCCCACCACCACCACCAACCTGCCAGACCATCAGCAATCTCGTCACACCAAGGGGGCAAAAGTGGGCCGTTCAATGGCCAACAGCCCAGCGCCTCCCCCCAGAAGGGCCCAGCATTGAGAGCCACTGGCCATGAAACAGGATTTGGGGGCACGGTGGCGGGAATCCCACCAGACGAGGCTGTGAGAATTGTCTACCCCCCTCCTCAGGCCCCTCCCCCACCGCCGCAGGCTGGCGGGAGAAGTACCTCTGTCCCCCTGCACGCAGAAAAGGTCAGGGCTCTTCCTGACTGGTCGGCCGCTGCTGCCAGAGCTACAGAGTGTCAAACAGCAGCTGCTTGACCTGCTGGCAGGAATCCCTCCAATGCAGTCAGGACAGGATCCTCCGAGGTCTGGCTGTACAGTGAGGGGAACAAGGTCTGCTTAAAATTTTGATTGATTGCATTGTAATTGGTGGGGGGAAGAGATACCCAGAGGAAGCATTTTAACATTAAGTATTTAAACATGGCTTTGGTGGGAAGCACACAGTGTTTCTGTGTGCATGTACAATGACAATAAAGACTTTTATTCTATTCTATTCTATTCTATTCTATTCTATTCTATTCTATTTCACTTCAGATCTTTATTCTGATTCCTAGAGATGTGTTACTGGCTTATATGACCCAGCAGCAGAAAGCACTGCAGACCACTAATGGAGCTGATTCGATAAGCGATGCTGTGGATCCCAGGCCGGATCCTATTAAACAAACCGCATCTCAGAGAACTATTTAAGCCCCACCTTTCTATTTCTTGGAAAACCTAAATGGAGCGAAATGGATCAACCTGTCCGTTATGGTGTTTATTTTATTTTGATCGTCTTGTTTTTCCCCAACACAAAGGGAGGAGAGTATTTAGGCGTCAGTGGGCCTAATGAGATGGGTAAGCTTTATTTTCCAGTGGAGAAGGAGTTCTGTCTAGGGAAACAGTAAACGAGTCAAAAATAAAAAAAATCCATCCATCCATCCATCCATCCATCCATCCATCCATCCATCCTTCAACCATTTTTCCAGTACAAGGTCATGGGGCAGCCTGAAATCTGGTTGTCAGGCATAAAAACATCAAAATGCGGTATAAATTATGAAACATAAACTGCATTTTTTAATTTAATAAATAAATATGATTTATGTGGCACGTCATTATATTTTATTTATTAATGCTAATTAATATATTAAATTTTAAAAATGGCCAAATGAATATAAATGTAATCAATATTTAGAGGCAAATTTCCAAAGAAATTCTCACGTTAATGAATGAAACACACACACACACACACACACACACACACCCCCATACCCACACCCACACCCACACACACACAGGTTTGTAATTATATCTTTGTGGGAACTCTCCATTCATTTCTATGGGGAAACCTCAAATCCCAACATGGCAACCCTAACCCCTACTGTACCTAGCCCTAACCTTAACTATAAGTACTAATCTAAATACAAAACTTTTCACAAGAATTTTTAGTTTTTTGACTGAAAGTGAAGATTTTTTATAAGTAATAGTCCCCACAATGTTAAAATTGCAGTTTTTTTATCACTTTGTGGTAAAATTTGGTCATACGCATATACTCCCAACACACACACACACACACACTTTTCTTTGATGTCTTTGTGTGTTTGACCACTGGTGACCTGGACAATGGCCTCCGCAGCAAACATTTCCAGATTCCCGCCATCACAGCTACATACAATCACCTTTTCTCGGTAAGCCTCCCACACGCAGCATCGTGCAGTTGCAGCTCGCACAGGCTCACTGCGCATAACCCAGGCTCACTGCGCATAACCCAGGCTCACTGCGCGTAACCCAGGCTCACAGCGTGCGTAAACCAGGCTCACTGCACGGGTAATCCAGGCTCACTGCACGGGTAACCCGGGCTGTGCCTTTATCCTCTGTGGCCAGAGGTTGGCCAGAAAGTGACTCATATTTGCATACAGATTTTGATGTGCATTATCGCTACAGCAGTGGATGATGCTTAATGGTGTCCACAATAAAAATGCCATTCAGCTAATGTCAGCCAGTTTGAGTGCAATGCAGCAATGGATTTAATGTATTTTTTTGTTTTAAATTACACCCTCAATTTTATTGCAGCATTCACGTCCTGGGTATCCATGTGAAAGCGTTTCCTACGATGAGCGATGGATGGGTGGATATTGCTCAAACGAATATTCCAGATTTCACAACACCATTGACTGAGGACCCATCTGATCTTAAGCAGTAAACCCCGTCTTTATGTTCTTTTAAGAGACTGTCCTAGACGTTGTCCTACTGAAAAAGGTCCACAGTGACAGGGGAGGGGTCCTTCAAGTGGTTTAAAGAAATGGTCATAAATAGAAGCTAAACTCTTGTGAAAACTTCCTAGTTCATTTCCTTGCCTCTGACCCTATTGAATCCCACCCACAATGCCCTGCTGGATTGCCTGGTGGGTGGGCGGATCTCTGTGGCCAGCCACATTCCAATGGCTGGGATTCCAGCCACTCACGGCAGATGAAAGGCAGAGGGGCCCAGAAGAGGGATGGTGTGGAGGCCTCTTCCCATGGCCTCAGCAGCCACAGGACCCCACAAGGTCCCACACTCAGGCTTATCGAGAAGAAAACCAGTCAGAAACAATTACCATTGATGGCGAGTTTCTAAAGAGGGGACGAGCAGATAGGGGAGCTGGGACATTCGGTCATTTCGTTCACCAGGATTAGGATTACCCTATATAACTCCTATTATATTACTCTTTATATAAAAATATTCTCTTGAGAAATCAGAACAGCAGCATAGAGTGTATAGTTCATGGGTTCAACAGCTCTATATATCCTTTTTTAAAAGGTTGCCATAACACTTTCAAACATGCTTACTTTATGAAGATGTAAGCATTCACAATACACGCCTTTACGGAAATGCCTTATGTGCGCACATTCTTATTTTATGAGGAGGAGAAAGAGCAAATGAACTCCAAATCTCTGTATGCTTTCATTTACATTGAGCTGTAATCTCCCGGCTCCCGGCGGTAGAACTGCATGCACTGCAAGCTGGCTGGGGAGAGCCACGTGCTGGAGGAGCAGCCATGCAGGGCTGAGGCCCCCCCTCCCTCCCCACCCCCCTGGAGAGTGCACACCGCCCTCGGGACTCTGAACTGACTGCACCACGCTGCTACAGAGAAAGTCTCTGTTCTGTGAGGGGCTGGAAATGCTGGCAGAGGCGGAAAATGGCTGCCCAGCTTTGAGAAATTAGAGGGAATGAATAAAAATTCCCCAGGCCTTTGTGCTGGCTGGAAATACTGAAACAGAGTCACACGATCACATCTGATCTTCCATGTCACGCTTATTCCTGGGAACTCTGGCCCACGCCACTAACCTTCTTAGCTGGAATTTCTTAGCAGATATTTCCCTTTTTTTACCCAAGGTCTGAGAGAATGTCTAATACGTCATTACTGCAAGGATTCATCTATCTGCAGATTCATATATGCTGAAAAACAAGCAGCAGAAACATGCTCATGGCACAGAGTTTGTAGTGATAAAATAACACTCTCCTCATCCGGTCATTTTTCGCCTCGCTGCGGCATTGGAAGTGCGTGCTGTTTCCGATATCAGAGACTGATTTGGCGGGCAGCCGTCATGGAAGGAGTGCAGACATCCGGTTTGTTCCTCGAGGGCGTGGGGGTGGCTGCAGGGGGTGCAGGTTCATGGCGACGCGCTGCCATTTGCCCACGTTCTGACGATTCGGTCCATTTGTCACCCTCTTCCCGATGCTCCTGCCCACCCTCCTCTATACCGGCCGCACACCCACGCTCTGTCGTACGCTGGTGCCTTGGGCAGACCCAACACTTGCTCAGAATGACCCCCCCCAAAAGGTTCAGCTTTTACGTACTATTGTATCTACAGTGTTTCCATAAAATATACATAAATACGGCCACAAGACTCTGGAATGACTGCGGGGCGGCGGGTGACTGGCAGCCTCGTTCTGAGTGGCAAGTGCTGTGTACGGGTGCCAGGGTATTTTCGTGATGCGTGTGTATATTTAGGCTGCTGTCTGTGTGGTGGCGCTAGGCACTGCAGGGCCTGGCTGCCAGCCAAAATCCCACTGTTACCTTGGAAACCATTTACTACGGCTTGATATCTCAGGGAAAAAAAAAAAGAGAGAAAATCCATGTCCGGCCTTCCAAACGCAGTGGTGGCTCACTGGGCCGACGTCACACCGAACGAACCCCCGAAAGCCGTGCGTGCTTGCGTGCGTGCGTGCTGTGAATCACGACGACGGTGACACCTGTGGAAAGGTACCCTTCGCCACACAGGAAATGCGACTGCCAATGCGATTGGCCTCGTTACGAAACGGCGGGACGGATGAGTCGAGGCAAATGAACAAGCTTTTCTGATTCACATTCTGGAGGAGCGAGGCTTCATCGCACGGCGTTACGATGGGCTCAAACCGGGTTGCGGCTTCAGCTGCTCAACTGGGATTTTAAGCTCACTTCAAACATATGTACATTTCCCTGCCACAGGGGGCGCTGTGACGGGGATGGTGTTTGGGGAAGGGGAGCGTGGCATGCAGCTGGGTTTCGTCACACTGCAAGCACCACATGATCAACATCCCAGTGGGTCTGAGCAGGCCCCAGCATGAGGGCACGAGGCGAGCTCCAATCAGCGAGCTCCAACAAGCGGGCCCCTGGGGAGCCGCTCTGCAGCCTGGGGCCGACCTCAGCCACACCGCAGGGAAAAACACGCCGTACCATGTTGCGGCCACAGGGGCCCCGGCCCGGTGGATGGAAACGTAAACAATAAGACTCCTGCACGTGTGCCACTGGCTGGGAGGCGACGCATGGGCGTGGCGTGGGGCTGCATATCCTGGGGCATCGCGCCAGCCGAGTGTGGTCACTCCGGGGACAGCTCAGCCAGGGTGCTGCTAATTAGGGGACACGGTACACAGGAAGGAGCCGCTGTGAGAGGCACGGTTGACCGTTAACTAGAGCACTTCTGCTGGGAGCACGGAGACGGCGAGATGGTCAGTGAGGGAGTAACAGCCCAGCATATAATACATCTCATTTTACAGTAAAGCCATGCAGGTGAGCAGAAATGAGACAGCGTCATTAAATATAACTTCAGCTAGGATATATTAATGCTTAATAAATACCCAAAGTCCAAATCCTGAAATATTATTAATATCACCTAGTTAGACCACAGGAAACAGCACGGCAGAGGAAAACATTATGACCACCCATTCTTCCATTTTCTGTAAGTGCTTATCCGTTTCAGGGTTTCGGGGGGTCCAGAGCCTATTCTGGGGGCTGCCGGTGTAAGGCAGGACATTGTGACTATCATTAATAAAAATCAATTAACGTAAAGCAGAGTGTATAATTTGTGTTGAATGCAGTAAAAAAAAAATTAAAGAATGGCCTGTTACGAGAAGCGAGTAAACAAAGACCCAAAAAGTGAACAAAAGGTCAGAGGGCTGAGTCATTAATGGCACTGTGTGAGAGGTTTAGCCCAGACTGGATTTGCTCAACATGTTGCATTATGTCTTGTCGCCCCCTGTAGGCCTCTACTGGGAAAATCCTGGCTGACCATTAAGCTTTGGTGTCTGGTGTGTTTTCAGGATGCATTTGGAAGCCATTGGGCAGACTGCAGCTGAGATTTTCACAAAATTCCAGTTTTGCACTGGGGGACTTTACTCCCTTTGTATCATTTTAAGTATTACTCTAGATTTCAGATTCTGGGCCAGGCAGTAAAAATGGTGCAGGCATTTCATTGTGTCATAAGTGGAACTGTCAATAACTGGAAGTGACTGGGGCTTTTCCAGTAACAGAACGGGTCACTTCTCCTTTCTTGTGAAGAGGAACCACTTTATCTCATTTTCCGAATTTGTAAATCCCTCTGGGGATGCTTCTGGTTCTCAAATAGCTGCTTATCACTGCACACTGAGCTCCTCCACAGCGATGCAGCACTGACTTTGGGAAAAACACACATGCGGACAAACATAATGTCTGTTTCTGCACGTTCCTGTAAGACCAGAAATTAGCTGTGTTAAGTGAGTCACACTCACACACACGCGCACTGCAGCCCTGACGTCAGATGCGGGGTCTCGTGGACTTTGTGTGACTTCTGGGGCCTGTTTTAGTCATTCGCAGTTGACGCTCATGAGATGTATATTACAGTAGGGTAGGAGGTCCAGTTTTGTGGGAGCAGGGGGTCTGCTAAACCGTCTCACACTCCAGCCCCCTTTCTGCCTGCTAGGGGACGAGAGGGGCGGCAGCACTAATAACGAGCCTTGAGGGGTCAGTTGAAGCGGGTACCACACACCCGACGATGCCTGCAGCACCTCAGGGTGAGCTCCGGCTCAAGGGCAGCCCCTGTGTGAGCTTGCGTCAGAATCACAGCAGCATCCATAACCCTGCGGCCTCGTCGCTCGCGGTGGCGATCCTCAAGGCCGCCCCACGCACCTCTGTGATGGAAACGCTGACACGTTCATTGCGACACGCCCTTTGTGGGCACGACTCAAGCGTTAGCAATGATCCCCACGTAGCACCAACCCAGACACCCACCAAGAGAGATCCTCTGTCCTTCAATAAATAAATGTTACTGGGCAAAAGTCTCACCTTACACCGGCATCACAAATCGCTAATAGCAGTTAAAATATATATGATGACCTTTATGGTCTGATAACCTATCGCCAAATTAAACATTATTCATGTTGTTATGCTGACATATGCGTATTTGTCGTCCATACTCACGAGTCGCTTATTCTCGCTAATGCATGGCATGTGCAGCTGGACTAAAAAAATGAATGATAGTGCCACTCTTCCTTTCGTTTTTATAAAACAAGAAAGTGAAACTGTAACACAGAACCACTGCCGTCAGCTGGAGCGATTTCTTCCCCCAAGTGGACTTGAGTAACCTTTTGAGAGGGTCAGGGTCATCGTTAGCTGCATTCGTATGAACTGAAGTTGTCCTAAAGTGCAGTGAAAGGAACGGCGAGTAAATGAAATATTCATCAGAGCAGCTAAAGCGTGCATGTTTGCATTCTTCTATAAATTAAGCACTGTTGTATATTCACTGCATCAATGGCAAAAGTTTAATCCGTAGTCTATATTTAACTAAAACAGGAATTTACCTGAGAATGTTTCAGACCTGAGGGATGACTGGCTGATCCTGACGTACAGGTGTGTCTGACGTCAGCAAAGCGAGGGCCTGTAGGAAAAGCCAAAAGAGAAGGTGAGTAGGAGAAGCTGCATCTGTCGGGATATGGCTGCTCCACCATCCATCCAGCCATCCATCCATCCATCCAGCCAGCCATCCAGCCATCCATCCATCCATCCAGCCATCCCCAGCAGTATGCACATGTGCGCACACACAGGCACACACACACACACACACACACACACACACACACACACACAGGTTTGTAATTATATCTTTCTGGGGACTCTTTTATTCATTTCTATGGGGAAAACTCTAATCACACCATTACATCCTTAACTCCTACCCAGCCCTAACCCTACCCTAATTAACCAAACAAAATACAAGACTTTGGCATTTTTAGTTTTTTGACTGGATTCATAGATTTTTATAAAATAGAGTTTCCCATTTTTGTCAGAATAACCATTTTGATCACACTGCAGTGACATTTAGTTCCCACAATGCCACAATATAATATAAACATAACACACTCACACACAAGTACACACACACACACATGCACGCACACACACAAAACAGGAAATTTTGAAATGCCGATTGACCAAACTGTTTGTCTAAGGACTAAAAGAGGAAAGGAAGTCCCTTGAAATTTAACCTTAAATAAGAAAATCATAAAGTTAAAACGTACAGTCTATTACAGAAAATTAATGTTTTTAAATAAACATCAGTATCATGTTCAGTATGGTAGGGAAATACAACCAAGTGACTGCACAGGTGCCCATCATTTTTATGTTCCTTTTTCCCACCTGAAACAAAGAGCAGGTGGATGTACATGTGTGGCAGCTACGATTACATCAGAGGATGAGCGTCACAGGCAACTGGTACATATAAATATTATTTTTGTGGAAAATATTTTTGTTGTTTGTTCCCCCCTTGTGGCAGACTGCAGTACTGCAAGCATTAAGGCCAACGATGGTCAGTGTTGACGGATAACCCATATTTAATTAATGCTTTAATTAAAAGAAATTAGCGTGTGTTTAAAGAAACAGCAAAATTAATTAAAATGTCAATGTTACAGAGCTACCACACTAACATACCAAAAGAAAAAACATTCTTAAAAACGCCTGTACCTACTTTTAAGTTACGCATGCATAAAAAGGGGCTTGTAAAAATTGTTTTACTACCAAAGCAAGCGAGCAATCAAGACTAAATGAGAGAAAAATGTACTGCCTGTAGGTGTGAGCTAGAATTAATAATAATCCTTCATACTATTTTAGAGTGTACAGGGTTTTAAAAAGAGTGTATTTTTATTCTCCATTTCAGCTGGGAATGTGCATACTTCAATACATGCCAAGCACATCTAAAAAAAAACAAAAAAATTATAAAACACAGTTGTAGTACCTTAGCTTTGCAAGATTTTGTATTCGTGGAGCCGCAGGTCACATTGAACATCCCAAGAGAATGGTGACCCCAGCTGCCTTGTTATTCAATTGGGACAGGTTCATGGTAAAGGTTTTATTATTATTATTATTATTATTAATTAATTAATTAATTAATTAATTAATTAATTAATATAAGGATTAGGAGGCTCATACATATAGCATTTATAAATTATCATCTTCTTGTTTTTTAAGATTACAATATTAACATTTTATCTTATATCACAAGAGGGCAGCAAAAGCTTGCCAGAGCGTCTTTTATACGTTTAGCGATCGTTATCGGTATGTCGTTTATAAGCGACATTGGGCTTCTTTGTGAAGTTGCGTATAATTTCATTCAGGTTCCAGACTGTGATTTCTTTGTTTCGGGTTTTTACAGTTGATTTACTGCCCCATTTTTCTTTTGATTCACATGTTATTCGACTCATTTGCTTGCTGGCTGGTTTCTGCAATTCTGACTAGCTCAGGTGATGTAAGAATTGACATCATTTTACATCAATTAATTTCAATTTAATTTTTGACCAGAATTTGATTGAAAGAGTGGTTAAAGGTTACGTGACAGTTCTCATTAGGCAGATACATCACATAAGTTTGCATCTCTCTATCACAAATATTTTCTTTGCATTTTGGTATTTATGAGTTTAGTATCCAATAATTTGTGTGAAATGTACAACAAAGCACCCAGTTTAGTTTAAGCTATAAGGAGTTACTTACTGTCACACAAACAACACAAAATGATAAATTGAATCTTTATAATCAAGCCTCCAGTATTTCGGTTACTGTTGTATGCATATTATATTTTCAAGGTGTTATGTCGGGCGACACTACACAAGAGTGCTAGTGTGAATTATTTAATGGTGTCTCAATAAATGCAGTTTTATGCTAAGTTTCTGTTGTGTTCTTCAACACCATGTCTGTACATTCTTCCAGATCAGTAGAGTGAAGCTTTTGGGGAATTTCTGGCCGAACTGAGGCTTCTGTGTGCATTTCCATTTCCTTGTGAAAGGCCCAACTGATCAGGCTGCTTCCGAAGCTCAGCTTGGTTTGGGGTCAAAGTTAAATTTAATGTGAACAGAGCTGATAACATGCTCATCCAGTCCATTGACATTTTGGACCAGTTGGACAAAGACATCAATGCGTGAGAGGTTTGGCTGCCACTTCCCAGAACTTATCATGCGAGTGAGTGACAGCGCCACATACACTACTGCTATTTGGCGCAGCTCATCGGCAACCGTAAGGAGCTTAGCGAAGAGTCCTTGGCAGCATTAGAGGACATGGTGATGGATAGCGCTAAGGCTCAGGCCATCTTGGAGGCCGCACACAGCTCCATGGGTATGGACATATCCCCCCATTGACCTAATTAACATGAGGAGCTTCTCCAGCAGGGTTATGTCCTTAGCAAAGTGCAGCCTGGAGCTCCAGGAGAATCTGCGCTCGAAGATGGGGCAGGTGGTTCCTAACTTGGCTGCCCTCATTTGAGAAGTGGTTGGGGCTCGTCTTATATCCCACACCAGCAGCCTGACCAATCTAGCAAAGTACCCCGCCTCCACAGTGCTAATTCTGGGGGCTGAGAAGGCCTTGCTCAGAGCTTTGAAGACTCGAGGAATCACTCCTAATTATGGGTTGATCTTCTACTCCACCTTTTTTGGGCGTGCGGCAGCAAACAACAAGGGTCTCATCAGTCGCTACCCAGCAAACAAGTGCACCATCACCTCATGCGTTGACTGTATGTCAGAGGTACCCACCAGTGTGTTTGGGGACAAGCTTAGGGATCAAGTAGAGGAACATCAGTCTTTCTGTGAGACAGGAGAAACTCCACGCAAGAACCTTGATGTGATGAAGGAGGCTGTGCTCGAGGCTGGAGAAGAGGCTGCTGAAATCAAGCTGAAGCTGGAGAAGAAAGAAAAGAAGCCTCAAAAAAGTTGTAAGTCCTTGCCACAGCTAATGCAGATGAAGATTAGGGTGGATTGAACACTGCTGAGGCCAATGGGGAGGAACATGAAGAGACTGAAGTAGATATTGTGGTGAAGAAGTAAAAGAAGCATACAGAGGAGCAGGTGGCAATGAGATGAAGAAGAAGAAACAGAGTGAGGTGGAAGAAGCAGAGCTTGTGGAATTACCACCACAACCAGAGAATAAGAAAAAGTCCCACCTCAATGAAGCTCCACTTACAACATTAAAACACATCACCATACAGTACATCCCCTTACAAGGCACTTACATACAATACAGGCATAACGAGGATCAATAAGAGACAAGTGCGAGTGGAACAAGCACAAGGAACACAAGCATAGATGAAAGGAATCAACAGGGAAAGGATGAAACCAGGGGAGACTAGAAAACAATGGTAACTGAACAATTCTTTCATCAGGGAACAGCAAGAAACCAAAAACACAAATACATAATCTTGGATGTCTCAGTCAAACACTAGGGGAACACAGACCCTGATGGCAAGCAGCCAAGCAGGGAAATGACAGACTAGGCTGTAATGGATCCTGACACAAGGAACACACATAATACGGCAAACACAGGACAAACTGTGTTCTATGCAGTCATGTACATTGGGCCTATTTACTTTCAGTTAAGTTCTTATTAGTTTTAGTTTTTTGTAATATAATGTGTTCATCAAATGTGTTATTCAAATAGGTCATGAAAAGTATTGTGTAATACAATCTCTACAAAATATACAATTTAAAAAATGTATTCACTTAGGGTAAATGAGCAACCATCCACAAAAAACAACTATTAGAGATGTGTGTCAGTCAATGTATTTCCAGAGGTGTAAAGCACATGAGTAGTTTTACTTGATTACTGTACTTAAGTATTATTTTTGGGGATATTTACTTTACTTGAGTACAATTAAAAATTAATACTTTTACTTTTATTTAATTACATTTTTAAAGAAAAAACATACTTTTTACTCCTTACAATTTTATTTACAATCAAAAAGTAAATCATTTTAAAATACTCATTTTTGGAGATCACTTCATTCTATTTTCCCTTGCTAACAAACCAATTG
>JAODKF010000116.1:11004329-11020447 GCA_026779585.1 Mormyrus proboscirostris
AAGGTATATGTAATAGTCACATGATAATGACGGTGGTATGGTGTATTAAGGTATATGTAATAGTCACATGATAATGACAATGGTATGGTGTATGAGCGGGTTACAGTGGAGACTTGCACCTTCCGGGCTGGTAGTTGGAAAGTTGCCAACAATGTGTGTGTTTACATGTTCTCCCTGTGTCACATGAGTTTCCAGCCAGTACTCAAATTTCCTGCTCATTAAATTGTGTTAGTGTGTGTGAGTGTGTGTGTGTGTGTGTGTGTGTGTGCGGCCAGTGACGGCCTGTCATCCCAGTAGGGAGTATCTATGATCTGTGGCCTGCACGTCCTGGAATAGTCTCTAGGCCGCTGCCCCCAGCCCCCGTGA
This sequence comes from Mormyrus proboscirostris, assembly GCA_026779585.1. Classification (NCBI taxonomy): domain Eukaryota; kingdom Metazoa; phylum Chordata; class Actinopteri; order Osteoglossiformes; family Mormyridae; genus Mormyrus; species Mormyrus proboscirostris. Next base: position 11,004,696 of record JAODKF010000116.1, read on the forward strand.
TCCTAACCAGGATAAGCAGCTGGAAGATAGATGTGCTGATCAGTGACAGAAAAGGGCCCTTTTTTGTAATAATCACTAAATCAAGCCATTAATTACAAACAGAATAACTGTGCCAGAGGTTAATGCCCAATCAGCTTATCATACTTTTCCTGGCCTATCAAGTCAAGTGCATATATTTTTAATTGTTAATCTTAGATAAAATGTGTCTTTGGGATTCTTAAAACTGTGGCCACCATTTCAGCTGTGCAGCAAACTGAGATACTGAGTTGTGTCATTTTTTCCCCAAGGTTTTTACAGTAGATTCTCTGGATGTGACCATGGTCATGCTTCACTGCAGTGTTTTGGTATCACTGCCATGCTTCTCTGCATTCGGCTCCATTCGCAAGCTTTGTTTCAAACTCCATGTGCGATTTCAGGGGCCTTTTCCTCTGTGACTCAGTCTGACACGCAGACACCTATCGGGGAGTGATGGAGATACTGGCAGTGTCTCGTCGTGTTGATTTGACCTGCCCTTTCTCACTGGGATGCTCAATGGCAGATACTCAATACTACGTCTTACCTCAGTCTGTGCTGTTATAAAGGTTCATTCCTTTGAGGATTTGGATACCCCCTGATTTAAATCAATCCCTGACTGAGGGACTGAATGACCTGAAATCAACAACTATTACTGCACTCAGGAACTGTTCATTTTCTGATTGCCAGCCAATTTGTGCAGATGCCGCTTTCCTATAAGAAAAGGCACTGAAGGCCTGGGTGAAGGGAACCCAAACATCTATATGTCCATCATTTGCAATATTATATTATATTATATTATATTATACAGTGGTACCTTGGTTTGCGAGCATAATTTGTTCCGGAAACATGCTTGTAATCCAAAGCACTCGTATATCAAAGGAAATTTTCCCATTAGAATTCATGGAAACTCAGATGATTCGTTCCACTACCCAAAAATATTCATATAAAAATGATTAATATAAAATATAAATTAAAAATGCATGAAACAAATTAACCTGCACTTTACCTTTGTAAAGAATCGTGGATGGTGTGAGGGAGACGAGAGAGAGGAGAAGAGGAGGGTTATTTTGTAGGACGACTTTCACTATAACTAATGGAATCACTGCTATCTGTTGGCTCACTGAAATCTATTTCTTTTTGTGTGACGGAAACAAGGAACCTATCCAATGACAGCCGCTTCTGCCTCCTTTTCAATTTAGTGGAAATGTGGACATTGCATTGTCATTAAACAGATTCACGGCTCACACTGCTACGCCTTTATTCGGGTGGTGCTTTTCTATTAAATTTTGACTATACGAGTGAGGCACGCCGACTGAGACCAAGCATGGGAGACGATTACCCACAATCCCGCAGTAAAAGAGAGAGTAAAACCATTGGCTCAGTTGTGATCACGTGACACTCGGCAGACAAAGCGTATATGTAATACTCGTATTGCAAGACCTCGCTTGTTTATCAAGTTGAAATTTATTTTAAAAATTTGTTCGTTTTGTAAAACACTCGTAGACCGAGTTACTCGCAATCCAAGGTTTTACTGTATTATATTATCTTTTTCCTTTGATATGTGCAGGTCATCTTCACTAATATGTGCATCTTCATCTTCACATCTTCACAGGTCATTGTCACCCGGCAAATGTTCACCACCTGTTAGCTCTGCTGTCTTTGCTTGTGTACAGAAGGTGTGGTACCACGATAGCAGGTAGGCTGACTCCTGGGTATCCATGAGGTAGAGAAAGTGGAAGACATTATGAGGCTCAGACGCTGGGCGGGGGGGTGATGAAGGGCCTTAGGGATTATGTCTTTTTTGCAGCCTGAACGAACAAGGAGCTTAACTCCAGAAAACTCCACAAAAAAGTGTTCCAGTGATGAAAGCTGAACATCAGAAGGAGCATTTTGCCTGTAGCTTTGGCAGGTTTGGCAGACTTGCACTTGATTTAGGTATGTATACAATTTCACTTCCATGGCTAGCCGTATTTTCTTAACTGACAAAACATTTAGTACTTTTAAACAATGAATTCAACAGCTGAAAATTAATCACCGAAGCCTGTAGTTAATAGCAAAGATGCTAATAATAAATTAGCTAAACTAAAAGAAATATACAGAGAATCAATTATTGGTCATAGTACGGTGTTGTTTGTGGTTCAGTATGTCTGACGCAACAAGCAAAAGTACAGTACAGGCTGTAAATCCCTCAGCCTTGTTTACAGAAAACAGCTCAGGCAAAAACAGCTTTTGTGGGAGGAAAGAATGAACGGTATGGGTGAGTTCTCTCACCTTGTAGCCAGCATGTAATCGTCTAACATGTTACAGCATTTCACTTGTAATTGCTGACCTTTTAAATGACATACTCTCACTCTAACATATTTAGAGGATCTGATGTGTTTCTATCCATGGAGAAGCAATTATCCAAAGTCATTTTTTAATGATAGCTAACCACTGTCAAATATAGCCTCATTGACAGCCTGTATCCCTCTCTCTCTCACTCTCTGATTCTGCCTTTCTGTCTGCACACAAGCATGCGCAACATATGTGGAAAATGTTGCCTAACCAGCCCCATCCATTAATAATCATCAAAGTCATTTGTCCAGCAGCAAGACCCAGAAAAATGTTCCTTGACATGGGTGTATTAATAGAATGGAGGTGTGCACCCCGTAATGGCCGGTCAGCAGTCATACCAGGCAAATGCTTAATAATAATTAAACTACTGAATGTCACCTTTTTGTGTCAAACCAAGGTAATCCTGCTGTGCACTTGTTTCACCACAGATTGTCGTCATGTGACACTCTCTTAAAGGGCTTAGGCTTTTTACTAGCTAACAGATACAGCATGAGTTTTTTCAATCAGCTTTAATCTATTAAGACTGTGGTCGGACCAAAAGCTGGTGTACATGAGTCCTCAAGAACAGGATTAAGATGTGTATTTTTAAAAAGTTACACCACATCCCAAGGGGACAGTCATTTTACATACAAACACTCAGGGGCCTCGGGACATCAATTCATCACTGAGGACAGGTTCTACTAGTGCCAGGAACACTGGCAGGCATGCTGAGCTGAAACTGTATCCCACTGGCCTGTCCTCACACACGCTGCCTACACTCTGTAACCCATCTCCCACCAGAACTGTTTATTAACCTTTCTATATTAAGCAAGCGGCTTCCTCTCTTTAAACCCTTTCTACTCTCCATGCAACAGTTCGAGTTGGCAAACATTAAGCTCCCTGCTATTCCTAACCCACTTCAATCTATTTTTATGCTTTTGTTTCGAAAAGATATCGTCTGTATCTTCAGTTCATTAGTAATTAGGCTGAGGAAAAAGAAGCAAGATGCAGTCAAAAGAAAAAAGCCTAAATGATTAAAGTCTATGATAAGTGCCCCTCAGAACTTCCAAAGCACCAACAAACAAACAAACAAGGCAACAAAATCCGAACAGACCTACCTACTAGGGAGAAGGGCTTGGGGCTCTATTTTACTCTGGCGCAAAGCGCAAGGCAAAGTGGTTTTGCTAGTTTCGTAGCAGCACATTTCTCATTTTCACGCCATGTGCACCCGCTTTCCGTTTCTGTGCCTACTAAGGCCGGGCAGTTCATCCAATTTTAATTTCAACTGTACATCATGTTGGAGACTGGAACTGATACTGTGTCTGGGACTGGAATTTGTCTACGAGGATCGCCGGTTGTGCGACTAAGGTAGGGTGGAACCACTGGACCAGCCTGTTGCTCTGAGAGTGAAGGGTCTCCGCAACACCCAGCCGCCAGCAGACCTCACCAAATACCTGCACCTGGAAGTCCCTCCTCCGGCCTCTGTTTCATCTCCTCGCGGGTCCCGAACCTGCAAAAGTTCTCCTCAACCAGTTTAGTCGACGTAGTGGTGACATTCTGATATGCCTTGGGCCACTTCATAAAATAGTCCATAGCCACGAGTATGTAGCTGTTCCTGGCCTTGGTGCGGGGCACGGGTCGCAGGATGTCCTCTCCCATATGCTCCAGGGTATGGCTGCAGGGGAGCTTGGCACTGCTGGCTAACACCATTTCCGAGCTGTGAATGTATCACAACAGTGCTTGGTGTCCTGCAGCTTCCCGGGGCGATGCTGGACCTTAGAATCAAACTCCACTAGCACATCCAACCAACGGAGGAGAAGGGGTCCATTCTCACCCAGAACTGCTGGCCACTGGGGTAGGGACAGAAATGCTTACAGGCCTGCACAATGGCTAGCAGTTCCCATCGAGTCACATCATGGTCGTTTTCCTGCCTACTTAGCGTTTGGCTGAAATGTGCAAACACTTGCTTCCCTCTGGGTGCCGCCTATGAAAGCACAGCATTGAGTTTTTAAATTTCAGAGTGCCCCGTTAAAGTCAATGGCATGAGTGAGCAGACCGAGAAAGACAACGCACTGGGTTCGGGGAACGTTAGCCAGGACGCACTCCATGAGCATCTTGAAAATGGCTGGAGCATTGCAAAGGCTGAACAGCATCGACTGAAGTGTCATAGTCCGAGGTCCAAGAAGATGAATCACGTCGACCCAGTGCGTCATGAATGCACAGCAGTGAATAGGAGTCCTTCCTCATCACCACATTGAGTTGTTGGTAATCAACACAGAATCATCATGACTAACCATTTTGGCACCATGGACGACTAAAGCCACCCACCGTTTGTCGGATGTCATATCTTGGATTGTCTACTCCGCTTTTTGTCGCTTTGCCAGGGATAGTTTGCGTGGATGCAGCAGGAGGGGCAGGGCTTCTCCTGTATTGATGTGGTGCTGCACCCAGGATGTGGGATGGCACTCTTCATCCCTAGCAGTGAAGATGTTCCAGAATGAGTCCAACAGAGCTTTCATCTCATCTCGCTACTCCATTGTCAGATCCAGGCTGCTAACCTGCCATAACTTCTGAACAGCTTGCACCATCTAGGGAGACAGCCCTGCTGCAATGTTACTGGACGCGGGGTTGTGTCACCAGTGACCTTCCATCAGAAACTGTGGGGTGCTCTTTTCCCCCTTTGTGACAACCCCTCTTCTCCTCTTCCCCCCTACCACTGTCCATGGCCATCACTATCACACTGGAGGGCCGCCACATTCATATTACGGTAGAGGGCTGCCCCAGAACATTGATGGTAGCCCCAAGGCAAACTAACAGGTCCAGCCCAATGATGCAGGGGTCAAAGATGTTAGCCAGTCAGACCTGCAACACCATGTGGAATACTAGCAGGGCCCCACAGCTGTCTCTTCCCCCTCATGGCTGTGCACACGCCAGTGCGCTGTGATGGTGGACCCCGTCTCCACCAGGACTTGGCAGGGAGTTCCATCCACCAGGCAGTCGATGTTGAGGCCACTAGCCTCACCAAGGCGGCCAACTCTTGAAGCAGCTGTAGGGGTTGGACTGGCGTGCCTTGCGGGTGGCGTCCCTCTTACGGCAATAACATCCCCAGCCTTTTACCAGTGTGCTGTCGTTGATCTTTAAGCTGCTCTCTCATCTTCCCCTCTGACTGTTAGTGGCCGAACTGCCACTACAGTACAGTAATCAAGGCCCCACAGACTCTGGTTTTTCTGGAGAGAGGCTTAGAAGAGTCTTCTGCCTCACCCCCTCCAGCGACATGGCTAGGCGACCCACCATTTCCCCTGGAGACCAGGCTCTGAGCCTTGCCACCAGCTGGACCTGAGTCAGGTAGGGCTCCAAGTGCCCCTTTCTTGTTCTGACACCACTGTAGTAGGGTTGTAACAACTAATCGATTAAGTTGATTAAAATCGACTATTAAAATAGTTGGCAACTTATATCCTACTCAATTAGTTGGGTCTACGTTATTATACACATAAGTACAGTGGTTACCCCCTAATTTGGAAGGCTAACCAAAGCCTCAGTGGCAGTAAAGCATCATTAAGCTGGATGGCATAAAAGGAAAAGAAGACAAGAACCAATGCCGTGCCTTAAGTAGCTTACGTGATGAATTCTGGAAGAATTGAAAAAAAGTTTGTAAAATGGTGGAGGTGGACACAGCAGAGGATAACGTTTCTGCAGAGGAGGCTAACATTAACAGATTGAAAAATGCACAACCCAAGCCATCAAATGTATGGTTAGTTAGCTGCAAAATGTGCACAGCTGTTCTCGCATGGAACGGGAGCACATCATCACTGCGTGAGCACCTGAAGAGGAAGCATGTTGGAGCCATGGGTGAAGGAAATTCACGGTAAGTTAATTCGTAGTAAATTAACGTATCACTTATCAAAAAACTAGACAAAACAGAGACAGAAATTGTGGCCTGAAATTGTGAATGTGTCCCTTTTTATTTCTGCCAGAAATTATAGTATTTGATGATAATTAGTTGAAATTAGAGACACGGATGTATTATGTGATGTTGTGGAGTTTTTGGATTATTTTATGCAGTTATTCAAATTAGTTAATGCAAATCCTTCATTCAGTGGTGTAATCGAGGGTAAATGCACATAAAAGCCATTTATGCACGTTTTAAGTTTTTTAACTGCTGTGCATATACTGTAGTTTCCCCACCTTAAATTTTTTGTTACCACTGCATCACTGCTTCATTTCTTCATGATAGGAATTTATAGTAATATCAAATGTTGTAGTACTCAAGACCAGTTTTTGAAGGTCTCAATCTTGTCTTTGAATCAGCTATATTTGTACTCGTTCTTGTCATGGACTCGGGATTTTATTTCGAGACCAGCCGAAACACAACTCTGAGAATATTAATTAATGAGCCGTCTGACTGTCGGATTGGATAACTTCTCACTCCAAGTGCAACTAATGATGTTACTGCCGGCCGCATTACCCGCCCCGCCCCTTCAGACACACACACAGGTGTACACATGAACATGGGTGAATTCGTGGTTGTCTGGGAAAGATGTCAACACAACCGGTTATTATCAAATGTGGCTACATATACAACACAGTGTTAACCCTACCATTGTATTACGGGGGTGCCCCCCCCCCGATTAACAATAGATTAATCGAAAAAATAATCGACAGATTAATCGATTATCAAAATAATCGTTAGTTGCAGCCCTACACTGTAGTGAACTGACCAACCATGGTATCAGAGGGCGTAGAAAGAGACAGGAGGTAATATGATTCAATCACAAGGGGGTCCAGCACTTTGTTTAGAGTTCCAGGAAATACACTTTTTTGAAATTCAATAAATGCATGACATTTCCAAAGTAATCGTGTTAAATTATTGTGACCTCATTGTTGATAAATATAATCATGATTATAATTTCTGCCATTATCAAGCAGCCCTTGTGCTATTCTTCTTGAAAAATTCAGCTTATTCTGAATACAGTGACTGCTTTCTGTCGCGGTCTTTCATAATGCGTAGCTATCATATGCATCTGTGCAGCTCTACAGAGATTCTAATTTACATTTGATAATAATGCATTGTAAGTAAGATTTCGGGTTTAAAATAAAATTCTGGGATAGTGTTAATTTCCCGCTTCTGTGGAAGTTAGAAATGAAAAGTACGGTGACACCTAAAGTCAAACTGCTATGTAATGACCTGTTACATTAAGCAATGTCTTCTCAGTTGCAGCGCCTTCATTTATTTTAATGACTCTGCTTTTATGTTTCAATTTCGAGATTCCACACCAAAGGTCAGGCCAAGAAAAAAAGTTTTAGCTCAAGGTGCTAATCCAGGCAACAGCTGGTCCTCAACATTTTGTAGTAATGATGTTTTGTAAACTAGATCCGGATTTAGGTGCCATAGTAGTGCTAGTCTAAGGATCACCCCGCGCGGCTCTGTAATTCCATGCCCAGACTGAACTCGTGGCTTGCAAGGCGAGATGAATGCAAAAGGGGTGAAATGTGTCACAAGCCAATGTCAACGATGGAGGCTGGCATGCAGAATGGACACCAAGTCACTCCTGTGTGTAACCATGATACCAATTGCAGGCTGTCAGCTATTTCAGGCTGGACCCCTCAGTGTCTGGAAATTCATTTTGCTTTCGTGTTTCTAATTAGACTTAGTGAGATATAACTTGAGGTTCGCACTGCAAAGCCTGTGTCTTGCTGGAGTCCTAAACGAAAAGACTGGCTTGCCGGATGTGTCCCAAGGCGGAAACATTATGAGATTTGACAGACTTCAGTTTAAGGTTGCAGCGTTATATAATTGCTGCGATTAGCATCCTTAGTGGTGAGTGAGGGAAAGAAGCATGTGTTCAAATATTGTCATTACGGTAAATACTAACTGAAATTTTATGTTGTTTTGCTGTTTTGTGTACTTCGGATTCATAATCATAAATCATATTATAGGAATACAAGACAATAAATGTCTGCATGTAGACAATGTAACAGTGTAACGGAGCTCCTGCTGGGTTTGGGGACATCAGTAAATATCTCAAGGTATATAATGTGAACAATCGAATAGTAAAGACACATAGAGAGCACTTAAAGTCAGTTCTTGAGGTTATTAGACCTACTTCTTCACAAGATACTGCATGAAGATAGCAGGTCACAAAACACCCATCGCCTGTCTACCGTGCACCTCCAACAGGAATACAGTCATAAGCGATGTCGCAACGCCAGAGGTGCTGCCTGCCTCATTCAGAGCCCGAATAGGGGAGAACGTCCCCTATCTCTTCCCATGATTCGCAATGAATCCCAGCTGAGATCTCAGAGTCCACTCACGCCATTTCTTTTTCCCCAGAAAAGGTTTCAGTGTAAAACCCCAGAAGGAGTATTACTCCCATAGTTACCAAACTGATCTGGCGCTAAAGGACGCAACATCTGTCCGCACATCTGCTTTGATGTCTGCTGCTTCTCCATGAACGATTACTACCTGAAATTTTCAAGATAAACCAGAGCACCACTGTTACGCCTCAACACATCATCGAAAATACCAGTCAACCTCTGTGCAAAAGTATTCATAATATAATATAATATGTAGATATGAGATTAGACATCTCCATAGTGTCCAGGCATCTCGTGTTATCGTATCACCAGCCATACTGCTGGAGAGCAGCTGTGCACGGGAGTGTTTGAGGGTACAGAGGGATGCTGGGTGCTCTGCCAGTCGGTGGTGGGGTGGCACCCTGCTGAGGACGAGCAAAGATGCCTGGGCCATATAAAGCAGAGCCCGTGCCCTCGGCTGAAGCCAGACTCCAGCGGCAGCGGAGGCAGATCGGGGACTCAGGTGTCACTCCATGTGCGGGATTGCCACTCATAGCGGGACAGCGGGACAGCTGCAGCACGGCTCCGAGAGAGGCCTGGGGGAGAGGCAAGCAGAGGGTACCTGCTCTTAGTTAATACATGCCTGCACGCTTTAGGAAAAAGAGTGTTTGTGTGTGTGTGAGTGTGTCTGCATGCATGAGACAGTGAGAGGTACAACAAATATTCATCACGATGTCAAAGATCATTGGATGTACTGACTGTATCAGCGCACACTTTTGTCGGTTATTTTCTGAAACATTTATTTGTTCGTTTCCTTCTTTCTGGTAACGTGAATGTATTTTATAATACATACACAGATAAATATACACTCATTTCAGTATTTTATTTCAGTATTATGATTATGAATACGTAAACTTAAGATTTATGTACATTCTTTTAGAGTATTAATTGTTACATTTAATTAATCTTAATTTTTAAATGGCTTTAAGATTATTACACTTCTCTCTGTATTCATATCTACTCTTCTATACATTGCAGCATCGTGATCAGATATAAAGCAAACCATAGACAATTGTAATCCCTGAAACATTTACTTAAAAGGATGCAGATTGTGTTTGTCTCTGTATGACTAAAACAGTGTTTATTTAAATTCCCGACACCCCTGTACTGAATAAGAGGCTGAGTGATGAATGCAAGAGTATTTCTGTAGTCTGTCTTGTAATACTTTGTTTAAAGGGTAACCACGTTTATAGCTATGATATAATTTGACTTGCCTTAATTTGATTTGGCTTTTTCCGTATTTTTCCAAAATTACCATATTCTTTAAAGATTATAATTATCACAGATTAAATTACCCACAAAGAAAACTATGTAAATATAGTATATTGTTAATGAATGGGACAAATGCATGTGCTTGTGTCATGATATTATTTGCCATGGTATAAAAATGGTTACAAATAAGAACCGGACTGCCAGGAGAATTTAGTTGGTCCTTCATATTTATCAACAAGAAGCCAATATAAAAACATACAAAATAGTAAGATAATTAAAATACTGTACAGATGCAATACAACGTGCATGCATTTATTTAACCGAAACTGCATGCTTAAACATGCAAATCTTTACTTGTAAATGAATAAAAGAATTACAATGTGCATAACAAACATTGAAATAAGAAGCGAATTAAATGCTTTTATAAAAAATAGAGGGCAGTGGGATTTATTGTTTTTAAACAGTATAAAATGAGTGAAAGGGCTCATTTGAAAGACTCAACCCAGAAATTTTGTCTTGCTTGTACTTTTACTATACTGTCTGTCTGAAATAATATGAACAAGGCAGTAATACAGAATTTTCTACACACGATGCGACAAACTCTCATTAGTCCTGGAACAACAGCGTAATATTAGGTGATGCAGTAGGAATGTGCAGTTGCATGGTGACATTAAAGCACTAAAATGCGACATTTGCAGGTTTTACTCGATTCTGCGTGTTTTAGCACCACAGGGGTCAGTATGGGGCGCTGTGAAGTACTGGCAGATTCAGGGAATCAATCATGTTTATTAGTGCTGTTTAGCCACAGGAAGTGCTAATTGTGCCTGGTGGGGTTGGGTATTGTGTACAACACCGCACACATTGTACAAAACAATAATTGAAAGTGTGAAATGTCATTCATTTGTATCTTTGTTTTCCTTAAGCGGACGTAAATGTTCATACTGAATTAATATAGTGAAACTTGTAACAGACAGCTTAACATAGATAGATAACAGATACGACTATTTTAGTATATCCAAATGCTTGCAATGCAAGTGGAAATTCAAATTGTGCAAAAAGGACAGATTATTTACATAGTCAAAGTTTTAACGTCACTAGTGATTTATGAAAGGGGGGGAGGGGGGTAAGCCTTTACTAACAGGGCCTGATATTAATGAAACTGAATAAGAGCACAATATTTAAACTCAATTACATCACACTTATTGGTTCGGCTAAAGAATATTTTAGGAGGGTTACAGCCGCCCCTGAAACAGTCGTAGCAACGCCCTTCATTTGAAAGGTGAATCATGCATTATTTATTGTGATCAGCCACAAGGATTGATGCTTTAAATGAAATGCGCAAGCCTTTTAAAATTATAGATGTTCAGAACTCTGTAACAGCAGGTGTTCGATATATATAAGTGTTGTTCACTGTTGACAAGTAAGATAAAAAAGCATCTCTAAGTTCAAAATTAAATATATGCTACAGACCAAGTATTTACCTAGTTTAATAATATGTTTCTTGGAAAATAAAAACAGTTTGTTAAATATTTCATTACCTTATATGATATGATTCATTACATTTCCAGGTAACACCATGCAGCACCATATAGCTACAGCTTAGAACTACTTGTGATCTCAAATTAGTAAACGATCAAGGTCAGCAGCTTGCTGGTATTTTGCTTATATTACTGTTTATGATTTCCATGGAAAATCCCCCCCCCCCAGATCTAACGTCTGACTCACTCCAGAACCAGCTATGGCAGACGGCAGCCACATTGATGAACTGATGGAGCTGACAGCCCAGAGCTTAAGCTGCCTTGAGATCAATGAGCATTTCAACATCATCAAAGAAATTGGCCGTGGAAAATATGGCAAAGTGTTGCTGGTTACTCATCGCTGCAAGGGTATGTCTGTGAAAGATGTCAAGGGTATGTCTGTGAAAGATGTCAAGGGTATGTCTGTGAAACATTTCATGGGTATGTCTGTGAAAGATGTCTGCAAAGATTTGTTCATGTTTCGTGCCCATAGCATGGATGTATCTAAATATCCACCATCCATCCATCCATCTTAGTGACATATATTTAAAAAATTTTAAATTTTAATTATTTTTAAATAAAAAAGTTGAATCTAGATCTAAAATCTTACCTGACCAATACTAGTAATTACAATATTACAGTACTCATTGCAAAATATTACTAACTACTAATTGTATTAGGCCTACTCATTACAAAATCTCTCCTTGTGACAGGTTGTAGGCCTGCACATATTTATGTGTGACTGTTTATTTGATCATCTCTTTTTTCCTCTTGATCTGTAGGTACTCCAATGGCCCTGAAAGTCATGCCAAAGACCTCTACCAAGCTGCAAGGCTTTCTGCGAGAATACTGCATCTCACTGCAGCTGTCCTGCCACCCCTGCATCGTAGGGCTCTTCGGAATCGCCTTCCAGTCCGCAGAGCACTATGGATTTGCACAAGAGCTAGTGATAGGGAGGGACCTGTTTGCTGTGATTCAGCCGCGGGTGAGTGAAGCACTAGTCACATCAGGACATGGCCTGCATTTTGTGTGTCACGTTCTATTTTTGCATCAAACGTTTAGGGCCTTAAATTTTGATGGAACTCCAAAAAAGCTTCCAATCCTCTGCTATGGCGATTTACACGCCTTCACTATGGTGATTTACACACCACTTTACATATTAGAATTTTTGGGTGGTGTCTAGTTTCAGTTCAAGTTGTAATTTGTCGTTTGAGATCTGTGAGTAAGCAGCCCTGAAATCTAAATAAGTAATTAAATGCATGCACATGTGCAGATCATTTTACAGGAAAGTATCACGTTCCACATTCAGAATTTGAATATCAAAGCAATAATGCGGTTATTGCAGTTTTATCTGATTTACTTTGGGTTGAAGCAGAACATAGTTCTACATCACCATGTTGTACACTGATTGTTCTGTTTACTGTTCATTATTCTGTTAATTCCTGGGAAAATAAGGCTTGCTAGTTGTAAGAACGATAAAGTGATGAATTAAATTCAGATTCTGTCCGAATGGGTGACACTGCAGAATTCAGAGCAGCGTCACTATTTGCTTGGCACATGGAGCACTTTTTCATGCTGATAGGTGGGCATCCCAGAGGGGGCTGTGAAGCGCTGCGTACTGCAGGTAGCCAGTGCCCTGGAGTTCATCCACGAGCATGGCCTGGTGCACCGTGACATCAAGCCCGAGAACATCCTGCTATCGGATCGGCACTGCTGCCGGGTCAAGCTGGCCGACTTCGGTCTATCCCAGAAGAGGGGAACACTGATCAGCTTCATCTCGGGCACCTTACCCTACATGGCCCCGGAGCTGTGTGCGATGGCCTTGGAAGCTGGGCAGAAGGTTCCCAGAGCTGCCCCACTGAGTGTAGAGCCAAGCCTCGACACCTGGGCCTTTGGTGTGCTCATCTTCTGTATCCTCACTGGCTTTTTTCCATGGGAGCACTGCACCGCATCTGATGACTTTTACCAGGAGTTCGCCGATTGGTGCCAGGAACCCACGGGGTCCGAATTACCATCTCAATGGAAAAGATTCACACCAACCTCAATGGAAATGTTCAGCAGGCTGCTGGCGCTAGATGCTAAGAAAAGGTGTAAGGTTGCTGAGGTGAAAGCCTATTTGAATGAAGACTGGGTGAGGACAGTACCCCCTGGTGGACAGGTAGTAGATCATGCCAAGGTCAATGCCAGGTCCACCCTCAGTGTGTCCAGGAGCAGCCCAGTAACGGTAGAGGTGGAATAAAGAATATTAGTCTCGATAACTAATTATTTGGTAATTAAGCTTAATTATTAGTTTTTAGTTGTAATAAAATAAGTTCATACATCAAAGTATATTAAAAAATATTTTTTTAATGTATAGTTATTAATACCACTAGATGTGGCTTGCTGTTTAGAGAGTGTATTGCAATTTAGAAATGATATTTCTGCTATCTTTAACATATACCGATCAGCCATAACATTTAAACCACAAACGTAATATTGTGTAGATCCCCCTCATGTCACCAAAATAGCTCCGATCCATCGAGGCATGGACTCCACAAGACCTCTGAAGGTATCTGACACCAAAACATTAGCAGCAGAGTCCTGTAAGTTGTGAGGTGGGTCCTCCATGGATTGGATTTGTTTGTTCAGCACATTCCACAGACTCTCGATCAAATTGAGATGTGGGGAATTCAGGGGCCAAGTCAACACCTTGAACTTTTTTTTCCTCAAACCATTCATGAAATTTTTTTGCAGTGTGACAGGGCAGATTATCCTGCTGAAAGAAGCCACTGCAGTTGGGGGATTCTGTTGACATGTACTTGGTCTGTAACAATGATTATGTACTGTAAGTGGTACCTATCAAAGTAACATCCACATGAATGTCAGGACCCAAAGTTTCCCAGCAAAATAAGCATTCTTCCCCTAGTGCATCCTGTTGCCGTCTCTTCCCCAAGTAAATGAAGCGCACACACACTCAGCTGTCCACATGATGCAACAGAAAATGTGACTCATCAGACCAGGCTTCTTCCTTTGCTTCATGGTCTGGTTCTGATGTTCACGTGCGTTCTGTGATGCATCGTGTGTTCTGACACTTTTCTATCATAGCCAGCATTAACTTTTTCACCAAACTGCGCGACAGCAGTTTTCCTGTGGAACGGGATCCACAGGCTAGTCTTTGCTCCCTACGTGTGTCAGTGAGCCTTGGGTGCCCATGACCCCATCGATGGTTCACCGGTTGTCCTTCTTTGGACCACTTTTGGTCAAGACTGGCAGTTTTGGAGATGCTCTGACCTAGTCGTCCAGCCGTCACAATTTGGCTTTTGTCAAAGTAGCTCAGATTCTTATACTTGTCCATTTTTCCTGTTTCCAACACATCAGTTTCAAAAACTGACTGTTCACTTTCCCAGTACAGTATGGCTCCCTTGACAACTTTCATTTTAGCCAGATATTCAATATTTTTCACTTCACCTGTCGGTGGTTTGAATGATATGGCTGATCAGTGCAAAATATTTTGTTTAATAATAGTCATTGTAACCATTGTAACATTCTCAATAAAAATGCCTTAAAAAACTTAAACTGAATTTTTTTTTTTTTTGCAATGGTGAATGCAGCTGGATAAAATATAAGATGCGTGTCAACAACTGACATGAACAGGGTTTTTTTGCACAATGAGAGCATGTCAGTGGTATTCTCTATAATTCGCTGCGATTCATTCATCTCATCACCCTTTTAAATGGACAGAGCTGTCACGATTGCGTAGTGTGGGTGGTGCTTTCCTGTTACTGAGGAACAGAAAGAGTGGCACCACCAATCAATTACCTAACGATTATCCCCACCCAGGGACGCCTCTGTTCCAAGTGGCTGCCAAGTTGTTTAGCCCAAGCGGTGATCCAGCAGTCCGTACTGCTGTAGAATTGACCTCTCCTCGTGTTTGAAACCTCTTAGCTGTAGGTTTGTTGGGTTTCTAGATAATATGGCCTTGGAATAGCCCTAACCCCATTCTGACTGATTCTTCCTCCTTGCTCTTGAGCGTGGACCAAAGAGCAAAAGCGACCAAAGACCCAGAGCAGATTTATAACAATCTGGTAAGTGGTCTGGAGGCCGCTGAGCCCAGATGTTGATCTGTAGTGGGTGGCCATGTGACAAAAGCACAAATGACCTCAATGGGTAAATGTGTCAGTTCACAGTCAACCACCAGGACACAGATCAGATTTCCATGTTTGCAGTCACCTCTGCAGCGTGTCTGATTGCGGTGGCCTGTGGGGGGGGGGCCTGTGGGGCATGACCTGTAAGGGATGTGGCCTGTCGGGGTGTGGCCTGTGGGGCATTACCTGTAAGCGATGTGGCCTGTGGGGCATTACC
>JAODKF010000116.1:11026092-11046004 GCA_026779585.1 Mormyrus proboscirostris
GTCGGATTTAAGGTAGTCTGGGCAAAATGTAAGTGAGCGAATATGAAGTCCGTTTAAACTGTGGTACCTTAAATCCGACAAGTTACCCCGATAAGCCAGTAACCCCGCTTCGTAGTACAGACCACAGATATCTGGGATCAAAACAAACTGCTGCCATTGCTTACTACAGTATGTACTTTTGTAATGTTTCTACAAGTGTTCCAAACTGCATTTTGCAATGTCTATACTTTGATGTCAAATTACAAACTTCACATAAATCTGACATATATACAATATACATTAAAATTAAGATGAGTGAACAAAACAATTATACAAGAAATAATTTATTTGCCATGAATTAAGTTTATGATATTTAAAGAAACGTGTGATCATGCTCCTGTCAGTGAAAGTATGTTTCCTACCCCAAGACCCCAGAGGGTTAAGCAGCACTACTATTTATATCTGCTAATTACTGGCAATCATGTATGTTGAAAACTTTTATTCATTATGGTGGCGCATGAAGTAAAACAAGTGAAAGTGAAGACTTTAAAAAAGTAAATAAATAAATAAATAAAAAGCAGTACGACCCCCTTTGGGATTTGAACCTGCAGTATTTTGGCAAGTCCCACTCGCTGACTGTTGCTCCATCTGCTACCAGCTGCTGCAGTGAGAGCCATGGCCATAAAAGCCAATGCAATGAGTGAAGGGTATTGCTATGTGAGCCACACGATGCTCTTCTGGGAACTGGAGGCCCAGCAGAAGTGGACAAGTTGCCCCTTTGCTCGGGCTTTGGCATGCGCACGCGGATCTTTCCCTATCTGCCCCTTGAGACATTTTAAGCCTGCATCATTTTCCAGAACAAACGTGAGGTTGCTGGGATGTCGTGTTTGTATTGTCCTGTAGGACGTACGAGTGGCAGATTAGCCCCCATGGGTGTATCCCGTGACCACAGGGCTTTACTCCGTAGGACTACTCCTGCCAAAACATCCCATGTAAAGATCATAAAAGGTTTATTTCTATAGATTTGCCGTTGACATAAAATGCTATTTCTGCCACAGTTTGAGATCCTTCTGAAACGTATCATGAAATAACCCACACAGTACACATCAAAAATATACTGCTTGCTGCAATTATGACATCAAATCTCAAGAAGCTCAGATGTGGAACATGGTGTGTAGTGGAAATCCATTTCTACTTTAAGCACTTTTTAAGAATTTTGATGCCTTGAAATTAAAAGTAACAAAAAAAGAATATTTATCACTTATATACTAAGCTCAAATGTCTTTGCAACTGATTACTTAATAAAACAATCACATTCAAATAATTACCTAATCATTATAATTATCTAATCAGACTGGCTGTACGTGATATTATAGAAAATTGCCCTTTGTGCTGTATATCAAACTATAGAATCATGTGTAACATACAGTTTGATGCACAACACCAAAGGAAATTCCCAGCTAAGAATGTATGTTTGTCTCAAACTAACCAACTGCTAAATCAATACCCAAGATAGAGCAACATGCAGGGCAGTACTCCGCTTGAGTATTTACTATAATCCACGACCTTTTAAGTCATTCAAAATTTTGCAAATTCATTATGCATTATTATACTCCGCAGGTCTATTATTTGCATAGGGTAGGGCGTGTTCCCTAGGTTTTCTTTATTAAAATATTTATAGTTTACATTATAAAATGATTCACAAATATGTTTACTACTATTACGTATTTCTGCTTCTAAAAATTATTTACTTTTATGTAACTATAGATACGTATCACTAAGACTGCATTTTTTATTAGTTTTGCCAAAAAACAACCTCAAGCACATTTTCAAAAGTTTAATATAAAAAGATCTAAGATTGCATCTCTTTTTCATTGTCTTCATTTATATATGCAAATATGTATATCGAAAGCTAAAAAAACAAAGTGCAGGGCATTAGATTAAGAAGAGAAAAGTAACATGTTCCATACAAGTGGTCATCAAAATAAGAAAACAAGCAGTTTAGCGAGATAGAACAACTAATGAAGGTAGTCTTAGATAGCCATCGTTTCAGAACATACATATGTAAACCCAGCTAACTGACCACTTCTGGCTGGTATTTGATGCGTTGAGGATAATCTCTGTCATTCTTGTTCCCCCGGCTGCCCCTCCGTGCTGTGCTCTTGAGAAGGCGGTGGCCTTTGAAGTACAGCTGTCTCGTCCTCGCACTCAAGAGGTGCCACATTGTCATAGTCCTCCACGGCCGCCTCTATCTCACACACTACAGCTTCTCCTTCTACAACAAGCAGGTAAGAACATTATAAGCATGCAATACAGAATAAAGGTTACGCAGTGATACAAAAAAAAAACAGTTTTTTCTTGACTACAGTTGATCATGCATTTTTGTAAAGGACTTTACTGTACGTCTTACCCCGTGCGAGAGGGACATACCTCAGTCGTCATACTAACCTCCTTCATGCATAGTCATGCTCATCATTTCCTTGTCATCAGAGGCAACATCTTCGTATTCACCACTCTCAAAAACAGACGAGTTTTGTTCTGTACGTTTTGCTGCAGAACACATTGTGCATGGTGACCTTTTAGTATTGCCCCTTGACCTATACATGTCCCATATGTTTGAGGTTAAGAATACTGAAGTCAAAACACCACAACTGTTGAGTTCTGACCAAAATCAGGTGTCAAATGCTCTGTTTTTGATTGTGATAAAACATCTTAGTTCAGCTATGCTAGGTTTCGAAGAAAACACTATAATTCACCTACCCACTACACATACAGTACAGGTGGACACTCTGAAGCCCTTTTATTCGATCTCAAGTTTCAATGTCAACATAGTTACTATGTTTCCCCTTTGTAGGGCAGAATGACGCATCAAGGATTTTAACTGGACGGCGGTAAAATATATATTTTTTATCACAATACGATCGTAAAACCCCCAAAGTCTATGTATAATGATAATGTGTTCATGGTATTTTCATAAAACTGGAACAATGCTAAAGAAGCCGTCGAAACGTTTTATTTGCTTATTCCCAAAACTAGTTAAAAAAAAAAAAAAAACAGGAAGAGCGCCCTCTGTTGTTAGTCTTCAGCTTTGTCTGTGATTCACAGATGAACTAAGTCTAAATGATAATTACATCACAAATATGTTCTTCACTTGTTCATATACTCTGTACTGTACCGTAGAGCTAATGGCTCAGCCATCAGACAGGAAGTTCCAAAGCACTTCCTGTAACATGAGTTATACTGTATTTACTGAGGGTTACCCTTCAGTATTCCGTTCCAAATCCCATCGCGTTTGGCCCCTTCCTTCACTTACATTTTCTGGCTCTTTTGTGTCTTGCCTGCCAGAACATAAAGGAAGCGATTCCGATAACAAGCAAGGCGCCCAGGATCACTACCACGATCACACCTGCCGAGTTGCGTGGATCATCTGTATACTCTGAAACCAGACACATTCATCGGGATGAGCTTCAACTTAACAACTCACATATGAACCACATTCACAACCCTCTCTTAATAGTTTTTCAGAGGTTAAAAATGTTTTTAAAAGCTTGAGGGTAGCATCAATTACATAATTAATGGGTAATAATTAAGTGTTTCTTAACTCGGTCTTCAGGGACTGCCAGACAGTCCGTGTTTTTGCTACCTCCCATCTCCCTCCCAGACGGTCCCTGTTTTTGCTCCCTCCCAGGCAATCCATGTTTTTGCTCTCTCCTCCCAGCCACAGTCCACCGTCACAGTCCTTCCAGCTCCCAGCCACAGTCCACATTTTAGACTGTCTGTGAGTCCACAAAGACCAGGTGAACCAGGTTGGGGAACACTAGTCTACTTTAATTGATGAAGCCCCTACAGTGGTGTAACATCATCCTGCACTGCTGCACATAAACTGAGTAACACATGAGACATAAGCATCCCTGCATTATCATCCCACTCAGTCCATATGAATGTGCTCTCAGAAACAAAAATAGCAGCTGCTTCACATGAGACACTTTAGGCTTAGGTGCTTGAATCGTAGAAAGTAATGCGGCAGCGTCGGGTACGGCAGAGAAACAGCGGGAGGCTTGGCTCTCTCACAGCTCCAGGGTACAGGCTTCAAATTCAGCCCTGTGGCGCTACGTCTGAGCTCTCCTTGAATGTGAATGGGTTTCTCTCCCGTAGTCCAAAGATAGCAATTCTGATGATGTCGCCCTTAGTAAGCAGATATGTGTGTGAGTGTCCTGTGACTTGTTTGTCACCCAGCACGTATCTCGTTGTGAGTGCAATATCCCCACCAGTCCTGACCAGATGAGCGGTTACTGAATCTTGAGAGGAACGCGGGTTAGCATAGCATAGCCTTACCAACGCATGCATGTTGAACTAATACTTAGCCTCACTTTCGCAGTAGATCTCATCGATTGTGGTTGTCAAACAGCCTTTTCTTTGTACGCAGTATTCGGGGAGGTTTTCAGGGCCTTTGCACTGCAGAGAATTGTTTAGACTGACAGGAGAATCTAAGGGAACTTGGAAGCTGTTCGATGTGTTCCTGACATCTCCGCACGCCAGCCTCGAACATATCATTTGTCTCTCCTTTTGCGAAGCGCGGTCGAGGGGGCAAGAGGGTTCACAGTTGTTTCCGTAGCAGATTTCAAATGTCCCTCCACAATTTTTAGACAGCCGAAATGTGATGCTACCTGGAATGAGAAAATGTCAAAAACGAATTAATCTCTCTCTACATCTATATCTTCATAGTATCTTTGCGCTTATTTAAGCAAAGGAAAGTCATGTTAGTCTCTTTGAAGAGAATTTTTTAATCTTTAATAACCAAACTGTAATAGATACTGTTGTGAATAAATTGTTTTACTTTATCCTATATGCACAGTCATTTAAGCAATTATAACTGTACCCCTCCATACATTTCATTCTGAGAAATACATCTGTTTTCATACATAAAAAATACTGCAAATAAGTAAAATAAAAAATGAAAAAAGTCTTTCATATTTACAGTAATGACTATTTATATACTTTAGTGCCAGATATACATCAATACTGTTAATTTTTTGCATTAATTTTCCAGTATTGTAAAATCGATTAACACAACTACTGTAAGTATCTTTTTAAACTGAATTTCATATTTTTACTGGGAATAATCAAACTTAAGAAATTTGAAAATTTTACAGAAATAAGTGAAGTAGTGTCCTCTATCATTTGTTTCAACAGGAATAAAGATCATGGCAAACGATTGGCAGTTTTATGGCACTACTGTACCTAACAGGTCCATTTCAGAAGTGCATCCAGGACTACATACTGTTGAGTAAAAGCCCCCTTCTCCCTGTGGAATGTTTGCTGCAGTGTCCTCTGAAGACACTGCTTCACTGAGTGATACCTCATGAGTCTCTCTCATTTAGGCATAGCTAGTAATTACTTTGTATTGGGTCACATACCTGTGCAAAACACCGAGACAGTACTATTACAGTTGCCCGGTTCTGATTTACACTGCCAGACATTCAGCTCTTCGGCGACGCAGTCGAGATGGTTGGCCGGACGTGGACCTGAGAATGGAGTGAGGTGGTAGACAGCATCGCCGCACCCCAGCTCCTGGCAAACCAATCTGGACTTTGCCAAGTTCCACCCGTCGCCACAGATGTTCTGTATTGTGTCATTATGCTTCATCTGTACCGTGCCGAAGCAGCTGCCGCCGTTTGATAACTGCACAGTGCGTTTATCTGTGAAGCAGAAATGAAGCACTTTGCCTTTAAAAGCTGGTCAGCGGTAGGAGTCACTGTAACTGTAACCGTTAGGTTCCGTTTTACCTGAGCACTGGATGGAGAGCTGCTCAGTTATGTTTGACCTGCTGCTTGTTTTGCAATCCCAGATTTTATCCTCGTTCTCGCTACATTTGTAAGTACTTGGCCACCACTTTTCCAGAGTTTGTTTAATGCCCGAGTGGTTGGTGTATGTCCCACATTTCAGGTTTCTGCACAGCAGCTGGCCCTCGGTTCTATCCCAGCCCTCTGTACTCACGGGTTGGAGACTCTCCCCACTCATCACGAATACCCTGCCGTCACAGGAACCACTGCCACCTATCAGCGACATGCGGGCCCAGCCTGGGAGCAGGACAGGGGAACACAGGGAGAAAAATAAATAGTCAATTTCTGCTCAACAGGATGCGTCCCTGGAAAAGGCAGCAGTAATTGAATCTCAGCTAATCATTATAGAGTATGCAGTCAAAACTACTGGGACACTTGGCAATTACACCCGCAGGAACCTTTTTGACATCACATTCTAAACCCACAGGTATCAGTATGGAGTTGGTCCCCCTTTGCAGCTATAACAGCTGCCACTCTTCTGGGAAGGTTTTCCACAGGATTTGGAAGTTTTGCCCATTCATCCAGAAGAGCATTGGTGAGGTCAGGCACTGATGTTGGACATGAAGACAATCTCCATTCTAGTTCATCCCAGGTCTTCAGTGGGGTTGCAGTCAGGACTCTATGCAGGACAGTCAATTCACACAACCATGTCTTTATGGACCTTGCTTTGTGCACTGGGGGACAGGCAGGCTGGAACAGAAAAGGGTCTTCCCCAAACTGTGACCACAAAGTTGGAAGCATAGAATTGTCTAAAATGTCTTTGTATGCATACCAAGACATTTTGGACAATTTTATGCTTCCGACTTTGTGAGCTGAATGAGAGTAGAACGGGGGTGTCATGAATGACCCTGTGGGAGTAATGACCAGGTGTCCCAATACTTTTGTTCATATAGTGTGCATTCATGATAACGGCCTGCACTACTCTATACCTGAATTATGAATAAGTGAGGCCTGACTTTTGAAAAACACAAAAGGAATGTATACATTTTTATGTAATATTTAAAATAAACACACCACAGTCATGTTTTGGAAAAGTTCTTAAAAAACATAAAAACACAGTAACATTTCCAAAAAAAGCTGTAAAAAGTGAATTACAAATTGATGTTAGCAGGGTAAAAAAAAAAAAACGTCTTGAAGCAGTATCCACTTTCGGACAAGGTCATAAAGCTTGTATTGCACATGAAATCAAAGAGGTGATCGACAGCACAGTGTCCCCAGGAACACTGATGATGTGTCGGGTGATATTGCACCATGCAGGACATGCAGAACATACATACCCGAGCAGTTTAGCTTGACTTGATTGCACTGATTCTTCTTGTTTCCTATTTCACAGTGTTTTAGGGAGGCGTTACTGTAGCATTTAATTTCCCCCAGTCCTTCCTCAGATGACTTAATAGGATTGACGCTATTAATTTTTCCGCAGCCTGCTTGTTCACAGATCAAATAAGGAAGGTTTTCTTTTACGGAGCCTGAGCAGATGGGACTCCAACGGCCCAAGTGGAAGAGCTCCGCGATGCCAGAACAGTGATCCACCGCGTCCCTTAGTCTAGCTCTTAAACTTTCTGAAAAAGACCCACAGCCCTTATTAACATGCTTGTTTGCAGCTGTTGCATATATGACACATGCACATAAGTATGCACTCATGTTCGCGCACTGCTTCTGTAGCAACACAAGAATAACATCGCATTAACAATGACAAGAGCCTGAGTTCAAATCCAGGGGAGCAGACGTACATTGCATCCTTCCCTGCTACTGTGAGTCACTTTGGACTAAAATGGCTTAAAGGTGTTTGAAAATAAAGTGTTTGTGAAGCCTGCAATCAACAGGATGTGGAGAGCGAGTAGCTTTCAAGCGGTTTCCGGGGGATGGTGAGGATCTGATCTTTGTGGGTGGGGCACGATAAAATTCGGTGAGCGAGGAGGTATCAGCGTCCGGATACAGTTGCAGGTAAATTTAGCTTTACATATGTTACATTACAGGCACCAATTTAGAGGGATGGTGAGTTTTTGTCATTTTTTTCCCGCAGTGGGGATACCATCCACATGCATCCCATTACAACTTGAAACCTACTTTTAAGGAATAATTAACCTAAATGCAAAAGGCAATAATGCTGCTACCTGAACAGAACACACTGACGGCCTTCTTGCAATTATTCTGGAGCTTAATATTGCACTGTGTTATGTTTTTAGTTGGCGCTGGGCAGTAGATGCTGTTATATAGGTCTGAAGTATTAAACTTGTGCTTGTCCATCGCAGGGAAAGCATTTCCACAGCCCAGGTTCTCACACAGCATCTTAGAGAGATCCTGTGTCCATGAGCTAGCGCAGACAGGACCACATATCCCATTTTTGCAGAGCTCCACCTGCCCCCAGCAAGTGTTTGCCAGACGAACAGACACACTGCCTGCAACGACAGTAGGTGCATTAGAATTCTGACTGCGATGTGTTAAAAGTAATATTATAAAGAAACAGCAGAATATTAGGCCCGAGCACTTTACCTGAACAGGTCACGTAAGCCACTCTACTTTGGTTGGCACGTTCTACTTTTTCACAGTCAAAGAGGGATGTTTTGTTTGATGAACAGTTGTACAGGTACTTCCACCATGCCTGATTGGCCTCTTCAGATAGTATGCTTTTAAAGGAAACGACGTCCCCACATTGCCTTTCTCTACACACCACGCTGGCCGACTGTATGTTCCAAGTCTCGTTAGATGCCGCGAGCCAATAGTTGGTGCCCCTGTATTCGACCCCCACTTGACCAGTGCAGGGCACCTGACCCTGAAGGTGAAGAGTTCTGTACTCTAACAAGCAGGGAATGAACAAAAAGAATTAGGTAAGATCTGCGTGTAGTAAAGCCATGGACAAACGCCTTTGCCGTTGGTGAAGGGCCCTGTGTGAATATGTAGTGCTACAAACACGGTCTAGTTAAAACATGCTTAGTTTAAAAAACAGGAAAATCCCTAGTTAGGTTGTATATAGACCATATTTCTGAATTTATTGTAAACTAAGAAAAAACAGGTGTGTATGCCAAAGCCTTAAGCTTTGACAGAATCCTGTTCTGTTTTTCTGTTTTCTTTTCATAATAATTCCTCTTTTTGACTTTGAAAATTCATGCAATGTGAAATTTACATGCAATTTAACTACAAAGAAATAAGCCAAAAATTAAACATTTGCCTGTCAATAAAATAATTAAGAAGATGGTCCTTATATGGGAAAAATACACAAAATAGCTTCACTGAACAGAATGAGTAGTACGTTTTGGATTGAATTTGTGTTATATTCGCCTGTCATCTGGAGCATAATTTTCATCACTATTAGGATGGTAAGTGGATGAGATGCCTACAGGGACTGTCCATGGAAAACACGCCCTGCTTACCTGCACATGTTACTTTGATACTGTGGTTCTCAGTTATGATGGATTTCCTTAGATACTGTCCAATTGAAGAAGAGGTCTTAGTAAGAGCCTGCACCTTGATCGAAACAGGTGCCTCTCCATCCATATATAACTTGCCACTGTGGTTATAGCTCAGGCCACACTTTTGATTTTTGCAAACCAAATCGGAGTGTTTTTTCGCCCAGCCGCGTTCACTCACACTCATCCAGGTGCCACCATAGAACACCTCCACGATACCAGAACACCGGTCATTGCCGTGAGTAAGACGCACCTCTACGCTCCCTGCACACACAAAACACAGCATATACATTTATAAAACCGCATGACTACCACCCGTTCCTTTCTCTTAACGCACGTGAAGGACCGGACATGAGCACGAGACCATATAACGATACATTACAGTTATTAAATGATAATGCTGACCTTCACAGATAACAGTAGCTTTCTCGCACTTAGCGGTTGGTTTATGTTTGGCTACGCAGTGCAGAAGGGAGGATTCTGAGCCGTCACAATCCATGTGGTCAACGTGACCGTTTCCCACAGTCGTCTTTTGGCTAAAAGACAAAGCTTCTCCGCATTTCAGCTCCCTGCAGACCACACTGGCGTCTTTTGCATCCCATGAACTCGCACACACAGCCTCATATTTCTCATTTCTTTTGAAATGCACATCCCCAAAACAGTGACTCTCCTTTTCTTCCACCAAGAGCACCACTGTAACATTGTCTGCCACAAAAAAAAGATGTTTGCACACTGTTCTATCGCTGCCAGTTTGTAATATAGAGAACCTGCTGTTCATTGACTGATTGATTTCATTAGACCGTGACCACATGCAATATGAACTTACTATTCTAAACCAAATATCTATTTTAAGTGTTAACACTTTGAAATGGCAGTGACATTAAGAAGAGTAAAACCTTTGCTTTACCAGAACAGGTGAGACTGACGTCTTGAGAAGTATTACAGGATAAATGTTGCTGAGGGCTCAATGCAGAGCCACAATGCAGAGTTCTGCATATAGTGTCTGGATCGACCACAGGATAGCTGGTGTTACATACTGGTCTCCATGTGTCGCCCACTCTCCCCTCCAACTTGCCTGTACAGAGGTTTTCTCCGTCACTCAGACGCAGATGTATATAATCTGTTAAAAGTAAAATGTTTTGTTCCAATTTAAAATGCAAGAGCATACCGGTGAAATAAGAGAGGAGAAACTCAAATGAAACTCAGTAAGTTGCTTCAAAATCACAGTTCTCCAATTTGTACAAATTAGTTCCATTAGCTTTTCAAAATGTTTCTAATAAGAACATAAGAACATAATAAATTTACAAATGAGAGGAGGCCATTCGGCCCATCAAGCTCATTTGGGGAGAACTTAACTAATAGTTCAGTTGTTAAAACCTTATCTAGCTCTGATTTAAGAGAACCCAAGATTTTAGCTTCCCGGAACAGGAACACTATTCCAAAGTGTAACTACATGCTGTGTAAAGAAGTGCTTCCTCAAATCCAGTTTAAAACGGCCTCCCACTAATTTCTACCTATGGCTACGAGTTCTTGCATTTGAACTAATATTGAAATAACTATAAAATATTTACCATTAATATTTGTACTATTAAAGATCTTGATGATTTGTCCTTTTTAGACTCTTTTTTTATATTTAGCAGGAATATTAATTATTCATTAATATTTAGGATGGTATGAATGTAGTATAAATGATATGTCAGATATTTAATTACAATATGGTGACTGATTTTAAGTTTATTTAATTCACTAAACTATTTTCCCAAAGATTTTACTAAAATGCAAGGAAACTCAGATGTAGTCTGAGGTGACTGTTTAAATTCTCACTCATTTCATGCCATAGTAGATTTTTTGATGCATGTTATACTACTACTACTAATAATAATTAATAACAATATTAATTGTTGTCGTTGTTAATATTATTATTGTTATTATTACAACAATATTAATTATCACCCCTGCAGTTAAAAGTATGCTGGCGGCAAGGTACTGTAATACAGTATGGCTCCGAAAGCCGGGGGAAAAAGCCGGAAGCTTACCTGAACAAATGACTCCTGCAGCATGCAAGCAATTTCCTTTGATCGTTTTCTCACATTTCCAGAGGTGCTGCTCATTGCCGGAGCATCTCACAGATGTCATCATTGTGAGCCCTTCGGCTGAAAATATTCCGGCATTTGGGATATGGTCAGCCTCCCCACAGCCCAGCTGACGGCACACTACATTGGCTGCATTTTTATCTAAACCAAAGGAAGCGCATAGCAGAGAATGAGTGCCGCTCTTCAGATAGCGACTTTCACGATAAAAATGCATAGTAATGCAATGCATGAATAGCGCGTGCAGTAGTAGGTAAAGGTTTTACGTTAAAGAAATGTCTCTCTAGAGGAGGTTCATTGATAACTTGTGAAATGAAAAGCCGCTGACAGTCTTACCCCACGTGTCATCATGGCACACGGGGCCAGTTCCATTTGAATTTGTGATCTGAACGGCTCCAGCACATTTGTTTGTTAAGTTCAGCACTATATTTTCTAGGGTGAAATAAATAAATAAATAAATAAATGAGCAAACAAACATCCCAATAGATGAATGTATCAACGCTGGGCTGCACCCTAGATGGGACACCAGTAAACCTCCACTTTAAACACATAGAGACAGAACTAGCTATGGAATAAATAAAGAAGTCTACAAAACGTCTGTACAATAAGAAAGTCATTTGTTTGTCTGAAAAGCAATGCTAACTGAGACGGAGAAGAAGATGAGTCTAAGGATACCAGGGTCTGTATTTCAGCTTTCAGCTTATCCATACAATGTATTACATGTTGCTAGCATGTTTTATATAAGTATTCAAGATGTTAATTAGGTAGTACTTTTGAACCTGAGCATTCAACGTTGACGTGATCAGACATATAGCTGCATGCACTGATGCCCCAGCCAGGAAACGTGCAGTCCCACAGATTTGTTTCATTTCCAAAGCACTCAACGTTATTCATCCATATCATACTAAGTGGGTCGGGATAGTTGTATCCCTCAGTATATTCCTGGGGACTCCCGCATCTTAACATGCTGCAGACCACTTGCTCATTCGTCTTCGTCCACTTCTGGCTACAGACAACGCCCCATTCCCCATTGTAGAACACCTCTACACGGCCAGTACAGGGCTTTTCGCTCCCCTGCAGACGAAGCCTTTGGCTTTCTGTAAGAAAGAACAATGAAAAATGTTCTATATTCCGAAGATTACTTAAATTCAGGGTCGAGTATTAATATAATTAGGTTGGAGGGTCAAGTTTTTTTTTTATCAATGAAGCTGGTCATTGGATTTTGACATAGTGTTATGTAGTCTATCCATCATGTTAGGTAACACTATTATGCAAGAATTTTGATGCAAGAAATAAGCAAATAAATGGTGGCAACGTATGTTAACTAATGAAAAAAGGTTACGTTTTCAACTTTAATGGAAGGTGGCAGTGTGAGTCGGAATTTATGTTTAGGGCATGTGCATGTAGTTTTCCATTATATATATTATTATGAGAAGCTAATGCTGAAATACGTGGTTTTCAGTAGGATTTGGCAGAGCCACTGGCGATACAGCCAAAGCAACATTCAGCAGAAAAATGGCTGACCGCATTTTCTGCTGAAACGCACTTCGCTCTTATCATTGATGAGTTTGTGATGTGGCTATGAAGATAAGTACAACTTTGTAAGAGTTTGACCCAGACTCATCAGTCATTACAACCACAAATAAGCTTTTAGAATATTAGAATATTTTCTAAGCTCAAACTTTAATTTATGGTAGTGGAGTTAAATTAAAAATTAAGGGAAAAAAACAAATTTATTATGATGAACTCACTATGGTGCTGCCTGGAGATTAGAATTTATATAAGAGAGCTGTATACTATATACTGGGTAGTGTGTATTTGCTCTGGAAAAAAAAACAACTTAACATTGGAACATATGAAAATGAATGGAAGCCACTTCTTAAAATAGGGGCACCTCAGTCATACCAATCCAATTTCACCACTAGCTTAAATAAAATTGATGAATGAACTTAATTAGTTAAATTACTCAGTTGTATTCCTTAGCCAAACAAGGTGAGGTCCCAGTCAATTCAAAAAATACATGGACAATTGTTCGGCAATTGCTGCAAATGCTTGCGTGATTTTAGGAGAAGCTTTGAAATGACTAAGCTAGCACACTTTAACAGATTTAATATTATAGTTTAATACCAACACGAAGATTTGAGTATTATCTAAGACTTTTCCATAGTACTGTCATTTGCACTGTTATAACAATCGATCGCCGCAGGTATCGCTTTTAAAGGTGAATGTGTACTTGTGTACCAGATATCTACATCCCTGTATAAATACGTACATATGAATAGCCTTAAGTAATACCTTAGGTAATACCTGTAAATTTCACCTCTATTTGTCCCGTGTTCATTGTATGCTACATTTTATCATTGATATTGCAAGTAGTATAGATGTATGTTTTTTATTTGAACCTCTTGCAAGGAAGGGGAAATAATCTTGAAATTATGGGCAATGACAGTTATGGACAACAAACCTGTCTGTCTTGTCACTTTCATCTCCATCCACGCACAACCCACCCTTGCTAACTACATATACATCAGAGAAGTACCGTAACAAAAAGCTAAAATGTTATTTTTAATGACTGAAAATATTTTAGAGGAAGCTTTTTATTATTAAAAAGTCCAAATTAATAGTTTCATACTTTAATGTAAATTGTGCGGCACACAGACAATTGTGCAACTAATGATTACTGGTTTAATTACTCAATACTCTATTAGGTTAGAATACTGTTTGTCGTGTTAAAAGAGAAGTTGGCATTCAAATGCATCCGTGACCTTCCTTCTGAATGCCATATTCTTTGTAATTAATTTTGTAATTAAAAGTGCATGCATCTTTTTGCATTTGGTTTCTGTATAAAATTTCAATACCCGATTCATTATTTTATTTGTGTGATAATATGGTAGTGAATGTGCCATAAGCATGTGTAGAGTATATGATCAATGTAAAATGAAATCCATAAAAGTTACTAATTCAGTTAATATGAGCTAAATGATATTATAACTTTTGTCCATCTGTTCTCTGAAACTGCTCGTCCTGCTCAGGGTCACAGGGGGTCCTGTTACAAACCCCATTTGTTTTGCAATATATGATTTTCATTACTTCATTTTATAGTCAAATATGGACAACTGTGACATATATCCGCAAATAATTCAAATGAAAATCATGAGACTACAGATTATTAATATAAATAGTATAATATTCACCTAAATAAAGGATCAATAGCAAATTAATTTACTTCAAGCAAGAGGTTATTGATAAAATGATTTTATTAAGCTATAGTGCTATTATTGTTGATAATGCAAATAGTCATAAAATGAATGCGTGATTTGCACGGGCCAAAAAAGCTCATATATGTTTAGACATTTATATCCAAATTAATTAATTATTAAGAATGCAATTAGAGTAATATAAGTTGCTGATTGTGAAAGTAATTATTATTAAATTTTGGATGAGTCTGAACCCTTTTAGACAAAGGTTCTGCTAAAAGAACATTTAGTGACATTAAATTATACATTTATAAGTCTAAAATGAATCTTATTATATATTATAATATATTTCAATTTTGTGTAGAAATTCATATTTGCATACATGAGTACAACTTTATTATTTAAACCAGTATTAAATGCTTCTTAAAGATACATAGGCCCAGTTCCCCATAAAAACGCAATGCAAGGTTTTTTGAATAACTGATAAATTCTCACCACATAACATCCATGCAGACAGGAGCAGAAAGGTGACCCTCATGTTGCCAATGCAGAAGCCGCAATGAGTGAAGCTGACGCAGAAACCTGACATCACTGTGCACCGACCAGCATGATACACATCTTGCTCATCTTGCCTTTATAAGGAACTGCGTTCTACAATGGTTCAAACCAAATTTCAGAACTAGATATTGTATAAATAAGGCATTACTGTTTTATTGCTTTATGCTTTATTATTATTCTTTTTTAATTTCTTAAAAATTTCTTTTCAAAATAGTTTTGAAGATGAGTCAAGTATTTGCATACAATATATAAATACACTTCAGTTAATTCATTATAAGGACATGTGATTTGGGTATATGACACATTAAGAATGTTTTGTGCTGAAGTTTATATTAGTATGAAATACATATGTTTTTTATCTGCATATTAGTAATATAATATTATGTGCGTTTGTGAAAATTTGAGGGCTGTATGCCATCCATCTACCTCCAGGACCTGAAGGAAAACATTTATCTTGCCTGCATGAATGTCCACCAAGATCTCATTTTCAACAGCAGCATCTGCTGCAGGTCGTAACACAATACTGAATGAGAGTATATCTTGGCATATAGTTTTTCAGTACCCTTAAATGTCCATTACCTGGCTGATTTTTATTTATCACTTCATTAAATCAGGCATTCGGAAATGATGAACCTTTGGAAATGGTTCTAGCATGGATGATAAACTCATGAGGTTTCTATAGGACCAAAAGTTGATTGAGTGTACTTTTTATTTTACTTACTGTATATATGGATGGATGGATGGATGGATGGATGGATTTCCAATAATAACAAAATATTTTTAAATCTATACATTATTTCTTTACTAATATATGAAAAATATTGACACATATACTACATGAAGATTATTATGATATGCAAAGCATAGCTCTACCAATGCAGAGATAAAGACTCGAGTATTCATTTAAGGATGAAAATCACTCAAAAACTAATAACAATAATTTGTTATTCAATATCAGTCTAAATATAATGCAGATAAAAGTATAATGCAACCAACAAGGTCAATAATGCATTAGAACAAGATATATATGGGCTTTAACATGATTCATAAATTTACATGAAAAAAAATGCCTTGCAACCCTATACTGGTATGAATGATAGATGACCAAAGCATTTACATTTGTATATTTGCAATATATGCCTCATGTGGTATTGCTCCTGGATACATTTAATAATCACTATTCCACCAAATCTTTATGTTTGCACATACACACACACACACACACACACACACACACACACACATGTAGGGTAAACATATCCTTATGGGCAGCACTCATTCATTTCAATGGGAAAAATGCTAACGCTAACTATGACAAGCTTAACCCCTACCCAGCCCTAACCAAACCATAAGTAACCAAACAAAATACAACAGTTTTTGCATTTTTAGTTTTTTCATAGCAGTCACCGATTTTTATAAAATAGAATTTTCCCTTATGGGGACCAGGAAACCAGTCCTCATAAGGGAAAACAAAACGGATATTTATCACGTTATGGGGACATACTGTAAGGATAGGTAAACCTGCCCATGCACACACACACACACACACACACACACACACACACACACATACTACTTCTTTCCCTTCCATACTTTCTTTTCTTTACATACTAGAATTAATGTTCATTCTTGTATTTAGCTTTACTGATGGTTCAAGCAAAATATTTTGTGTCCATTGGCCACATACTTCCCCCCTTTTATTTTCATTATTATTATTATTATTATTGTTATTTTATAGTATATCAGTATTATTATTATTATTATTATTATTATTATTATTATTATTATTTTCATCGTTATTATTATTATTATTATTGTTATTTTATAGTATATCAGTATTATTATTATTTTTTTCTTTCATAATTGTACCACCTCTCATCACCCACAGCCATCACATGTAAATGTAGTCCTGTCTTTCTTTTTTTCTTTCTTTTTCTCTCTCTTCCATTCTTTCTCTCTTCCCTTCCCTTCTTCGAATCTAGATGTCACCGGCTCCCAATCCCACCACTTCCAAAGATTCCAGTTTGTTCCATTGCCTCCCCTCCCTTTTGCTCTGTGTGTCTGAGGGATGGTGGCCCTCCGGCCCGCTGGGGGTGGATGCCTGAGCTGGTCCTCCGGTGGCCACTTTCCTGCCTGCTGATCTCTCCTGCCCTGGACTGGAGCGTCCTGCATGACCTGCTTCTTTTAATGCATCAGACTAGCACTTGCTCTCCTACTCATACAGAAAAAAAAACAAAACAAACCAAGAAAAAGACTAAACCGAACAAACTCTATATGTCTATAATAGGTATAGCAGGTCGTGCTAGGCGTGGTTTGCCTGGGGCAAGGTCATACTGTAGGTTGGACACTGTCCTGGGGGCTGCCATGCCTGTCCCTCTAGCCTGCCCACAGTGCATAGTGGGCCCGGCCTGCCTTGGCTGGCCTTACAACAACGTTACCCCTATTTGCTCTCCCTTTTCGCTCCATCTGTACCTCCTAATGTAATGCTTTTATCTTCCCCAACACAGACACACATGCTCATGCACGAAACATGCCCATCATCAAGGGGGATGTATAGTATGCAACCTAAATAGTTCACACATTCACTAAATGATATCACTTAGTGGTCATGCCATTGTATAATAATAATAATAATAATAATATTGATGATAATAATTATTTTTGAGTTGATTTTATTTTTCACCTCTTTTGTTCTTTCTTTCCTTCCCACAGTTTGATGACACCTTGTTGTATGTCTTTGACCCTTCAATAATAATAAAAAAGAACAAAGTAGATGATAGCATTAAAACTAATTAAAAGAAAAAAAAATCAACATAAGAAACACCACTTGATTTTGTGCAAAATTTTGCCGCTTTTTTCCATTTCGTTTGTTCTGAAACCTTGTCCTCCGGAGAAAACCCTTGACTGAGCCTCATGCATGTTGCCTAGTCTTGCAAAACCATACATTTCCTCTCTAGCTACCTGCATGTTGTGGTTTAACATGAGCCATCAGCAGTGCTGCAGCAGGCAGCTGCGTGGTGGCCCCCTGCCCAGAGATATGTGGCCTGCGGTCTGCGATGATGAGCATCGGAAACACCAACTTTAGACGTGCTGGTTGTTTCATATCTGTGAAATGTTAGTAAGCTGCTCTCAAGTATCAGAGTGGTTGATATTTACGATGGCATTAATAGGAGTATAACTATGTACAGTAGGGAAATATTTTAGCATTTCGTTCTCATTCTGTGGTAGGTCTATATTTATTTTCAAGAAGTGTCCTTAAAAATGTGTATTTTGTAAAATTTACCAGAGCTTCAACACAACATTAATTATATATGATTTACACAACATATTAATGTCACTGCAATAAAATAGGCCTGTATGTTCCAGATAGTTCCATGTTTCCAATAGTCATTGATGCATTACATAGTGTTGGTGCATTGAGAAAAACAGGTACTAGCACTCTTGTTATTCAGTACCAAGTACCGGTACTCCTCTTGTTATTCAGTAACAGGTGCAGGTACCTTCCTTGTTATTCAGTACCAAGTACCAGTACTCCCCTTGTAATTCAGTATCAGATGTGTGTACCTTCCTCGTTATTTAGTACCAAGTACTGGTGCTCCCCTTGTTATTCAATTCCAAGTACTGGTACTCCCCCTGTTATTCAGTACCAGGTGCTGGTACCTTCCTTTTTATTCAGTACCAAGTACTGTTATATTTTATTATATATAAAATATATATTTCTTATATATATATTTTTTGATTGTATTTTACTGAATTAATGTATAGTGCAGGAAATTTATCTCAGTGGTGAAGAAAAATGACCTTTCGTCTCCCTATAACATACAAACATACTCCAGCCTACGCAAGCAGTCAGATCAACCAGATGGGTTTTCCTTCTGCTCTTAAAATGTGTTTTTATCAACTAATCTGAATGATGAGGTCATAATGCTGGCTTTAAAATCTAATGATAAATATATTTAACCATATTCTGGATTGGAAATTGGAAATTGCTATATTGTTCCACATATGTTCTAATTACTTACTGGTAAGACAAACGTGGTAAATTCAATGTATATTGAATGTGTGTTTCCTTGATTGTTTCATAAGTATAGTATGTACCGTTTAAATAAGAAAACCATTATGGACACCAGAGGGCACTGTCACCTTTTTTTGTGCCAAAAGCATGCAGTTCTTTTTTTACTTCTTTTTTTAAGTTCTGGAGAGAAGTTGCTACAGTAATTGAATCAACTCTGGATGTGAGTCCCATATGTGCCAGTGTCGAAAGCCAAATACAAAAGCAACTAAAAAAATAGCTAAAGCTAAAAAGTAAAAGCAAGCAACATTTCATTTAAAGAAGTATATCTCCAGGGGCATTCAATTCAATTCAATTCAATTACACACGTGCAGGCATTTTATGCAAGAGAAGGACAGAGACACGCAGTATGTAAATGCATTATCCACATCCAGTCTCTGAGAACCCCTTTTTATGTTTAGAAAAACTTGGCATAACCTTTTGTGTAGATTATTTTATTCGTGTAGGCCTTTTTCATTTTGCTAGTTTATATTTTATGTGTATTCTGTGACAATGTAGGACAATGCTCTAAAGCCAATAATTGGCCTAATAATTAATACATGTGCATGACTGTAGTATCTAATTTATTGCGCAACATTCTTGTTGGTAAAACAACACAGCAAATTTAAACTGATTTTTTCAATATATTCAGTTAAGCTACATTATATTATGTATGAGTGCTGGGGTCTTCACTGAGAAGATGGATAGGCAATGACACAGTCCTCACTGAGAAGATGGATAGGCAATGACACAGTCCTCACTGAGAAGATGGATAGGCAATGAC
>JAODKF010000116.1:11057050-11069022 GCA_026779585.1 Mormyrus proboscirostris
GGTTGGGGGGGGGGGGGTTTGCTGGTGGTGACGCTTGCCTGGGGAGGCACATGGGATCGATCAGGCCGGTACTAGTGATGAGGAGTATGGGAGGCGGCTTGCAGGATTTCCAGGAGTTCAAGCGAAGCGGTCATGCCTACCTCTGGTGAGCGACCTTCTGAACGTGCAGCATGTCCAGCTCCTGCACGCTGCCCCTGCTGACAGACACGGTGGAGTTGGCCAGGCGGATCGCTCGCCGCTTGGGCCGCCGGGGACAGCAGGAGGACGACAGCCCCTGCTGGCTGGACAGCGACGTGCTCCGGCTGGTGCGGTAGCCCACCGACTCCGTCATGCACACCTCGCTGTACGTCAGCTCGTCCGTGAACTCGTGGTTCTGCAAAGACACAGCGAACTCCTCATGGGATCTGAGCTCCTGTAAGACTCTGACCTTGACGTCAGTTGCCGTATCATCACTGAGAATATGTGGAAAACAATGTTAGGGGGGAATTACTGCCTTTGAGGTGCCGTGGAATAAGTAGAGAGACGTAGGCGCGGCCGCAGAGGCTGCAGTGTGGAGGCTTGAGATTGTCTACGCTATCTTCGGAGAACACGTTCAAGATCTTCTCTCAAATACTGTCCTTCAACCTTCAGGAGGCAGCCAGTCAGCCACAGAGCTAAATTTGAGCTGTAAAGCAGCACGTCAAGTCCCAACTTTATCTTGTCTAAACAGAAAGCCGGTGTCCCTTCAAAGTGAATGTAGGTGTGGCTGGCTGTCCTTTCAAACTCAATCCAGGGGAGTCGGCTATCTGTAGTCTGCAGGGCAGATCAGGTGGCTGATAGGTCTCTGTCATGTATGGCAATTAATTTCCACAAAGATCGACCATAAACATTGTTTTAAAACCAGCAGGAATGTGGAGCAGAAGGACCTGAACATGGACGATTAAGTGACAGTCTTACCGTTGTCTTTTCCAGACAGTGTAATAGGTGATGGTGTTGGTGTTCGAAGGAGGACCTGTTTTTCACGCAGAGGGCCGTACTGTCGCTGTCACGATCCTGAGAATGACAGAGACAACCTAATGGAAACTTTACTGCATATAAACAAACATTAGATAATTGTCAATTGTAATAGCAATGTAATTACGCGCTGGAAATGTAAATCAGTTTCATATAAAAAAATAATCAGTACATGCTTGTTTAATTCCTAAATCAGTTTGTAAACAATGGATATCTAAAAAAGAAACGGTAGTTTATTTATTAGTTGTTTTTCTAAAATCTCTGTCAGCTTAAATGAGGTTTAGCTCTGTTTGGTGTATCTCTTACAGAAAGTCTTGGGAGGCTTTACATGATCCTGCAGAAATGCTGCATATGTATTGGTTTCATAGTAAAAGTCCATTCACAAGCAATGTTTTACATATCTGCACATCTCGTCTGCACAGACATTTTATTTTTATTTTTTATCCTTAACTTATTTTTATTGACTAATGTTTTTCACTGACTCATTCAAAATGAGGTACTTAAAACCAATGTTGTTTTATGTTATTGCAAATATCATTTGGGTTTTAATTTAAAATAAATAAATAATTTGAAATAAATGTTTTACTTAAAACTATTGCTTGTAAACAAGTGTCCCAAGATTGCTGTGAGCGCAGTACATTTCAAAAACTTACATCCAGTTCAATGTACGTGAAACATTCTAATTTTGAATTGTAACAGCATTTTCCTATTATATGCTGTTAATACAATATATAAAAATCTATGAAGGTATGTCAAGAATAAATGCGGCACATTTTCAAAAAGATAATTGAAGTGACTTTGTTGTTTGCGATTAAAGGCTGGTACAACCTGCGCAGTAATCATTTTAGTTATATTGTGCTCCATCTTAGTTCTGAGATAAAAATCTCAGTCTCACAGTGTTTCTAGACTGTGGTGGTTTATCAAAGTTACTGCCTTCAGACAGGGAGCAGCGTATAATTTAAAGTAATTTAAATTAAACAGATCTTATCTTCCAGACTTGGAAGAGCAATCTGAAACAGTCTGATACTGTAATGAGGAAGGGTAGACATGGGTCTGTTGAGGAAACTGGACTAGGAACAGGCATTGGTATTTGTACAAGGCTCCTATACTCAATATTACTAACAATAACAATGATTGCCAATGAAGTAGAAAATCAACGAAATG
Source organism: Mormyrus proboscirostris (assembly GCA_026779585.1). Lineage (NCBI taxonomy): Eukaryota > Metazoa > Chordata > Actinopteri > Osteoglossiformes > Mormyridae > Mormyrus > Mormyrus proboscirostris. The sequence continues at coordinate 11,059,208 of JAODKF010000116.1, forward strand.
ATTATGGAATTATTCATTTAGCACACTGAGTCTTATGGATATTCAACTGACCGGCTTTTCTAACAATTCCGACCTGATAACACTTAGATCATCAAGGTATATTCAAGTACATATACGGTGTTAGTGTATTCAATATACTGATTTAGAAAGTACAGAGTCATATCTCCGATTCTGCGTTTTACAAATAAAATGCATCAATTCCAAACCTAAAATATCAGATTTTTGTCTTTCCTCTTAAACGTGGCCCATGTACAAAAAAACATTAACTTGGTATCTTCTAATAAAAATAATAAATGGACCTGAGGTCAATGAACATGAAAGCAACAACGAAGTATATGCCTTAAGGTAGGTGAGCTGTCTTGTTACTTGTCAAGAAGAAGTGGCGGAAAAATAGGTAAGACAAACGAGAGAGCAGAGGAAAAAATGTAAAACACTGAGACCTGAAAGAGCACCAGGGTTTATAAATAGCTCTGCAACACAGTTAGTAATGGGTTTATAGATCCATGGAGGAAAGAAATACTCCTCACTTTGGGATTGTAAATATTGGATTATAGTGGCTTTCAGCTGCAAAGGAAAACAGAATTGAGATTACTCAGTCTGAATTTAACCTGGTTGTATTAATGCAGATTTCAATCTCTTTCCATCTCCGATTTGTTTTTTTCTCTCATACTTGGACTCAAAAGACCTTTGTCTCCCCTTTACTGAAGCACCCTATCTCCTTTGCTGATAAACTCTGGGAAGAAAACATCCCCTGGTATGTGTCCTGCTTTAAAAGCTATAAGTATGTATTTCTGAAGTATTTACTGCTATGCTTAAATGAGAATCATAAAAGCAGGGGAGATTCAGAGACAAAATATCGCAGCTGATAAAGCAGCAACACGATTCCCGATCGATAAGCATGGTGATGCTTTATCCGGAGCAGTTTATAATGAATAAGTCAATACTGTGCTGAAGAAGTACTGTATAGGTAAAATTCTGTCTAATATGGAATACAACAGGGTTTTAATGAGCACTGTTTAATATGTGGGTGGGGCGACATTCAGACTTCTGCTCCTGTCTCTCCCTGACCTAATATGCTTCCAACATAGCAAACTGGAAATCGATATCTGAGACATAATATTTTGCCTCTGCAGGATCATAGAATGGATTCCAGACAACTGTTCCCTTTGTCTGCTTCACTCTGTTTTGTTGGTTATGGAAAATAGTCTTTGAAAGCAATGTTCATTAGAACATTTTGCCTGTTGTATGTCCCAAAATAACGTGACAAAAAGGACCAGATCTCATGAAATGTTTACCAGCTGCTGGTGATTATTATAAAAATTAAATCATTTAAAAAATCAATTGAAGGTTTACGAATCAGATATTCTGGGCTTCTTGATTAAGTGACAAGAAGCTGTAGTGCCCCCCCCATGGCTGGTGTCTTCCCCCAAGCAGCACCCTCTGCCCCCCCCACCTGCCTCCAACATCTGTCTCTCATCTGATCCACAGACACCCGTTCCCTGGCATCACATGTGCTCTGTAATTACACTCACATCACAGTCCCATCCTCAACAAAAGGTCACTCATGGGGGGGGGGAATATTTAGGTGCTCTTGGCCAATAGTTAATTATTCATAAGAACAAACTCCTCTCATCCTCATCTGTACAAAAAATGCGAAAAAGGTCACTTTTATTCTAATATATTTAAGATTTTAAGAATTAAAAGTTCTTAAAACATTATTCTATACTCTAGAGTGTTCTATTGTGTTTTAGTCATAATTATGATTAAATATTAATATTAATGACTAATTATATACGACATCAGGCATTTGAAGTGACTCTAATTGTTCTTTGACCAGGTTGTTAGTGCTGTAGGCATGATAGTCAGTGCTCATTTTACTAATTGGCTATATTCCTAATATTGGTTTATTCCAGTTATTTCCTAACGGGTTGAGGAGTACAGAGCCTGTCTTAGGAAAGCATAGACAGGTCATGCAGGTTTTGAGTCCCAAGGATATCACCGGACACGGACACATTTTCTCACAGCGAATCAGTGTATTTTTCAGTTACAGCACTGGCATTCAATAATGACAAACTGGAAAGTGTTACTTAATCTCATCCTGTAAAATGTGCATATTTACATTTTTGACACTAAATGTTAGTAAATTATGTTTTACATATGACAAAATAGATCCTGCATGCACAAGTAACACAGAGTATATTTTTTTGTATGTTATGGAATAATTTTGTTGCAATGCTTTTCGGTGAAAAACGAATCATCGCCTCACACTCGACTCATAAAACCACATTAAGAAGCAAAGTCTGCAACCAAAGGCTTCTCATAGTTATTGTTCAGCCATGAAGCAATTTTACTTCTTTTCTCCATGCAGAACTATTTCTACTCAGGGACATTTTCAGCTAACATTAACAAGCTTAATAAGCTCTAATATGTTCTTTGTACGATATCAAAGGGTTTTAGGTTTGTGGTATAACTAGGCCAGTGCAGTTTTAATTTTCTTGGTCCTAAGCCATTCTGATTTACATTCTCCAGCAGATTTTCGGTTATTGTTTTACTCCATAACCCACTTATGCTGTACTTTCAACTTCTGGAAAAATGGCTTGATATTACATAGCAGAATTCATGGCTGCTTCACGGAAGGCCAGGTCCTGGTTTTGATGAGGTTCTCATTGTGGAATGCAGGGTCACCAGATACAAAAGGACTCATGCTCCTGATGTGTTAGAACTTTCTAACAGGATACAGTTAGATTACCATTCAATGAGAACTACGATTCCCAGATATCCATTCTACCATAAACCCACCAAGAAAATGAACACCTGCTATTTCCATAACTAAAGCTCAATGGGGGTAGAATGGATAGAGGCCAGCTGTGGCACAAAATCCTTATGACTGTACTGTATATCATAATAACCTCTAACAAGATTTTAGGTGAGTAGGTATCTCTAAACTGCAAGTGGTGTGTAGCTGTGTGCGATTTTACCTTACTTTAAACATGGGCGGGTGTGTTTTTCAGACATGGACATGAGACAGAATAATGTTTGTCACATTGAGTTTAATTATTATGACAACTAATCACATAATTATTTCTAATTGTCTTCCATATTTTAATTGCTGCCTTTGTGTTCGCTTTTATCAGAGCATGTTTCCAAGGGGAATGAATTGGGGGATGCGCAGAGGGGAAACAAAGAGAGCGAATAAGGTCTGTGCATGTGACTTGGGTTGTCTGGTGGTTGGTTGCTTATGACAAGTTAATAAAGAAAGTTCAGCTAATGATGAACTTAGACTTAATCCCCTCAACTACCCATAGCAAATATTATTAGTTACGTGCAATTAAAAATATTTCAAAGCAAAATATTATTAGTTACGTGCAATTAAAAACATTTCAAAGCAAAATTAAAACTGGGCAATGGATCAACTAGAATATGTAGTGATAGATTTTGGTTACAGTGCTATAATTCTAGAGCAGAGAGGGAGGGAGGTTAGTTCTTTAAGGAGATCCAGTCTTAGATTGGGAGGGGCCAGACTGTTCTGCCGTCAAACTGGACAAAAGCAGCTTTTAATCCTCACTGTCCTGACTTTGAGGCTGCAGAACCTCATACTAAACAAGCTGGTGTTGCTTTTTCTTCTTCTAATTATCATCATCATCATCATCTTCTTCTTCTTCTTTTGGAGGATGACAGGGCATATGTGTGTTCTAGAGTCTTACCTGCAGTCCTCCGTCCTCCTTATACTGTAGGAAAGCATTTGTTGTCCCCTTTTTGGCCAGTCGAATTCTTGCCAGTCTTACTTTCTGAAAGACAGAGCAGGACATCAATTAATCAGTAATTAATCTACAATGCCCGCTTCACATTCCTATAAAATTGTGCAAAGTTTGCATGAAACCCTAAAACAAAACTATAAAAAAATGTTGCTGGACTGGTCAATCATGTATGCAACTCTGAGTAGAGATGATCACCAGCTTATCCTATCCGCTTGCACTATATACTGTAATACATTTTTGACTAGCGTCCAGTGTTGCATTATCTGGTGAAATGTCAGCAGTGACACTATTTTATATAGATGTTGTATAATAAATCATACAGAGCTGACACAGTGGTGCCAGATTGACATAATAGCTAAAGTTACATAATCAGGGGGTATGATTTAAAGGTCCTTCCAGCAGCTTTGCTGCGTTCTCACCTGCTGCGCTCGCATTTTGTCGGCCCTCTGGTTCTGATGGTAAATGCGACTGAAGTTAGAGACGATGACGGGCACAGGGAGCGCAATCACTAGCACGCCACTAAGAGAGCAGATGGAGCCAAAGATCTTTCCGGCGATGGTGTTGGGAACCATGTCCCCATATCTGTGAAATGAAACAGTAAAGGCCTTTATTACCCTATGTTAGCAATTAGCACTTTTAATAGCGGGACACCATAAAGGCAAAAAAAAAGGGGATATTTTTACTTCTTTTAACACCTCTTAAAACAGACTATACATTCTAGGATTGATTTATCTGGACCGATATAAGATATATTCTGTAATGCATACGTAATTCACAAACCACAGTCGGCTTTCATACAATCATTTCAAAATATATTCGACTTGACTATATAAATATATTGTTGATTACAAAAACATGATAAGCAGAAACAAATTATCACTATTTACAGCTTTAAGTGACCATGCACAAGGTTGTTCCGGATACAGTGTAAATCTCAGAATTTACATCCAGGTTCCACATCCTCGCCTTTGACCACAGAGTCAGTGGTGGAATCCTTCAACGGGGTTTTGCTGAATCACGCTTTCTCTTCATTGCCCACAAGTTCACATACAATATGAATGGATGACTGAGCAGACAGTGCCCTAAGTAGATTGTGATTAACTTATTGTCCCTAGGAAACCAGATTGGCAACAGTCAGCAAGTTTTTTTTTTCATCTATGCACCCAAGTTGACATACTAAATCAGACGGGGGGGGGGGGGGCGTTCAGAGAGAGTGCAATGGTCACTAATAATCAGCTGAATATGTGAACTTCAATATTTAGTCAACCAAGTATTTATCCAAGAGCAGCTCCACGCATGAAGATTTAAAACAATTAAACTGCCAAAGAGTAGTTTTACAAAGTAAACATTAAAAGTCTTCCTACAGGCACATTGGTGACTTGAGATACACAGTAAACAAAATCAATTGCAGGGGGTAATAGAGCAGAGTAATAGAGCAACAGAATCTACAGTATATGCATCTTACTTATAATATATGGAGTACAGTCATGTATATATTACATTGTGGGGACCAAATGTCCCCGCAATGTGATGAAAATGTGTTGTTTTGCATGTGTGTGTCTGTGTGTGCATGTGGGTAGCTGCATGTGTGTGTGTGTGTGTGTGTGTGTGTGTGTGTGTGTGTGTGTGAATCCATGCATGTATGGCATTACTATCAGCAGGACCATAAGGACAATACTAAGGTCAGTGTTGACAACATTGACCAGCTGTGGCAGGAATCACTCTGCATACAACACAGGCACACATAGAAGAGACATAAATTAAGGGCAGGAGCTTAAAGGGGACACTGCACAAAACCCAATTTCTACAGTAATTTATCTGCACATTTATTACAAAAGCTGAGAGGGCACTGATAAATCACAGAAGGGGGTTAGACTTCGGCATATTCTTCAAAATAAATCCAAACCTCTGTTGTACGTTATCTCATTTGCAGCATGTGACAGTGCTGATTAGTCTGGAATGTGTACAGCGGGCTGTATTGATACTGTATGGATATTCACAAAAGTACACTCACATACACAGAGAAACATTTACAGCTCAATGTCTTGCACAGTGTGTCACCTCAAAGCGCTTTGACCAATGAATCATTACAGAATGAGGCTTAGAGACTGAAGCAAACATATCAAAAGTGGGGAAAAAAAACGCTGTGAAATTCCTTAAAGATCAAGTCTGAAATTGCAGTAAATGGAGTGCATGTAGAAATTAATGTTGAACACATTTTCTTAAACTGATCAGTATACTGTAATATTCTATAGGGGTTTTTGCTCCCTAGGGCTGAGTTTTTGCTCCCTGCCCACCAGGACTGTCTGTGGGTCCCTGAGGACTGGATTAGGAAATACTGCTACAGAGGAAGCAGATTATTTGTCATAAAGCAGATGGATTATTGTCCATTACGCTATATAAAAGAAACCATTTTGATATCTTATCTAAAAAAGTTGAGCATTTCTGGATTTAACATTCTATAAAGATATTTAAATAACATTTTTCACTGAAAAGAAGCATTGCCATTATATCATATGATCTCTTTCACATATAATGTGACTACACTGATAAATCTTTGAAATGAACCATTTTGTAATCTTGGCAAGAATGACTCACAAAAGACACGTTCAAAGTCATGCTTCAACATGCTGCAGCGTTAAACATGCTCGCTGTAGCCAAACCTCAAGTAGCTACCTTCTCCCCACCAGGTTTTTCTAAACGGAGAAACCAAATACGCACAAGTTAATGCTGTTTCCTGTCAGACAAACACATCCAACACTGAAATTTATGCTCAGAGCTAAAGGGACTCAGGGGAAATGGAACTGACACAAAGAGAGCCGAGGTATATATATATATATATTTGTTTTTCGGTGTGCTTGCCACCTGCATAATGTTTGCTAATCATGCTCCCCATTGTAAACAGTGATGAAGTCTGCTAAGGCTCAGCTTTCTTTGGCAGCTCCTCCCCAAATGCAGATTTGTTTGCTTGTCCAGAGCACTGACAGAACTCCAGGTGCAGCACATCTACACATCTCGCATGCGCCTTTATCTGGTAGAAACGCCCTCTGTATTACTTTGTATTCAATACTGATGTCTGAGATTCTCCCAGGCTATGCCTTTATTCTTCTATTTTTATATTCACAGTTTCATAATATGCTACACTATAATGTTTAGTATGCTAACTGTATACTGTATTGAGTATATATTCTATATACACCAGGGAATACTGAGATATAACTTGTTTTTAAATGCATTATAGCTTTGTATTTTTCAGTCAACTTCATCCACCGCCTAAAACGTCAAAATCAACAACTGACACCAGGATGGAGCACCTCTGACTCAGTGTTTGTGCTTACAATTTGTTTATATCACAGACCTTTTTGTTTATTGGGTAACACTTGACATTAATTGTACCTTCATAATGCATTCATTATGCATTAAAGAGCATTCATAAGCAGCATGTGAGTATACCTTATCATGCTAACATACCTTAACAGCTTTTATGGTATATACATTAATAACAAACATTATAAGATTATGAAGCCTGTTTTTATCATGCAGTGTTTGCTATTACTGTGTATTAAAGTTTCATGGTATATTAGGATGTTAAGGTATACAGATGCTCCTCTGCTTCTATGAATGTGTTATGAAGGCATTATGAAGGTGCACTGAATGTTCTATGAATGCATAATGAATGCATTATGAAGGTGCAGTCAATGTAAAGCATTACTGTTTATTTGATTTCCATTCTACAATAACTACTCATTTAAAAGATCACAATCAGCAACTGAACTTTCAAACTTTGTTTGGCTGTTAGGAGATATAGGGGCTCTTTCAGATGGACAAAGCATTTAGCTCATAGGTTGTGTGATGGTTACATAAAAAGAAACGATTGATCAGACATAGTTTTAATTTTTTCACTTGCTACTAAGGGCTAAATTTGTTACTGGTTGTAAAAGATAGTTATTCATTGAGAGGATATTGCTGACAACATTTGACATTACGGAAGGGAGACTTTACACCTCAGCTAGCTAATGCATAAGTGCCTCCTACACACCTGTCAGGTGCCTCTGTTCCTCCAATCAGCACCAATCAGCTCTCCGGCAAGGAGCTGTAAGACCTGTAGTGCGCAAAAAAAGTAATTGGCTGGCAAGAAGAGAGCATATACCATGCCTTTAGGTTCGAGATAAAGCAGCTCAGGAAATGCTTTGAACATATAAGGAAATACATATTTGGATTGCATTGCGATTTAACAAACCTTTGATTGATTATTCTGGATATTTGTTAAAATATCACAATGATGAGTTCACTTAAAAACATTTCTCACGAATAAAAAAAAAAAAAAACAACACAACAGCAATATTGCAACAACTCTGTTACCTTCACGGCAGAAAATTGATATTTTGAAGTTGGGCTCATTAATCAATGGCCATTGATTTTCTAAACTTCAAGGGGGTCTATAATGGCTATAACTGGCTAAGACACAAACACTAATGAAATCCAGGGCCCAGAAACATCAATTAGAGGCTTTACTCTTTTGAAAATGGCCATTTCCTAGACATAAACACAAACCAGCACCAAATGACCTTATGGGCAACAGAAACCAAACAGAAAATGCACCGTGTGCAATTAAGCCATGCATATACTGCATAAACTGCATATGTATATGCTTCTGAAGTGCTGGTAGTAAAGGGTTTTAAGTGGATATATTTCAGTCATCTAAACAGGCTATTATTGTTATGCAGCTTATCCAATTTTTATATATCATAGAGATGGGCGGCTTCCTGGCGCGATGACAGCTACATACCCTGCTCATGGCCCTCCAGTAACCCCGGACTCGGCAACCCCAAAGTCCTTAATTACCATGCCATCATTGAATGACAGAATATCACCATGCCGCCAACATTGCATTTTTTATGAGAACTAAATGGGTTTGTCTTAACCACCTATGAAATAATTATTCCTTCATCCATTTTCAGTACTTACTTATTCGGGTGGGGTCTGGGTGATTAGGTGCGGCCTACCGCTGGACCTCAGATTACGCACACGCATGCACAATCGACCACCAAGGCAAATGTTCTCCTAGTTCATCGGAAGAGACCATCACTGGACCGTAGGGGTGATCCAGAGACCCCAAACCGAAACGCAGAAACAGCCGGAGGGATCTGAGGGAGCAATCTGCTAAGGCACCACACTGCCCCTCACCAATTACACACATGAATGTACATAAAACTAGAGGTTATTATTGACAATTATATCCAAAACATAAAGTAAAGCACTTAATGGTGCTGATGCGAGTGTCCTGTAAAGAACCCTGAATGAGCTGCGTCCTGAGTAGGATGTCAGTCCATTGCAGGGCAGACACACACACACACACACACACACACATACACACACACAGTCATACACTACGGCAATCTAGAGTGTGAGGTAACAGCGCTACACACTGAATATAACTGTTATCATTCATATGTTTTCTTGATTTCAACTTCAAATTAGATTATTCTACTGAAATTTAAATTCTTAATGTACACGAAGTCTGTCAAAAAGGATTCACTGAGGTTTGAAGTCACATTAAACGGAATATATCAAAAAATATAAAAATACATATTAAAACATATTTTGTTCAAATTATTATTATTTATTATTCTAATTATCGTTACTATAATTATTATTGTTGTTGTTGTTGGTGGTGGTGTTAGGGTAAGAAACCATTAAAGCACAAAACAGGAGCGGCAATAGAAAAGGGGACAGGACAATAACATTATTACATTATTATAGTTTTTACTGCCTGAACTGTTGTCCAGAATTAACTATCACAGATTCGTTCCAGTACAAGGCTGCTGTTACAGTATGTTCAGAAAGTTGATTTTGTCAAGCGGCATTCTAAAAAGGGAGTAATGCTCTGCTAAAGCTGCATAATGGGCTGAGGTGCTGACGTAGTGCTGTTGATGATTATGAAGGTACAATTTTTTTTAAAAAAAAAAGAATGTTAATTGTCTTTCAAATAACCGATTTCTTTTCACTTCAGTGGCAAACGGGCCACATTGGGGGGGGGGGGGGGGGGCATGGAGT
>JAODKF010000116.1:11091346-11117500 GCA_026779585.1 Mormyrus proboscirostris
ATTGCGATTGTTTCGGCAAAATTAGAATGGGGGCCAACTTCACGCTGGTGATGTCACCGTGTAAACATTCATATGTCAGAAACTAAAGTGGCACAAATGAAAATTTCAATGGCACAAACCGGCACAAACAATTGAGACCTGAAACATATGGGGGAGGGGGGGGGCAACTTCACGTGGGTATGTAGTAAAGAGGAATCCAAGAGTAACAGCTAAAAGACACATTTCACTACACTACTGAGAAAATGTTCCGTGGACTGACGAAACTAAGGTTGAATTATTCTAGAAGAACACGCAGCACAGTGCACGGACTCTGCATGCCAATATGAAAACATCATCCCAAGAGTGGAGTACAGTGGAGAGAGCATCTTGAGTTGGGGCTGCTTTGCTGCCTCGAGGCATGAACAGCTTGCAGTCACTGTGGGGAAAATGAATTTCCAAGATTATAAAGGTAACGTACAGGATAATACCAGGGTGGCTGTGCGCTGCGGCAGGAAAATGACCCTAAACATCAAAGTAAATCTACTACAGAAAAAGAAAAAAAAAAGAAAATCCACTTCTTGGAGTAGCCTAGTCAAAGCCCAGACCTTAACCCAAACGGGTTCAGGAGAGCCGTTCCCACCACACCAAGAATATGGCTGGCTGAGCTGCATCACTTCTGTAAGGGAGAATGGTCGAGAATTCCTGACAAACATCGCACACGTCTGTTCTGCAGCTACTCCACGCACTTGTTTGAGGTTATTACTGCCAAAGGAGGTTCTACCAGTCATTAAATCCATGGATTCAGTTACTTGAGATTTAGACGAAGAAAAGATTGCATTTTATGGCCAGTTAATACGGAAAGCAGGTAATTCCAAAGGGCTCGCGTCCTTTTTCTTGCCGCTGCAATTCCCATATGAAAGTAAATGTAGTGAAAAGAGCTTGGTTAATGTGTTATCAAATAAATGTCAGTGTGCTTATGTCTTTACGCGAGCGTGTGCCTCTCGACCTTTTGTGAGTGGGTATGGGCTTCCGTATAGCACTCTGAACGGGAACGTCCACCATGAGGGAGAGACAATCGATTTATCTGGTGGCATCTGCAAGAGGAAAGCAGCTTCTTGCTTAATGTGTTCAATGGCACAGAGGAGGTGGTGTATGGTGGGGAGGGGTTAGGAGATGCGGCGCTAAGTGTCTGATTGATGCTTTTCAGATAGCTACAGTGTCATGATGTTAACCCCCACATGCAAGGTTTAAGCGATAACAGGGATAGATAGGCCTTTTACACATTTTACTGTTTGTCTTCATAAGTGGACGGAGCAACCAGTCCTAACCGTATTAGCCAACCATAACCATATTTCGTGATATTTCACATTTTATGCTTCTAAATTGACTTTTCAGACACTTTCCACCCCCAATCTACCCCAGTAGATTCAAATTTCAGGCCAGGCAACCCTTTCATCAAATCTGTTAAACGGTAAATAACAGGATTTTAATAGCAGTACAAATACGGCTTAATAGTTTTGATTTTGAATGAAATGCAAGATCAGTCAGCCCCCACTGTATAACTGAGGCACCTTCACAGCAGAGACTCTGCGATCAGCCAAACGCGATGGTGCAAACAGCAGCAGAGTCACCCCTGAGTCACTGCTCAGTTGTTTACAGTCTAATATCGGAGACTATTATTTGCCACAGAAAATGCCACATGGCAAGCAATGTCAGTATGTTTCTATTATTTATACTCAATGTAGGTTTCCCAGGTAGTAGAGAATGAATCTCTCCAAAGATTATGTCATGAGGCCTGTCAGTGAGCAAAATACGTGACCAGAGAGCAACTGCAAGGTAGGGATTTCCAACCCGGGGTTTGAAGAAACGTCTCCTAAATTGACAAATGGACAAGGAACCACCACCCCCCCTGAAAGATAAGGGGGGGGGGGTTCCCAGTTTGAATGTATCTTCATTTGAAGGTCCCCGGTAAGAAATGTCAAAGACCCCTGATATAAAGAATAATCTTGCAGAAATACTTTCCAAAAGTACTGAGCTAGAAAAACTACCCATGAGGTATGAATGAAGTACCTCTATGAATATGGACATTACTGAGGATGAGAAACCAGGAGTGGGTCGGTGTGGCCAAGAGGCGGAGACATTGCAGATCTCCTCTGGAATCGTGGCTCCATTCAGCGGAGGCTGACAGGGAGAGGAATTCTGCTGCTGGTTTATACCCTCCAACAAAAGAAGCAGAGAATCCCATCCTGCTGCCCAGTAATAGGGTCTTTTTAGCACAATGATAAAATACCAATGGAGGGTAAATCAGTCACATCGCTTAGCCTTCGATTTATGCCTACAAGTTTGAGTTTAGGCTTAAATCAGCATTTCTTAGAAGGTAACAAAAACCCCTTTTGTTATAGCGTGCATATCATTTGAATATAGAATTTATGCAGCGGCAAGTTTTCTACATATTAGGCAGGTCGTTGTAAATGATTCAGACTTGATCTCAACTTAGTTTATCCTGGGAAGAGCTACACACTTTCTAAGAGTATGAATATGAATATTGGGAAACTAATACAAATAATAATGACACCACCATTATACATCACTAGTCCTCCAGAGTGCAGTTCTACAAATATTCATAACACTCTCAAAACTCACTATATTACAATGATTTTTATTATATCTATAAATTATATAAAGCAAGTCAGAGTAAATTTCCGCAATTCCCATGTCAGCAGCTTCTGCGTCTTTCAGTACAGTACTCATTTGTTGTTTTAATATTCCTATTTCCTTGTATATTCTAATTCCTACATGAGTCATTCATCTCTGATTAGTAGCGTCACACAAATAACACAACACTTGACATTTAAATAGTAGAATACACTCTAACCAAAGGTTCTGAGGTAAACTTCCTATATGGTTATATGGATGCAGCGTGAACATAAACCAAAACATTAGGAATCATTTAACTCTTCATTATTATGTTGGTATCATCATAAGCCCTGATAAAGGGAACCTCCTAACTCCGTGGGACTGCGAATTATACATTCCCAGGAATTATTGCACAGAAGTCAGGGCTTTAATAACTTCTTCTTTTATTACATAAATACATCCTGGTAGGTAGTGGGTGATTATCCTTCAGGTTCAAGCAGCTTGTCTACAGGGAACACTTTGCATTGATTGAATCTATTTATAATATTTGTTATTCGATTCCCAACTCTAACCTTGAAGATTCAGTAATTACTTAGACTTAAAGCAGAAAATAAAACTGGGATGTTTTCCCTTATCTTTAATCCCGCTGTAGCTAACTGCCCCTGTCCTGTTATGCAGTCAGTACTCACTGTTTAAACCCCTCTTCTGCTCTTCCTCGCCTGTGATAATTAAAAACACCTAGACCCATTTCAATATGGCTGCTTCTACTTCTGGGTCAGTTAGTGAAACATCACAAAATTACCCTAAAGAGTATAAAGCAGGTCTCCGCTGGGGCTCCGATTTCCTCCCACGGTCCAAAAGCGTGCAGGGCAGGTTGATTGGCGAGTCTAAATTGACCCCGTAATTGTGTGTGTGTGTGTGTGTGTGTGTGTGTGTGTGTCTGTGTGTGAGCCCTGCAGTGTGTCGCCGGCTGCCCTGGGTTAGTTCCCGCCAGAGCCTCTTGCTCCTGCAGTAGGCTCCGGACCCCCCCCACGACCCCGGTTGGGATTAAGCAGTTACGGTAATGGATGGATGGATTGAGTATAAAGCAGTCTGTTCACACTAAGTATGCAGCAGGTCTCCACCAATGAGAAAAAAAAGCTAATGCAGTTAATAAAAGCTTTTCTATAAAGAAATCTTCATGTTCATACAGCATTTCTATAACTAATCCCTTTCAATACTGCTTGCTGCTATGGGTAAGAGCAGTGATTTAAAGTCTACAGCACTATTGGGTTAATGTGACCCCCTTAACTATAGTGATTAATCAGTCCCGTGGAATTAGACTGACAGCAGTACAATTACTTTGCAAACATTGTGTCCTGGACACAGACCTCTACTGCTCTAACAGTGTTATTTGGAATTATCTCCATATTATGAAGTCATTGATGCAGTTCAGATTCTTCACTAATTTTGATACTTGGTAATGCCCAGAAAATCAAAAAGAGGCCTACCTTACACTGCTTTCATGTTGCCATATGGTTGCAGCAGGCTCACACTCTGGCATTGACATAAAGCTTACTGGCAGAAGCAATTACTATGTCTGTAAGACCAGTCTCTGTGATTCTAACAGACAATGTGGGCCTGTCAGAACACCTTCCCAGCAGTTAATACATCTTCTGCAACCTGGTAGCTAACTGTCTTTTTCTATTGTAAATATCCACCTAGCACTGTGCTAACGTTAGTGTCTCTCAAAGCTCATGACACAGCCTAGCCACAAATGAATCATACACTGGACATGAGTTCTGTGGGGAACATGGAACCCTCCAAAACATTAGTAAATTCTTAAGCTCCTGAGAGCAGCTGTCTTGTGTGCATCTATCACATCAATAAGAAATCTATTAACATGATCTATCTATCTGTAACATTAGACTCATGCACTCCAACAATCATCGATAGTTCAACAGTGAAAAGGGGCACTTGAATTTGATGGATTTACCTAGGGAACCCATCACAACAAATAATTCCACAACACCCTGGCAATTCAATTCCATTTGTCTGTTATGGCACACGCAACCATTAGCCACATGGTTGACATGTTCTCTGGCATTAATTCACCTGTTTTGCTGGCCCTTAGTGGTCTAAGAATCAATATACAAGTCCAGAGGTGCATGTGACTTATTACATACTAAGGTCACTTGGTTACGGAGCCCTAATGAGAATGGATCACTTGTAATTTCTCGCATAATTACAACTCTTACAAGGAAGGATTCCCTGTGGAACCTAAGCTAAGTAGACATTGTTGTCCCTAAAGTCCGACTGTGTTACTAAGTAATCCCTTATGGAAACACAAGGCAAAACAAACCAGTAGTGCTTCACTTTGACCTTGTGTTCCTCCATGCTTGGTACACAAGTCTAGAGTGTCAACCTCAAGCGCAGCTTAAGAATTTTGAGCACTTTGGACGAGTCCCTGCATTACTTTCTGCAGAACCTTGGCAGGTACCAATCTGCCTCCTAAGCATTCTGTTCAACCTTCTTTTCTCGGTGTTAAAATGTCTGTCCATTGTCATGTAAATTATAATCCACCTCTTTTAAAAACATGATTTTAAATGAGTTCCAGCATCGAACATTTGGACAGATGTGCCGCCTCCAACATAACTGCTGACACTGTCGTGTTGAGTGATACGGTGTGATACCGTGGTTACAGCTGACAGGTGTGTGTGTGTGGTTATAATAGGAGGAAAAGTGCTGTTGAGAGGTAAATAGATTTTTCTTTCTCCTGGTTCATTTTGTCTTAGTAATCATTTAAAATCATTTAATCATTTAAAATCATTTAAAAACTGGTAAAAAAATAATAAGTAGTTTAGTCTGCAGGGTGATTTTTTCACCCAGCGAATTATGATGGGACTGGCCCATGATGAAATGATTTTTATCCGGCCCACCCACACTACGAATTCTGGCTCCTCTATTGGCTGACACAAATGCTCTCCTTCTGTCCAGCCAATGGGCAAATTGTCTACATTTCCTTTACTCCCCGTAGATATATTCTATAGGCATTTGTCACGCCATCAACCCTAGCCAGCCTGCTGTCGTCAAACTTAGACTTTTGACATTTGTATCATGTGAGGTGTCTGGGAACTGGGTGTTCTCTCCTGCGCAAAATATACAGCATAGCCCAACACCTCCAGCAGGCAGCATATCTACAGGAAACCTCTCGTGTTTTTTTTTTTTTGATGAGGGTCACAATCAAGACATAGCAGGTCCACACTGAACACTCAGCAAGGTTTCCAGAAAGGCTACATTCAAACAGGAAACACAATCGTCAAAAGATTCTGCTGCAAATATATATTAGGGCAGTCAGTCAATTAATTTTCTTAATCCCAATTAATCACATAAACCGAGTGATTAATTGCATATTCAGTGTTATAATTTGTTGGAAATACATTGCAATTATATTCAAGAAAAATATTAATAGTAAGATACATTATAAAATAAATAAGGCAGACGTTTACTACTGTTAAAACAATTTTTCAGGTACAAAATCATTAAACATGATAAAAGGATCTTCCCTGGCATACAATCTATAACAGGCTTGACTGCATATGCCTTAAATAAATTCCAAAATTTATCAATAAAAATTACTATAAGTAAGTAAATAACATACTGTAACTTAAACCTGCTTGAGGGAACGAAGAGAAAAGTTATAGTACAAGGAAAGAAATAATTACAATTAATTTTTAAATGCAGTCTGGAGGTTTGCATTTGTGGATAAAACATATGAGCAGAAACATTGTTGGTGAGACGTTTTTAGACCAAAATCTCGGTGTAATTTGCATTTAAAAAGGCAGAAGAAACAATAATGTTTTTATGTATGCATGTTTTTTAAAAACTACTGTCAAATACTTCTAAGGGTGAAATTTGAAGATTCCAATGTGAGTTGTATCTGCTTGCTATTCCCAACAGTGGAGTGAAGTTACATTTCTACGGTGTCCAAGGTGTAATAAGCAATAACAAGCAAAGGACTTCATTTTGTCATTATAGAGTTTGCCCTTGTCTTGTTTTCTGACTTTATTAAGCATTGTAAATCAACAGCATAAAACAAATGTTCTCATTCGTGCATTGTCCAAATCCAGCTTCCAGTGGGAAACCGACTACGGAAACCCCAAAAGGCCAAAAATCATGATGGTAGCAGATAAAAAATGTGGTAAGGAAAACTCAATAGATGTAATGTCCTGAACCCAAATGTAGCTCTACAGTAAGCTGTTTGAGTGAATACAATTAATAAGTAATTTTATTATAATAAATAATAATAATGCATTATCATTTCTAAATTAATTACACGCGTTAGCATGTTAATTTTGACACTCCTAATACATATTGATCTAGCGTAGTGCTATGGAGAAGTCAATTTTAATCAAATTAAGCATCTTCTGAGTAAGAATTTGATTTGACAATAGTGAATGGGTTACCTATTAGAAAATGCTAAGTAAAAATGGTAAGCTTCAGCCTATACCTTTTCAATAAATATGTATGTATATATCTGTATGTGTGTGTGTGTGTGCGTGATCAAAATAAAAAGTTAAATTCAAATTATTTTAATAAGTGTAATGCTTATAACACTAAATCCATGGCAGCAGTAATAAAATCTTATTTTAAAACATGGACAGAGAATAAGCCTTAAATGTCATTGGCCCTTCTTGTTGGGTGTATCTCTGCCCCCATCAATCATCTTAGCCAACTAATGAATTATATATAGAAATTGGCCTTATAAGATATTTCATTTAGTCATTTTTGCTTTCCACTGAGGTGAATTTCTTGTGCAAAGTTAACTTCATGCCGAACTTGCACCAAAGATTTACTAAACAAGAGTAATTTGTAGGGATAAACTGTTGATCTACCCTATGGATTAAAGTTTCATGTCATTCTTTGCTGTCTTTCACTTTAAACTCGTTTTATCTTGTACACTGTCAGTCCATGGCAGTCTTCTCCCCGTGGTTACAGATAAACAGCATCATACTGTAAGTAAAAATGAATTACATTTCTCAGAATGTAGTGCAGTGCATCTTTTTCTGTGGGAATGATACAGAATGAGTCTTTCCCTGGTATTTACATATTCCAGTGAATATGAAATCACTGTTGGAAGATGATTACAGAAATGATTACAGAGACACCCTGAGGATATCTGCTAAAATGCATCTTGACAGCCTTGACAATAATGTGGTTAGGCAATAAATAAATAAATAACAAAAAAGTATAACAATAGCAATATCCCTCAGGTCTGCTGCTTTACCTGGCCTGACCAAGAAACTAAATTAATAGTCATTGTTGTCTTTACGGGTTTCTTCAGATCAGCATAATTATCTTTCTTTTTCATGAGTTCAAAGGAAATATTCATGTCATTGTGCGTGATAGAATAGAAAATGCAAACATTTCTGGTGAGTCAGATATATGTGAAGAGGATTTGCCAAGGATCTATTTTAACTCTTTGCACTACATGCTCCACGAACCGTGCATTACATTCAAAGAGCTCAAGGAACAAGTGTTTAAAGAAGCTTCTGAGAAGCTTTACTGTTAGAGCAGGAGTAAAAATAGGGGAAAAGCGGGATACTTTTGGACAACGTGGGCGTGAGCAATCGGGGGACCATGTCACTTCTGCACGGGTTAGATTTGAAGGAGCGGACCTTAA
Source organism: Mormyrus proboscirostris (assembly GCA_026779585.1). Taxonomy (NCBI): domain Eukaryota; kingdom Metazoa; phylum Chordata; class Actinopteri; order Osteoglossiformes; family Mormyridae; genus Mormyrus; species Mormyrus proboscirostris. Next base: position 11,099,625 of record JAODKF010000116.1, read on the forward strand.
TCGGTGCAGCTGTGTGATGTTTAGTCATTGCTGGGCATCCCATGGGATGCTGCACAGACACAACAGGGCCAGGAGGTAAGGAGGGAGGAAGGCCGTCAGCTCACTCACTTTTCTGCACAGGCAGTAAATAGGTCAGCTTTAGAACACAGAAGGGCCGCGGCGAGAGGCTGTCCGACAGAGAGAGCAGCCCAATTATTTTTAGAAATAAACACGCTGGTGAAAAGTTACCTGGATCGCAGGCAGCAGGAAGAAGACACTCATGACTTTGGAAAGGAAGACATGCACTTATAGAAACGGCCATAGACCCAGCTCCCGCACTCGACTCGTCACACGCTGCCATGTACAATTGGAGTCTGCCACTGGTAATCAACTTCACGCTCAGATAAACCATCCAATAATCCATCTGACTGCCACCCCCACAGCTGTTACCTGGGCAAAGGGCCCTATGGCATGAGCATTGCACTGACACTTTTTCCTCCTAGGGACCAATCATTTGTTGATACCGCACAAAACATTTCTTTCTGGCATCCATTTCGCCTACTTTCCAAATTGCTTGTCCTTTTTATGAAACTGGAGTGGTGGTTTCTGCATCTGAAATGATCTGACTGTCATGTATCCTTTTATACACATCGTAACCAGATTATTTTTTCCTTGCATTGGTGCTGAGACCATCAATACCTTCAATACATTGTTTTATTATGAAGTGATAACTGGGTAACTGATTTTTTTTTTTTCACTAAGGCAACACAAATGCTGCAATTACATACTTCCCAGGTTTACTTTCACTGCTGATCATTTTTTCGTTTTTGTACTTGTAAAATTAGCATTTTTAAATTATGAAAAAAATATCATCAAAATAAGGATTTCTCCATTCACCCACACTTGATTATATAGCTGCGTTACACAATAGTCTTATGAAGGCAATCTACTATACATTCAGGAGAAATTCCATATTGCAATACACACAGACCATAATTGTTTTTCTATCTTTAATTCTGATCATTACCAGCTCTCCCTCCTTAATTCGCAGTTGTCCTGCCACTGCTCTGGTCATGAGCTCTGCTTTGGCCATCAGCGCACCAAGCAGTTCTTTAAACGTTTCTGCAGGGTTTAATGGGTTTCACAGGGTCACAGTGTGTCATAACTCAGTCAGCTCTGCAGCAGCACCTGAAGCCTCTGATTCTTATAACGTCAAAGGAAGCGATTCACTGCTTACCACCTGTACGGTGCATATAGCCTCATGCAGCTGTCAGTGTGTTACTGATGTGCCATGTCTGTCAGGCTCCCATAGTGCATCAATGTTATCCCACTTGTTAACAATTTGTGGGTGGTAAAGACTTACTGGCATCCTGCAGTGTGTTGTTCCATTATGTAGAGAAAGCTGGATATTTACCCATCTTCTAACCACTTATACTGGTCAGGAATGCAGGAGGTCCCATAGTCAAACCTCAGCAGTACAGACCACAAGGCAGGGGAACACCCTAAACAGGGTTTCAGTCTATTGCAGGGCACATACAGGCACACACACCATGGCCAGTGTCAAGGTACCAGTTAGTCTAGCCGCAAAACCAGAGTACCTGTGCAAAACCCACATGACATGTAAACCCGCATGAAAAACACACACACACACACACACACACACACACACACTCTGCACGGAAGTATGAGCGGACATTACTCAATACCAAGTCGATGGATGAATTTATAATATGTGTGGTGTTTCATGTACATCACATACAAATTCCATACATTTTATTGTAATATATGCATTTCCCTTTTCTTACTATTACTCTCAAACCAAATATGAAATTTATGTTTGACCTTCTGTTTCCCCAAACCTGCCACACATTCGGAGGAGTCTGCGGTGGTCCCGCTTTGAGTAGATATGAATAACACACTTAATTCTTCATGCCAAGAGCTACACGTCTGCCTGCCACCACACATCCTGTCCGCACTGCACATCACTTCCTGTTTTTTAATGCCAATTCTTCCTCTTTTCATATGCACTTATCACTTGCACTACTAGTCAGTCACCTGCAGATAGGCTCCAGAGAGCATGTAACTTTAGGAGACCGTTACGTGTCCCAGAGACCCTAGTGGAGAGCAGTTGACATAGCAAAATATTTCTCATATAAATACTAAGGTGATATCTTGAAACTAATGTTTTTTGTAAGTTTTGTTCTGAATTTTTATCCTGAGTTTTATCCAGAATAATGTCTTGAATTGCATGTTAATCAGTATCACCATATACCTGCAGCAACTTTTTCCATATCAGGATAACTTGGAAATAAGATCATGGAATTTGGATTTAGATCAGAATTGAGATCACATTAATATTAAACACTGAAATGATCATGGTGTGGATTTCTGGTTACTATGTGACACTAATTCCCACAATGCAAACACTCTGAAGATCCTCATGGAAACATAAATCCCATTATTAAGTGTGTCCACTTGTCTACATCTTAAAAAGAAGATTATTTTTGAATCTGTCACTGCTTAACCAAAAAATTAGTATAGGCAGGCTGCAGTTTTATTCAAAGCAACTTGAAAAAAAATTTCAAGAAGAAAAATGTAAAATAATCTTCAAGGGTTTCCAAATAAAAATATATATAGAAAAGGTTTCATTAATGTTTAGCCCAGGCTCTTGTCAGTCTCTCTCACTTCCCCTGTTCACTCTTCATATTTTATGTACCGACATCCACCCCCATTGCGCTGGTGGAAAGGCCGGCTTTGGTAGGGTCAGACAGCCGTGACATCGCACAGCTCAGTAGGCTGTCATCCAGACCAACGATTTTCATACAGATAAACAAATTGCACCTCGACCGCAGCTAGCTGACAACTGTTTATTGCATGCGTTTAAATATAATAACAAGCTGTCGTCAAGGCTGTCATCCAATTGAAAGTGTGTAGCTGCTTGATGGAACTTTTTCATGCTGATGAATCTCTTATTTGTGGTGGATCTCATACGGCGGCCCTAGTTTCCGTCTCCTCCTGTGTTCCCTCCCGTGTTGAAGAACAAAGCTGCTACACTCTGTCTAATAAACAACTGTCTTTTTTATCAGTGCAATACCTTGTTTTTTCTATTTTTCCTTTGTTAGTTTGTATTAATTATCATATTATAAGGGAGGGAAAAGGCCACATACTTCATGAACACCTATTTTGACAAATGACACAAAAGACAGGCTCACACTCACTCACATGTACATACAGAGGCCTGCTGGTACCCAGGACAATTCCAGGCCTCTTCCCCAGTTCTATTGCCTTGTCAGGGTCGGGGGGGTTGGGGGGGGGGGTGCATCCTTGTAGTATCAAGTCTTGTTTTTTAATTAGGATTATTTGAAAAGGAGTTTTTGTACTCCTGAGATGGTTAGCTGAGGACTGTCTGTGATCAGAGACAACGCAGGGAGAATGTGAATTAGTTTGAAGTTAAGGGGGGGCTTTCGATCTCACTGCGGGGGGGTTGTAGTCTCTGAAGGCAACTACTGGGGATCAACAAAGGAAGCTCCTTACTACCGCAGTAGTGTGAATGTTATTCTCCTATCTGAAGTTCATTTTAGCCCATCTGACTGGGAGGAATTTAAATATGAGCTTGCTACTGACAGTGTTCTTCCATCACACAGTTTGATTTAACCATGCAAGGTCATCCAGACTGACCTTTACAAAGCAGGAAATCAAAAGCTTTGTCATTCACTCATTCATTTTCAGGGTCGCGCAGGTCCGGAACCTGTCCCGGAAACGATGAGCACAAGGCAAGAAATAACCATGGACCGGGCGCCAACCCATTGCAGGATTATTTATTTCAAACGGCATAAATTAGCGAATAGGTTACAACCCTCAGTCTAATGAGATGACATGTGGGTTACAGATGGTCAAGGAGGTTGAGAGATTATCGCGTTGAAGCACGTCATAGAGCTTTGACTAAACATCCAGAGAGGAATACAGATACAAAGAGTCAATGATGCATGAGATGGATACAACTGGCAGCCGAGGCAAAATGTGACGATAAGTCCATTAATCAATTACCGAAAAGCTGAAACGGTAACAGTGGGCCAGATAGGACTGTCAGATACAGCCTGACAGCGATGGAAACTTCTAATAATAACACTTAAAATTGTAAAACTGTGCCATGTTAGCTTTAAATAATAACACAGTCTGCAATTTAAAAATTTGCATCATTGTCCCCTTACCAATAATTACGGTGGTATCTAGAGAATTTATCAGGTGTGGAGTGGCTTCCCCCAATTATTTAATTAGAGAAATACTGACTAATCCAGCAGTAAAACAGAAGTATTATCTTTTTACAATTAACTGGATTTTCTTGTACTTGACAGGGTGGGGGGGCGGGAGATAACGGCCCATTGGGTGGGACTGTTGCCACACACGCCCAGTGTCCCACCACCACGCTGTGTGTACAGTTTGCATGTTCTCTCCATGTCACACGGATCTCCTCCGGTTTCCTGCTGCTGTGTGAAGTCACTCAGTGTGAGTCACTCAATACCCGTGGTGTGCACCTACCCTGCAACGAACAGACGTCCTGTCCGGGGTGCCGCCCGGCCCTATTCTGATCGGGATCAACTCCAACGCCACCCTCCAAAAAAGTATTTATAATCATACTGAAAATAATTAGCTATGAAAATGATTAAATGTTAAATTTTACCAGCAATGACTGTCAGTTGTGCGCCCAGATGATCCCTTGCTGAGACTTTAGATCCATAAAGGCTGATTGTGTGAATATTCCTTGAAATAATAACCATTCCAACAAAATAATGCTTTATTAGCAAATGTTACAAAACTGGATTTGATGGTGCATTTCTTTTCAGCCCCTGATAGAGACAAAAGGGAAGGAATTCACACATCTCAGCTGTGGACCGGTATGACTTCTTCATTTTGAGTTAAATTCTTGAAACCCCATTGAAATCCATTAGTATATCTACAGAGACACACAATTAGGATAACATAAGGGCTGGCCACAAGTTAGAGTAAGCCCGTCACACATCCACCCATCCGACTGTAGAGATTCACGGATTGGTGAGCGGACAGGCTAAGCGAGATTCACATAAACCCCCATCAAGAATACCATAAAGGACCATGTGACCCCGCCCGGACTGAGGCTCCACCCGCAGGGGGAGCCGTGGGGATCGAGTGTGACGTACATTAGGTAGATAGGGTTCAAAAACACTAGCTCAGTGTTATTGTAACCTCACCAACAATTATCTCCTTAAACCAGCTAGCTGCTATTTTACCCTTAGCTACTTTAACCCTTAGAGCTCGAAAAATGCAAAATACGTTGATGTTTGCACCCATTAATCTCAGGCTCGTAACTCTGGAGAGATATACAGTATAATGCACAGACATGAATGGCATATTGGTGTAATGGAGAGCACTTTACTCGATCTTGTCATCCAAGTTGCGATGTTGTGTGCTAAAGTATTACAGAGTAATTCTTATTTCCCCTCTGAGAAAAATGTTGATTTCTTATAAGCCTATAAATACCGTAAATGGTTAGAAAAACGCTCAAAAATTGTCTGGAGTTCTACTAGACATAAGAAAACGTAACATTCTGTTTATGAGGAAGACAATTACTTGATATTTTTGTAAAATTTATCTGCAAAAGTTTGCATATGTATGTTTGATGTTAAGGACATAAGAAATTTACAAACGAGAGGAGGTCATTCGGCCCATCAAGCTCGTTTGGGGAGAAATGAAATAATAGCTCCGAGTTGTTAAAATCTTATCTAGCTCTGATTTAAAGGAACTTTAGCTTCCACTACACTAACAGAAAGACTATTCCATACTCTAACTACATGCTGTGTAAAGAAATGCTTTCTCAAATCCATGTTTAATATACATTATATATATATTGTCAAAGATATTGGGAATCATTGAATTCAGGTATTCCAATCACTTCCATAGCCACAGGTATATAAAATCAAGCACCTAGACATCCAGACTGCTTCTACAAACATTTGCAAAGAATGGGTCACTCTCAGGAGCTCAATGAATTCAAGCATGGTACCTTGATAGGATGAGGTTTAGCAGTTGCCAGGAGAACGGTACTTGCCTGACTGCATTGTGCCAAATGTAATGTTTGGTGGAGTAGAGATTATGATGTAGGGTTGTTTGTCAGGGGGTGGGTTTGGCCCCTTAGTTCCAGTGAAAGAAACTCTTAACGCTGCACAATTTGAAACCATTTTAGACAATTACATGCGCCTGAATTTGTGGGAACAGTTTGGTGACGGTCCCTTACTGTTTCAAAATAACTGTCCACCAATACATAAAGCAAGGTCCCTAAAGACATAGATGAGTGAGTCTGGTGTGGAGGAACTTGAGTGGCCTGCACAGGGCCCTGACCTCAACCCCATAGAACATCTTTGGGATGAATCACGTGACTTCAACAAGTTACCAAACAGATGCAAAATCAAAGATATTAATTTCCACCTGCCACTAACCATGTATTCCTTCACAGTACTAAGCCATAGAAATGTCCCAAATGTAACCCCTGAAATCCGACATCATAGAGACTCTAATCACACCATTTATTAGATCATATTTGTAGTAACTGCAATTTTTTTGTATTAAATGACAAAAAAATGTGAAATGGACACAACTCATTCCTTTTAAAAAGGATGGTATTAAAATTGTCAGCATGTACAGATCAAATTATGACATACCTGAGTAGCCCAGAATGTCGTGAAAAAAAACGTAATGCAAATATATATATATATATATATATATCACGTAACAAGCCTAAAATCAAAGGGATAGAAAAATGCTCAGGTATGGATAGGGTTGAAAGGGTTAATCTCTAACAATTGCACAAGAGCCATTAAGACTGACCTCATCTATGCCCTTCGCATTTCTGATCCCTATATCCTGCTCCAGTCACTTGTCTTTGCCCAAAAAGATTTAGCTCAACTGAGATATACTTGAATTGTGACCCTTTAAATTCTGGCACTATGAATGCAATGACAGAATCCCTGAGAGTTACAAATGCATGACTTTCGTCGATTTCGGTTTTGCATGCATGCAAATATGGCATGAAGAAGACATTGGAGATAGTGAAGTAAAAATCCAAATGCTTCCCTTATGAGCTCTTACAGCACAATGTGCCCTCTGCACTTTTCGTTTTTCCAATCCTCTCCAAAATTTTTGCACATTATAAAATCCTTGCTGATCATTCCATGTCTGCAGCACTGGCTATTTCTGTGTCTTGAGCAACATGAATAAATAAATAAACAAACAATCAAATAAATAAATAAATAAATGAATCGATTATTTGATTTAAACGTACCGTGGAATTTCTGCATTTTTATGCACATCTTAAGAAGAGTTTTGACCCAACGCAGAGTCTCATAGTCTGCTATTATTGTTAGGATTATTCGCTCCTGGATGGACTTTCTGTTTGCAACTATGTACATTTACTGAAATTCCCGCGTTCATCTCGACAGCCCAGCTTTTACGAATTTATTTAAACTTTTTAAGCGCTCAAGTTACACATATCCTTGCTGCCTCAAAAATATATTAGATAAGCACATGTCTGTGCTGAGTATGCCATACAGTACAGCATTCTTGCTCTACTGACAGCCCACAACTTCAGCCTGACTTCCACAATTTATCACTAACCTTAAAGCAGACAGGACCAAGGTAGCTTTCGGTTTTCCACTGCTCCCAAATAGAAGGTACTTGCTCTTTATCGATGGCATATATTTTGATATTGGCGATAATGACATGTCCCTACTAATATTGTAGGAGTGCTGTGCCTGTTTAGGTGACTGGAAATTTGGGGGTTGATTTTGTCCCTAACAATTTTGAAACCAAACCTCTTTATTATTGTACAGCACCAATGGCTTTCCCCTGACTTATTATTCTTGTCTAACTGGAACAATGAATTTAAATTCTGTATATTTTTTCATTGCTTTTATTCTGTACTTAGAACTCTGAATAGGTAGTGATATTAACATCCTTCGAACAAAATGTATTTTTTTTTCAAGATGAAGTTTTTCAGTATGATTTTTTTCAAATCTTATGCAGGACACTTTCAAGGGGATGTCAATGACAGCAGACACAGCAATGGAAACCATTGAAATATTTGAAACAACTGAATATTGAAAACACAGATTATAATTGGTAGATAGTAAATTTTTAAAAGTATCAACATTTTATGGGAGAAAAACTTTCATTAAATTTTAATACTGGTGTTTATTTTATATATTATGTCTTTTTTAATGAAATTAACATATAAAATTACTTAATTGGTTTAGTTTGTGTAGTATCCCTCTGATTAGTTGCCTAGTTTTTATTTTTCTGTTCTGGGTATTATTTTTAGAGCATTATTTCAGTACTTTGAGATACGCTACACATATATATTTAAAGATATTTATCGTTATGGAAATGTTATTCTATTCTATTCTGTAATATGAAAGATCCAGATGTCTTCTTAGAGCTGTATTAAAATATTAATACATATGAGTCTGTTTCACTTACAGCAGTGGGAACCTGACAGAAATGGATCATTCCTAACTGGGTTACTGTCAGCTTATCTTTGGGGGCCATTATGAAACCAAACCATGTGTGATTCTATGGCTAAAAATGTGAGGTATGTGTTTTTAACTACTTTAAACAGTTAGGATTTGCTAGGTATTTCTTCTTTGTTACATCCAATGACAAACAGTCTTGGAAGCTTGAATGTCTCGCACAAAATATGAGCTAATTTTTTGGTGGTGTTTTTGTTTGTGCACCAGCACCCGAACTGTCTGTCCAGGAGCTGGCCAACTTCCTATCGACATTTATGACTGATGCACACTGCTAAGAAACAAAAAACAAATCTGTTGTGCTATGAAGCTTTTTATTGTTGAAGAAAATTTATAAATATATAGAAGAGAGTTGACACATTATGCAGGATTCGTGTTTTTTACATCAGCGGAGATTATGATAAGTTTTTTATATGAAGCTTTGCTTTAAAGGTATTCATTTTGTGACTTTAATTCCTGCTTGGTTTATTGGAAAGTTATATATTAATCATTTGTAATCAAACAATATATGATACCTTGGCATTAAAAATCCGACATCAAATGCATTCACAAAAGAAATGCAGAGGTGACTCTCATTTAACGGACAGAATGCTTTCAGTCTCATTTAAATATGTCAACATTCTGTGCTAACTCAAATGACTTCATTCCTTGAAGATTATTGGCCTGGGTCTGGAAATAGGCCCAAGGTCAAAAGAGGAAGAAAAAAAGGTAGATATTAAGTTCCATTAATGAGAAATCAAGTCAGCCGCCGCCAGAGAGAGGGTCATGTAATTGCAAATAGAAACTTGCACTCATTGAGCGGAGTCTCAGAAGAGTCCAGCTCCTCCACTCAGCACATCATACATCATAGTCCTTTCTGTCCTTTGCACAATAGCATTGGAGGGTAACGCTTAACAAGCATTAATCAGTGAAAACATAATCAGGGATTAGTTCAACGAAAATGTGATATAACTTACGTGTAGTCATGTTAAAGTAACGTGGGTCTGACACAGAAACCAAGACACAGGTATTAAGATAAGAAATGAACAGCATCAGGCTCAGTGCTATATAATATAATCTGATAGACAGAAAGGCAGAAGTCAGGGGATGCGATGACCTCAGTACATCTAACCATACGCATTACGCTTCTTTGATGTGTTTATTCATATGCTTGTAGGTTTTTGTTTGATGACATTCATAGCCATTCATATACGTAGAAATGTGTGTGTGTTTCATTTTGCTTTTTCCTTCCTAAATTGCCAGTCTTTCCAGGGTCAGCCAGCATCTGGGATCTTTTTGCTGCATCCTCGAAAGGTCAATCCCCCATCAAGACAATAATGGGTTGTTAACTGCATTGAGATCCCCTCAAGGCAGATACCTTACAATATGCTGCAATCTGTTATTCAAAAGCTTTAATATCCATCACAGGGACAATCAAGTGCCTGATGTCTTATTCTTTAAACCGCAGTGGGGAAAAAAAGCTAATATATATACACTTCCTGTGTAATGTTTAATTTTGCTAACTACCTGTCAACAGTCCGTCATTTTTCATCTGTTCTGTATCACATTACAAAGGTATGTGTGGACTTCAGATCAAAATCTGAGCAGACTGAGAAATTATACAAAGCCATTTTTATCAAGTTAAAATTTTGTATATGCTGAATGATGTAATTGTGCTGTATGGAATAAGCCACCATTAATTTAGAGGTTTAGTGCCATAATAACTTTGCTGCCTGATGACATGTCGATTACCAGCAATATACGATTCATAGTCATAATTTTCCAAGGTTTTATTATGGGTCTGTCTGCCACATATACAGACTGTGGACTTTTATAGTCTGCAACTGCAGAACTGTGTACATTGTGTACAGATGTGCTGGCATTGTGCATTCCTGCTTGTCTTACACTGCACTGTAATTCATCCATTTATCCATCCATTCATTCATCCGTTTTCTGCCCCCTTATCCCGGTCAGGTTTGCAGGGGTCACCACAACCCAGCAAGCATATGACACAAGGCTAGGGAACAGCCTGGAGGGGATCCGTTAAAGGGGGGCCATTAACTCCTCCATCACAACACAGATGACAGACGTCTTTCATTCCCAACTAGGGTAGATCTATGCGGTATGTTTGTTAACCTGGAAAGATACTGCATTGCTTATCATCACCTTCTATGCTTAATTGTATCTCAGTTTGGCAAAAAGAACAAAACAAGGAATTGCAGAATTCAAAGTCGAAGCTTCTTGCCTGCGAGCAGCAGCACCATCAGCCCAAAGCGCAGAGCAATTGACTGATGCTGGGGTGATGCTACAGATATCAATTTTCAGCCGAAAATCAACATCACTCTTAAAACCTTTTTCCACGTGCAAACCTGTATTGATTTCAACAAACATTTTAAATCTAGAACCATTCAGTTCAATCTATAATTCCAGAAGGAAAAGTACACTCCACAATCCAGGGTCACACATTTTTCCTACATAACATTCCTTTAAATTCATATTTTGCTGCAGTATTGACAGCACTGAGACCATCACGAAGGTATACGCAGAAATAAAATGGAAATAAAAGCATTCCTGTTGACTGAATCTGTTAAGTGTTCAGATACATACTGATTTCTGTTTAATGGACTGGAGGATTGCCAAGTACCTAGAAAAAAGGCAGGGTGATTCAGAAAGTAAAAACAAAAAATAGGCTTCAGTACAGTGTTCATCTTCAGTATTATTGTTTTTGAAAAATCACCTTTTTCGTATTGCGTGCATCTCAGCTTCATGTAATCTGCATGCACTCATATTACAACAGGATTCACAAAGCCAGAAGAAAATAGTTATTTTTTTTTCATACGTAATTGAAATATGACTTTAATAATGTTGCTTGTAGCAATTGAAATTGAAATAAAAAAAAAAAGATCATGATGTTAGGGGCCATAATAGCTTGTGCCATGTGTACCATGTACTTTACAGGTTTGTGTGATCTCTCCCAAATATCTGAGAGTGTCAGTTTAATATGGGATCACAATGATGGCACCATCATTTCCTGAACCTTCTGATACTTCAAATGAGCTACTGTATCATAGCATCTAGTATATGTAATACTGTAACATACAATGATACGCAGATAGATAGATAGATAGATAGATAGATAGATAGATAGATAGATAATGAATTATTCACATGAATTTCCCTGGTTCTGCACTGAACATTTGCTTGCTTATTTATCATTGCTTCCCGTTTAATATAGCAGTGAAGAGCATCAATTACAAGTCAACAATAGCTCAGCAATTGAACAATAAAGCTGACAATAAACGCTGAAATGCTTAGTATCTGCATGCTGTACAATGAGACAGTCTTCAATACTTCAATACTAGTAACAAGCCTTCAGTAGCTTCAGTGTTACATCGATTATCATTTGTGGCACACGTGCGATAGAAGAGACCTGGATTGTGAAAGTATTAGTGTTCAGAGCCGTGTAGCTGAGCACTGGTGGTTCCAACTTTGGAATACTCACTCAGAGCTCCATGGGATCTATCTGAGAGACTGCTCCCTGGAGTAGGATATCTATGATTTAGCATTCACACCTTCTCAACGATGTGTGGTCAAAAAAGCACACCTCACAGTCTGAGATTAATATACTCTATGAAACGAAAGTAGAGTATGAAACACAAGACACTTACCCAAGGGTAGTCATAGTAACAATGGTGTACCAGAATGAAGCAGGGATGCTGGTGAAGTTAGTGCCCTTGGTTCCTTTTTCGGCATAGTACATGACGGTGGCGAAGATGATGATGGCCATGGTAAGTGAGAAGAGCAGGAAGCCCAGCTCGGAGGCGCAGCTTTTCAGCGTGTAGCCTAGGATACGGAGCCCCTGGGAATGGCGGGAGAACTTGAAGATACGGAAGACACGAAACACGCGCAAGGTGACGAAGGCTCCGCTCACATCCTCGTTTTCCGGCATGACCAGGCCGATGTAATAGGGCATGATAGCCACCACGTCAATCACGCTCATCACTGAGCGCATGAACTTGCAGCGACTGGGTGCAGCAAAGAGCCTCATCAGGTACTCGAAGGTGAAGATGAGTACACAGGCGGTGTCCATGCAGAAGAAGGCTAGGGAGTACTTTTCCCCACAGGGGAGGTCCTTAACACTCCCCTTAGGTGGCCGGCAGGGTACAGTTTCCACCACATTGGCAATGACTGAAACAGCAATGAAGAAGCCAGTGACATAGTAGAAGACCAAGGCCATGGTGCTGGTGTGTGGGTTTTCAAAGGCCCTCCACAACCTCTCACGTGAAGTACTGTCAGGGGGCAAAGGGATGTCAGTGGCCATTTCAGCCTCTGTATCTTCAGCTAGCCGCTCTTGGTTCTCCTTCTTGCGGTCGCGGTACTCCTCCATGCAGCAGTCACCAATGATCTCAGGTACAATGCCGTAGAAAGCCAGTTCCTCATCGAAGGCCTGTATGCACTCATGCCTAGGGTAATGAAGTTTGCCCGTGCGGTAAAAGTTGAGTATGTGGCGGAACATCTCAGGGTCTCTATCGAAGAAGTACTCTTGGGTGTCCTCATTGTAAAAGAACTCCTTTTCTGAGCTGCCCAGCAGCGTGTCGGGGTAACGATCCAAGGTGTTCTTCCAGGTCTGGAAACGCAACCCGCTTACATTCACAAACAAGATCTCATCATTGCGGCTCTTCTTGTCCACGGGCGGCTTGGGCATTGATTTCTTAGCCAATGGGAGCCAGCCCACAGCAGCCGCCCGAGCAAAGGGGAGCCAAGTCGCCACTCCGGCCGCCATGTCTGCTTCAGTGGCTCACCTTGTGACTGGAACCGCGGCGATGTTTAATGACAGAGTATTTGATGAGTTAAGGCCGGACCTTTTCGAAACAAAAGGAAAAGAGCCAGCCTTTGGGATCTGGTCATTCGAACAGCAGGAGATCAGCGGCAGGTCTGGCTGGGTGACTTATACCCCTCTCTGTGTTTCTCAATGACACGAGAATTTAAAGCGTGTGGAGGGTCTGTGGAACTTGATTGTGACCATTGGTCTATAATCACGTTGTCAGAGCATTAGCTAGAGGCCTCTAGACACTAACTATTGACCAGCTAGTATGCTCTCATGTCAATCCAAAAAACAAGAAGAAAAAAAATGTTGCACTTGTTCTGCAATAATGTATGGCTTATGCAAAATGCATTGAAAGGCTTGCGACAGTGCTTTGGGTCTCTTGGTTAACGCTTGATGTTGATGCAGGGCTGTGGCGTTTCAGATTCACATGAAACCGCGATGGTGGGTTCCGAAGTTGCAAGTCAGACAATTTCCCCTCGTCATTCTCCACGGTCATGTAGCTCTCCAGGTTTGATTATACAGTCCCGCTGTCTCTCCCCTCCAGCATGTGTTCAGCTTTCCTGCTGTCTAAAAGGTTTTGTAAATTGAGAACGTTGTCGTTTAGACATCGCTACTCCTTGTATGGCTGTCCTCCTATGTACCTGTCAAGACACACAACACAGGCAGCTTAGAGACTGTGCAGCACAGACCGGTGAGGGCTTGATGGAGGCGCTCTAACTGTTTTCATCAAAGTCTGTTTAAAATGTGGAGCCTCAAAGTACAAACACTGATGGCGCCTCTTGCGAATAAAAGAGCAAGACGCACTTACACTAAAATAGCCACAATCATTTCTGAAAAAGTTGAAGGCTGTTGTGCTAAAAATATAATACAGACAGTGCTACATTTCATTTAACAAAATCACCTAAAAAAAAAAACTTCAAATCGCTTTTTAACTCAATAATATGTGTTCGAAATCTAGGCTGGTAATAAAAAAGTAAAATATGACTGGTAGCTATCTCTACCCTGTAATGTCTCAATGGCCACAGCGTAGATATGAACTATGGTAGGTTTCACTGTAGCTGTTCCTCTGCAATTGGAGTCATACAGTACAGTTAGAGAACAGCCAAACAAATTACCGGCAGCACACGATACAGAAAATACTGTAAAAATATTTCAGAAGAAATAAATTACTTTAATGTCCGAAGGCAGGAATGTCGCGTTTTTGTGTCCTGTTTGACAAAACTATAACTGCATGACATATAGCAAATGCTAGTGTTCCTCTGGGTGTCCCTGTTGCACATACCAAAGTAAACAAGGGAAGCAGTCAAAAGGACTACAGACGCATTTCCCAGAGCATGCACTACAATCAGGACCCTAAGCATATCTGACAAAGAGATGACCCAACCCAGTTATCTCCTTACTGCCTTGCACTCCAGCCTAAATAAAATATCAATGCAACTACAGGCAACACTGCTAGTGAATTTCCAATTTCCAAGACACAGCCAACTCAATAAAAAATCAGCAGTTCGGAGATTGAAAACCAACTTTAATACTAGTGTGACTCCGATAGGTTCCTGAGCGTGGCTGCAGTCCCGCTTTAACCACATACCCTTGCCAAGAATAGTAGAGTCTTAAACCAAAAAGAAACTCTTCCTACTCATGCAGGGAATTATAAAATAAGTACAATCTTGTTCTGAAAGTGCATCCAAAGCCTTCGTGTTTTAAGCATGCACTGTCTGTCAAACCCATATGATAATATTTCAAATTTACACTTCCTGTTTCCATGTATAGCATGAGTGCTGATATATAAACATGAATAACACATTAATACCCATATATGCCCATTTAGTGTATGTAGGTTTCTTGCGCCTGGAATCACTTATTAAAGATCATAATTACCTTATAATATGTCTGGATTTGGAGACGACTGGTCTGGAAGAATCCAGTTTGTCAGAACAGAGGAGGAAGAAAATGTGAAGGCAAAATGCAAAGCGAAAAACGAGGGATGCTGTTGCAGTCGGACCACATCCTACACAGAAAGTATACGAGTAACTGCTACAGTCTGCTCCAGCTTTTACATTCGCTCTGCTTCTCCTCTGTGCAGGGTTTGCTCGGCCTTTTCCACTCTGCCTCTCATTCGCTTGCTCGACCCCCCTCCTTATTGCTTAGTGCTCTCTCTCTCTCTCTCTCTCTCTCTCCCTCCCTCTCTCTCTCTCTCTCTCTCTCTCTCTTTCCTCACAATGTTTGGCACATAATGGCACTTGGGCGAATCTGATCATAGGAGAGACTGGGAGAGGAGTAGAAGAAGTCAGTGTCGGATAAGTTTATGAAGCACGTTTGTGATATTAAACCACTGCTGAAACTAACAATGAGACTGTTACTCCAAAATCAGTTAAGACCCAAAAGATTTGGATTTAAATGAAAAAAAAACACTGTCCATAGTCTCTTGAAATGAAACTTAAAGAGAACAGAAACAGAAAAATACAGTATTTACCTACCATTTGAATCATTAATGTAAATTAAATCTTCTTTCTGCAGCCTGATTCTGCTGACATGACATTTCCATGACAAAGATATAGGAATAGAATATGTTTATTATCATGATATAGGTAGTCTACACACGGAAATTTCCATGTTGTCATAACTCATCTTGCTCTCTTTGAAACTCACATATGGTAGTTGGTGGTGGCTAACAGGCAGACGTGTCCACATTAAATTACAATTGGTGTCTTGCCACTCCGAATCTATATTGTAAATTTTATACCTAACAAACTTACAGAACTCCAATAATATCAGTTACCAACATTTCACCTGAACAATACAATGTATATGTTAGCATTAACATTTACACAGTTTGAAAGATTGGTGGTTCCAGGTTCTATTTTCAAGTTTTTTCCTCAAGATAATGCATAGTATTGATTTTTGTACTGAAATGTTAAGATATACTGCAAGTCAGAAGGCATCTGGGAAGTTGTAACTGATAACAGAGACACTTCAACAATAATACAGCTGATCCATCATGGGACCACCTATTGATTTCTGCTTTACTTCAGAATACCAAAGATGAAGAAAAAAAACTTAATAAGTGAAAAGATGAGAATGTTTGTGTGTGGTCCAGGTATACCTTACCTTGTGGGGACCAAATGTCCCCACAACGTAATAAATACCAGTTTTTTGGGGCTTAAGGTTGTCATAGTTAGGATTAGCATTTTTCCCATAGAAATGAATGAGTAGTCCCCAAAAAGATATGATTACAAGACCATGTGTGTGTGTGTGTGTGTGTGTGTGTGTGTGTGTGTGGGTGTGTGTGTGTGTTGGGAGGGGGGGTTCAGCTAGCTTTCAGAGGTAGACACTGAAACTGATGTGCACATTCCGCAGGTAACCCTTGTTTAAATAAAAAGAAAATTGACATAAAGCACGTCAGCTGCCTTTTATAAATCTCTGAGGATTTTTGGGCCTGAAACGTCTCGTAAGCGCCCCAGTTTTATTATTCCATGGTTCATTTTACTATTGAGGATCAAAATATTATATACTTTACGCTCATAATTACTGTACATCTGTCAGATTACATAATTAATTCTGGAGACCTTTGAATCAATTGACAATTTATTGTCTTCCAAAGCAATATTCTCAATATATAAGTGAAAATAGAAAATGACAATGGTAAATTCAGTGTACTGTAGTACTCTGAGAAGATGACTGGTCAGTTTTGGCTACTAGATGCCTCTTCACAATAATGTAGTGCTGCTTAAAATAAAATATTATATACACATGGAAGTCAGGTTTAAAAACGGACTCGTAAATGACATACTTCAAGCAATGAAACACAACTAAAAAAAAATATCAAGTTAAAACATCAAATTAAATGGGCATTCATTATACTCATGACAGATTGTTGTATAAGGTAGACTGAATAATTTGCAATATAACCAAACACAAAAGAAAGGGATACATTTTATGGGCTTCTTGCGGAGTGCATGTTTATCAATTATTTAAAGACTTCCGAGAGATTCTCCACAGACAATGCAATGGGGTAGAAAAAAAACAGAGAAAAGTGAGGGACATAAAACGACATCGAAAGAGAGCGAGAAACATGGACAGCTGTAGCTGCAGTCCACCTTCAACAGCACACAGACATTTCTGTGATTCTAAAGTTTTACTTAGTGCAGCTCACTGTTTAATTGCAGGCTAAATATGTGTCCTAAGGCCTTGTTCATTTGAATAATTTACAGTGGGGTGGCATCTGTCTCGGACAGCATAAGTGGTACACTCTGGACAAGATGCCAGTCCATCGTAGGGCACCTGCACGCACAGACACACACACTCACGCGCACACATGCTATGCATGGTTTAGGGTTACCAATTAGCCTAGCAGAAGAACATGTAAACTCCATACAGAGCAGAGGCAGGATTTCAACCCCAACACTGGAGGTATCAATTCTGCCCACTGAACCACCATGTCACCCACAGACAGCTGTAAATGTGTGTGTGTGTGTGTGTGTGTGTGTGTGTGTGTGTGTGTGTGTGTGTGTGTGTGTGTGTGTGTGTGTGTGTGT